>CM037154.1:19351882-19853748 GCA_020921065.1 Vaccinium darrowii | reverse complement strand
AAGCACACATCACATTCGCATTCGTCCCAATACTTGTGGCCCGTGACCGGGTCCTCAAAGTAATAGACGGGTTGGCCGTTGGCATCAAAGTATTTCACAGGTGGCATGGTTGCGAGTTCACCATTGTCTTGCTCCATCATCAAGGTGATCTTTTCTGGCATTGGTTCCGGCTCTTCCGGGAAGCAGAATTTCCATCCTTCATTTGCATCCCATTGGAGAGACACACCTGGCAAGTTGGCTTCGGCCAACAAACTGAGTTTCTGATCGAGATCTTCCCCCATATGGTCTTCTATGTTGAGCTTCCCTGGCTGAGGCTCTTCTGGTTTGCATGGAAGTTGCTCGGGCAGAACTTCTTCGATTATCCACATGGGCGCCCCTTGGTGGGTGGTGAGGGTAGATTTGAATCGCTTGTAAGGTCCTCCAGACATGATGACTCTACCATAAAGGAAATGCGCATTTCATTTTGGGAAAGGGAGCCAGTTGTAACAATTTTTTTTGATTTTTTGATTGATTTTGATTTTTTTTTTTTTTGAAGAGAGGGATTCTTGTTTATCCAACATAATGCATGATTGTAGGGGCAATCCTCGTGGATGCGGACATGATGTAATGACCTAAGGCAAAACTACCATGTGTTGCATGCGAAATGGAGACTGTATGTTGATGAGTGATATATACAAGAATGAATGAACAGTTTAACAGATAAACAAGACATACGTAGAACAGTTAACAGATGAACAGATAAACAGGTAACAGATAGCAAGTAAACAGAATAACAGATAAACAGGATATAACACATAATCCTACCCTGTGGATTCCTGTCCTAGGTTGGAAGGTACTATGGTTTATTATATGCAAAGGCCGGGTTTTGGTTAAAGGGGGTTCCCTAGACTAGAGTCAATATTTGCCTCTCAGTGCCAAGTGTACTGCATGGTAAAGGTCAAACGGCAGGCTGACTCATCATCGTCCGGGGTTGCCGAGAATCTTGGGATGTCCTAACACCGGCAAGCCGGGTAGGGTAACCAAGACGCAACGGCGGGGCTTATCCAACATCGATGCACGTGCAATGCAAAAGTTTTGATAACAAGATATTTTCAAAAATCCCACCATTATTTTTCAAGTTTGGCTCACCAATAAATTAATTTTTATTTTGAAATTTTACACAAGTAAACAACCGGGAAAGCTCCAGTCCGGATTGCTCGGGCGTAGCCCTGTTATTGCACCATTCCTATCTCGATCACGCGGAGCGTGTTCGTTTTTGTCAAGCTTTCAGGGGTCGTTTTACAAGTGTAAAATACCAAAAATAAAAATTAATTTAAAAAACCCCAGCAGAGTCGCCATTTTGTGGACGGTGAGATCCACGCGGCTCGCTCGAAGGTTCGGATGTGAAAACGAAAGAAAAATGTGAGTCGCCACCCGGGATTTACTTAGAAAGTGATTTTGGTACCCGAGAAACCGTTGAAAATAATTGATGACTCTTGTGCCGTTTTGGAAAAGATTTGATCTGCGAAAAAGATTCTGTTTGGATTCGGAAGCCAGTTTACGCGCGGGGAAGGTTTTATTAAAAAAAAAAAGCACCCCGCTCGCCCGGGAGATTCCCGGTCTCTACTAAATAATTTGTGGGATTTTTGCAAAAAATATTTTGTTAAAAACCTTGACAATCAAACAAGTAAATAAAGAAATAAATTAAAACCATAACAGAAATAAAATTTAAGTAAAGGGACTAACTAGTAATAATAAGAGAGTAAAGGATGAATAGTGTAATAAACAAAGGAAAATCGCAGAAAAGAAGAGAGAAATAGAGTACGAACAGGGGAGAACAGAGGATAAAATTTTGATTCAAATGGGAGCCGCGCGGCTCCTATGCAGGAGCCGTGCGGCCTACACTACAAGCCGCGCGGCTCGCGTGTAACCTTTTTTTCAAAAATTTTGTTTTAGGACCAGTGAGTCCAAAACCCGTTCAAAACTTGATTTTCTTCTTCAAATCTACTCCAAATAAGTTATTTTCGTTTGTAAACAAGTTATTGAAATGAAATTTATTTCCGGTATGGATCGTACCGTGCGTTTATCGAGAAAAATTGCCCGGTACGGCTCCGAAAAGCCGGTTTTTGTTCCGAATATAGTTTACCGAGTTAATATACGGTTGTTGAAACCGTTATCAACTCGGGGATGCCCTCGGGGAGCCGCGATTTGAAAATCGAAGCTCGAAAACGGTTTATACCTCTCGGGAACTCGAAACAAAGATTGAAAACTTCGGATTCTTCGGGTTTGGACTTGTAGAATCAAGGCTTGGTGTAATTGGGAACGGTATAAAGGAATCGAGAGGGGGTGGAAAGTGTGAAGTTTTGAGGAAGTTTGTTGGCGATTTCGGACGAAAACTTGGCCGGAAAATCAAACAGGAATTCTTTCGGGATGGTTTTTCTTTTTTTTTTTTCTTTCCTCCTTCTTTCTTTTTTTTTTTGAGAGGAAGAGGAGGCCTCCATTTATAGCCGGTTTTGAGGGAATAACATGATGAGATTCGGCGGCCGATGAATGATGATATTCCCGAATAGCTGGTTTGTCAGGAATTTTTCAGAGGATAAGAACACCAGTCGCGCGGCTTGTAAGAGGGAGCCGCGCGGCTTGTATGAAGGAGCCGCGCGGCTTGTGCGAGGAAGGGAGAATCGTACGGCCTGAAACAGGAGCCGCACGGCTTGTGAGGCTGAGTTTCCAATTTTTCCGGACAAGTTCCAAGGTGGTTTAAACGTTTCATTCGTCATCAGGCATGCACGGGTATCCAAAATTGGGGTGTCTACACCTGGTTAACGCATGGGTCGCGGACGGGTGTTCGAAACTCCCAGAAATTGAGGTTCAGCCCACACAGCAAGATCGAGCCAGCCTAAGATATTGCGTCTTCCATAGGAGGGTGCAACACCCCACGAGCGACTGCTGGACGCTCAAGGAAATTTTCAAAAAGAAACAGGACAACAACGAATTGAGGATTGGAGTGAACAGAGATGTACGCGACGAGCCCTACCCTCAGCACGGGGAAGGGGTCGCGATGGCGGAATGCTATAACGGTGGGTACTATGATTTTATGTATGAAATGGAGGATGGAGATGAAGAAGTGTACATGACCTCCTTCTATGATCACATTGAGGAAATCGCGAGCTATGATCAGCCCACCGTGGAAGTAAATGAGGAAGAAAGGCATCAGATCTTGTCTAAGAGCCACAAATTTAAAACCTTCTTCGATGGGTTGGGATTTACCCCCAACGTGAGAGTGGAAATGACCAGGGCCATACTGGCATTAGCTAATCAAAGCCAGGAGGCATGTGTGGTGGAAGGAGGCTCCGTCGCGAGGACCATTCGCGAGGATTCCAACGCCATATCATTCTCAGACGCGGACAGGAAGGTGCCATTTCCCCACAACAGGCCTTTATTTGTCACTGCTTACATCAATGGTGTGGAGTTCAAGCGAGCATTTCTGGATGGAGGGGCATCAATTAACATTATGCCCCTCGAGACGTTGAAAAGGTTGGATATCCAGGAGCCACGAATCATTAAGTCGTTGGTGAGGATTGTTGGCTTTGGAGGAGAAAAGAAACCCTCTCTGGGATACACTGTACTGGACCTCGCGGTTGGGCCCATTCGTGCACCAACAAAGTTTCACATCATCGAAGGGCCAACCAACTACCACGTAATCTTGGGAAGATCATGGATGCACAAGTATACAGTGGTCCCATCAAGCTATCATCAATGCCTTAAGGGCATCTGGGCTGGGAAGAAAATCACTATACCTGCCACCGAAAGGCCGTTCGAGGTCTGCGAGGCTCATCTTTCAGATGCAGTATACTTTTCTGAGGTGGAGGAAGCTTGCGAAGCCGTTGCCGCGAGGCCCGTTGGGATAAAATCCCAAAGTGGGAAAATATCAAAAGCGAGTCATCAGAACCAGTCCCCGCGAAGCGCCCCACGGTGTTCAATAGGTTGACCCCTCGCAAGATCACAAAGACTAGCGAAGGGGGGAAAACTGTGTATCACTTGTGACGGCGTCAGGGGTCAGCAAGCGTTTGCAAGGCTTCTGACCCCCGCGATATAGAAGGAGATGGAGAAGAGCTCGAAATAATTGACAAACCTGAGCCAGCCCCTGAGTACATGCAAGATGGGCCAAAACCTCAGCCAGAGGAGCTCGAGGAAATTAACCTAAGGGACAGAGAAGGTACCGCGAGGCCAGTATTTGTTAGCAAATCCATGGAACCTAACGCTCGAGCTGACATGGTGGCCCTGCTTCGCAAATACAGTTGGCACTACGATGAGATGCCTCGTTGGGATCCAAAGCTTGTGAGTCACCATCTCGACGTATTTCCAAACTCCAAGCCTGTGAAGCAACCTCAGAGGAAGTACCACCCAGATCTGGAAGAAAAGATCAAGGAAGAAGTGGAGAAGCTCAGGAGTGCAGGGTTCATTCGCCCAATCCAATATCCAACATGGTTGTGCAATATTGTGCCCGTGAAGAAAAAGAACGGCCAAATTAGGGTCTGCGAGGACTTTCGCGACCTTAATAAGGCTTGTCCAAAGGATGAAATGCCATTGCCTCACATCGACACCTTGGTTGACATCACTGCCAGCCATGAAATGTTCTCTTTCATGGATGGATTCAGTGGATACAATCAAATTAAAATGGCACCTGAGGACGCAGAGAAGACTGCTTTTAGAACCCCTTTGGGAAATTTCTACTATACCGTGATGCCATTTGGGCTTAAGAACGCTGGCACGACCTATCAAAGGGCAATGACAGCGATCTTCCACGATATGATTCATCATTCTGTGGAAGTCTACATCGATGACCTTGTCATAAAGTCAAGGTACAGGACGGAGCATCTGCGAGACCTCGAAGGAGTGTTCAAAAGATGCAGAAAGTTTAACATGAGGATGAATCCCCTTAAGTGTGCTTTCGGAGTCACAGCAGGGAAGTTTTGGGGCTTTTTGGTGCACAGGCATGGCATTGACGCAGACGAATCGAAAATCCGCTCTATCTCAACCATGCCACCTCCCCATTCCCAGAGATCCCTCAAAGGGTTCTTGGGAAAGGTTTCTTATCTAAGAAGGTTTATCCCTGCTCTGGCAGAAATTACTGCACCATTGGGAGATTTGCTGAAAGAAAAAGTCAAGTTTGAATGGAAGGATAAGCACCAACTGGCCTTTGAGAAAGTCAAGAATGTCCTGGCCTCCCCTCAGACAATGGTCTCTCCACAAAAGGGGAAGCCACTGATTTTGTATCTCACATCTACCTCGAGATCAATTGGGGCACTGCTGACCCAAGAAGTGGAAGGAATTGAAAAGCCAGTGTATTACATCAGTAGAAAAGTGCAAGGGGCAGAGGAACGCTATACCCCAATTGAACGCCATTGTCTAGCACTCGTTTTTACAGCACAAAAGCTCAGGCACTATTTCCTTTCCTTCAAAGTACAGCTCGTAACCAGGAATGACCCCATGCGGTACCTGCTCTCTCGCCCTGTGCTTAATGGAAGGGCCGCGAAGTGGCTACTAGCTCTCGCAGAATTTGATATAGAGTGTACAGCGCCACGAGCAATCAAGTGTCAGGCTCTCGCGGATCTGTTAGCCCAATTCCCCAGCGGGGAGTGTGAACCGTTGGGAGAATCACTACCAGGAGATGATTTCGAAGCACTAGCGGCCAGCCACGAACTAGAAAGCTAGACTCTAGGCTTCGATGGGGCAACAGGAGGCAATTCAGCTGGGGCAGGTGTCACGTTGCAAAGTGACAGCGGCACAAAGGATTACCTATCATACAAGCTAGCATTCCAGTGTTCTAACAATGAAGCTGAGTATGAAGCACTTATTCTAGGGCTGCTCGCGGCCAGAGAAAAGGGAATCAAAAGGCTCAGAATTGTGGGGGATTCAAAACTTATAATTTTACAAAGTGAAGGCGTCTACGCCCTAAAAGAAGCTAACCTCGCACCATACAGAACAACTGTTCAAAGGCTTTGGAAAGACTTTGATGATGTTAGCATCATTCACAAGCCCAGGTCTGAGAACAGATTCCCCGATGCATTAGCCACTCTGGGTGCTAAGACAGAATTTGAAGGGAATACTATGGCCATTGAAATCACAAGAAGGACTGAGCCCTCATTTGTTGAAGAAAAAGAAAGCTCCAATGAGGAAGATTGGCGAGACCCCATAAAAATGCAGATCGCGACGGGCAGCAGAGCAATCCCTATGATGGCTCTGTCACAATTCACCATTCTAAAAGGGGAACTGTACTTTCGCGGCCCCCAGGGATGGCTCGCGAGGTGCATCGACGACGCGGAAGCTAAAGAGAAACTGACTCAAATCCACGAGGAAACTTGTGGAGAGAACGACGTAGCGCTATACAGGAGAGTTCAACGCCAAGGGTACTACTGGCCTTCGATGAAGAGAGACGCCGCGACCCTGCTCAGGGAATGTCCCAACTGTTCACTTCATGAAATCGAGCATGAGTGCAACTTTTCTAGCGAAGAAACGGATTGGAGACAGAAATACATCAATTATTTGAAGGAAGGAGCCCTGCCCATGGATCGCGGCGGCATTCGAGAGGTACAACGATGTGAGAAGAGATTCTTTGTCAAAGATGATCAGCTTTACAGAAGGACCCTCGATCATATACCCCTGAAGTGTTTATCGAATAGCGAGGCGGAGGAAATTCTGCATAAGGTTCACGAAATGGAGCACCCTGGGGGAAGGAAGCTGTATGAGCAGGTCATTCATCTAGGCTATTACTAGCCAAGGATGGAGGGAGATTGCAAGAGCCATGTCCGCAGATGTCACGCATGCCAGAAACACGGAGACAAGGTGAATGCACCATCTGTTGAGCTCCATCACATTCGAGCACCCTACCCTTTTCACACATGGGCAATGGATTTAATTGGCCCTATCCACCCCTCCTCGCGAGGAAATCAGTGGATTTTAGTGGCAACGGAGATTACCACGAAATGGGTAGAGGCAATCCCCCTGAGACGTGCAACGGGCGATGTGGTGGCAAATTTCATCAAGGAACACATAATCTGCAGATTTGGAATCCCTAAGGTAATTCTTTCTGACAATGGAACCCCCTTCGTGAACAGACAAGTGAAGCAACTGCTCTCGTCCTATGGTATTAATCAGAAAACTTCAACTCCCCATTACCCTCAAGGAAATGGACAAGCAGAAGCTACCAACAAGTCCATTGTCAGGATTCTGAGCAAGCACTTGGACGAGAAAGGAGAAACTTGGGCTGAGCACCTCCCAATTGCTCTGTGGGCTTACAGAACGGCTAAGAGAAAGTCTACGCGTATGAGCCCCTTCAGTTTGGTATATGGGGCTGAAACAGTGTTGCCCGCGGAGATAAGCGTGCCATCTGCACGTCTCGCGCTATCCACTGAAGTAACTGAAAGGGAAAGAAGGGCTGACCTCGAAGCATTGGAGGAAAGAAGGGAGGTCGCGGCTGAAAACCAAGAAAAGTATTGGCAGTCTGTGGCCAAGTACTACAACAAAATGTGCTCGCAAGAGAGTTCAAAATGGGAGACCTAGTATGGAAATCAGTTCCTGGGTCATGCAGAATCTAAAGCTGCCAAAATTCACACCAAAATGGGAAGGTCCTTACGAGGTAATCAAAGCTGCTAAAAGTGGGCACTATAGGCTCGCGAGGGTTAGCGACAGATTCCTCACATGGCCAATCAACGCGAAGTACATCAAGAAGTATTACCCATGACATAGGTGAATTTTGATGTGCGATGGTTCAAGTACTAATTCGGCAAAATACTTTGGACTGTCTTCTGATTAGTTGTCTTCTATTTACTTGTTCACAATCAGATGTAGCTCTGGGAAAATGATCTTCTATTTTCTTTCCCCTTTTGAGCAAAACCATATTGATTGAAATGATGAATGAGAAATGCTATCCCTTGTTTCCAAAATTATGTTTCATTAATTATTTAAGCATGATAGAAACAGAGGAAAATGGTAGAATAAAATGGGCACCCGCGATGGTGGCCTCGCGGCACATAAAATTGTGTCAGCACAAGGGGGAAATTTCACCCTTTGCGAAGTGAAAAAAGGTACGAAATAATAGTACTCGCTTACGCTTTAGGCCTCTGAATGTCGTGAAATAAGTGGGGACCAAGGGGAACTTCACCACTTGGAATGCTAACTAAATTGTTGGAAGACCCTCGCGACGGCGGCCAAGCTGGAAATACCCTCGCGACTTAGCAAAGGGAATCCCTAGCACAATTGGGTGTTAGGGCCCTTGAGGGGAATGAATACAATAGTGAATTTTGTAACGCTGAGAATGAACAGGGAAGCCGTTTTAGCATTCGCCCTCATAACAGTGCTATAGTCAGTTGCAATTACAATAGTAAATCATAGACAAAGCTCTGAAAGATTTCATTGATAACCATATCGTGGATACAAAGTTTGTTCCCACAAAAAAAAAAAAAACAGCAAAAAGAGCTAGTCCACAAACTTCTGTGAAAATTGCTCAAACGGCGGGAGAATGGGTTCTACATCGCTTAGCGTGGTTTTCGGATGAGCCTCCAAAGCTTGATGATTCTGAACCAGCAGCTTGTGACCTGTTTCCAAGACGGAAACCTTCTCTTTGGCCTCAGCAAGTAACTGCTTATATTTCTCATACGTTTCCTTCGCTTCAGCAATTTGAGCCTCGCTGGCCTAAACTTTAAAGAGGCTCACGAATAGCATCTTCGTAGAGCGAACCTTTTCCAAATGTTCGTGGAGCCACCGAAGGTCGGAGCCAAACGTCTCTATGTCTTTGACCGAAGAGATTATGTCTTCGTACTTCTCGTCAGAAAAATCCTTCACCCTTGTCTCTTGCAGAGATAGCACTATATCGCCAAGAACATCGAGAAGCGGACCGCCCACGCGACGACTAGTAGAGAAGTTTGCAAAGGTAGAAGGGAATTGCATCTCCAGAGCACGAAGGACCGGGACGTTGCAGGATTTGACGCTCCAGCGAAGACCACCCCGTGCATCAGAAAACAAAGAGTATTTGGGAAGTCCAGGGCCTAATTCTTCTTCTTGAGTTTGGGAATGACCTAAGTTCCCCTGTTCTTCTGGTGGCTCTTCCCTCTGACCACCAGCACCTGAAACCTTTTCGTCAGAAAGTTTCTCGCCCTGGTTATCATCTTCGCGAATGGGCTCTGAGTCATAAGAGTGGCCTGGCATTAGTAATTTGGAAGGGGTAAAAGAAGGAAGATGAAAGATGTCATCCATCCCTGCAAAAATGTCACTGCTGGACTTACCTTTGGAGCCTCCAGAAGCTGCTTCGCTCTCCCCGCTGCTCTCACCGAGATCTTCCATGTCTGAGCTCTCGCTGACATTTGACCCAGGGATAGACTTGGAGCCAGGGGTACTTTTTTCTGTGGAAGAAGGTATGAACACTACGTCTTCGTCTCGAGGAGGTGATGGAGTTTTATCACGCGGAGAAGGGGAGGAAGGTTTAGCTATCTTCTTTCTTAATTTCTTCTTCTTCTTCCCTGAGGCCGAGCCACCTTCAGCAGGGCTTTTGTCTAGAGGGGTAGGATCAACCCCAGGAGAGCTCGCAGGTGACTCAATTTCCTTCACAGGCTCCGCGTTCTTAGTCGTGGTCCCTTCCTAGGAGCCCTCAGTCTCCTCTATTCTCTGCACCTCCTCCGGCATATCACCTGAACCACCGACCGCCTGCACAGCCTCCTTCGCAATGTTGCTCGCAATATCCATGGCATTAAATTCGTTGATATCTAGGGCATCTTGACCTCGTCCCTCAGCAGGACTCGACGCAGCCCCTTTCTGCTCTGACGCGGACTCTTTTGAAGCCCCCTCCTGAGGGGGAGTATTAGAAGAAGACGATTTGCCCACGTCGCACGAAAGGAGGTCTGCTAGAGGCACGCCTTCTTCTGCAGCAGCATTATTCTTTGACGGTTGAGCCTCCTCATCTGGAAGACAGCACACAAATCTTGTAAATACACAGGGCAGGAGTAAAATTGCAAGACCATGTATACAAAAGTAAGAAACATCACCTTGTTCAATTTGCTCCACTGGCTCAGCTTGGGATATAGGGTCCACGAGAGAGAAAGAAGATTCTGTTAGTACTCGACCCCTCCGCCGCGAAGGATCCTAAAAGATGAGAAACAATTACAAGTCAACGAGATGTAAGGAGATACGAGATATACAAAGAAAAAAGAGAGAAGGGCGGAAACTCGATTAACAAAAATCTTCCCCTGGCCCTCTTCGGAGCAGGCTCCAGCTGAAGGGGAGAGATATCTTTCGCCTTCCTCTTATCCTTCACCTTCTTCTTGCGGTGTGGGAGCAACCATTTGATCCGCAGGACGGATCTTCTGAATGGGTATGGCATTGATCACGTCCACAGGGACCATGGTGCCTTTGACCCAGCAAGATTGGGGACCGCGCCAACCAGAGTCCTTCCCCGGTTTGAAAGTCCGGAGAGTTAGGTCTTTCTTCGAGATAGGGTCTGCAGAGGGCACCACCGCTGGGGTCTGCACGAAGTCCATGAAAGACTGCAGGTTTCTTGCCCAATAGACCCTGTTCTCTGGCGTAAAAGCTGCCTTACGCGCGGAACTGGGGATGATCCTATCCCCCCCATAGTTTGCAGTAAGCTCATGGTTGAACAGCTTCAGAAACCGATGAATTCCAACGAAGAAGTCTTTTGGTGGAGAAGGAGGCTCGCAGGGGACACCTTGGTCATACCCAAATTGAAGCTGAAGCCTGTCAGCTCTGTACAGCACCAGGATGGGGCCCTCAATGGATGGGATTGGGAGGTAGCTGGGGGTGACCCACGTGAGAAAGTCCAACTTGTGGGACCGAATGCTCCTACTCTGAAAGTCCACAAGGGTGTCTTCCAAGAAAACGGCGGGACATAATGCACCATCAACAATCTTCTCATAAGGGCGAGGGTTGAAGGAAGTTATCTCGTCACACCAGTCCTCGAATAAGTGATTAGAGGAGGTCTTGCTCCACCTCATAATCCTTGGCACCCTCTCACTCAATCGAAGGATGGGCATGCCTTTGCCGTCGCGGATAATCTCTCCAGCGGCATTCCTCTCCTCGACGGACTTCAAAGGAGGGAGCTCGTGGGGGAGAGGAGCAACCTTGGGAAAGTACTCGTAGAAGAACCCGAGCAGGAAGGAGATGTGGACCATCGAGGTAATCTCGTACCTCCCCATCGAGCGTTCAAAATCCTGGACAGTGTGGTCCAGCTGGTGGTAGAAGTGGCCCAGGAACATGGGACCCAGCGGAAGCTTTTTCCCCGACGCGAGGGTGGCCGCGAGAGGAATCATCTCGCGGCGGGGGCCTTCGTGTGGAAGATCAGGGAAGAGGAAGAGGGACAAGAATTGAGCTAGGAAGACCGCTAAGGATAGTGGACCTCCGTGATAAGAACTCACTGTCACCACGACCTTCCCATCCACTTCGACGGGGGCGACATCGCGGAACCAGTACCGCTGCCAAGAACCCTAAGTCGTCTTGTTGGCCTTCGGAGGAGCTCGGAGCTTCCCCGCGTTGTCATATCGGGAGCCATATTCGCCAGCTGGCTTAAATTCATTTTCTATGAACTCGATCGCCGTCGCGACGTCGGAGGCATGTTTAGCGGGGTCGTAGTGATACTCATCGCGGGTGGGAAGGCCCATCAGAACTTCGGTATCAAGAAGGGTCGGGCTAGCCTCCCCGAAGGGAAATATGAAGGTATGGCTAGTAGGGCTCCAACGAGACACCGCGAAATCGAGATCACGCTGAGGACGACTCGCGATGAGATATCGCGAGAGTTGCACGGGCTTCAATAGACCCACCTTGTCTAAGGTCACTCTGTGCTCGAAACTATCAAGGATTGTAGACACCCAATCGCCCCAATCCCTTGGAGGTTGGATATTAGCCCTGTACTGAACTTGTGAAAAGGGGAAATCACCCCTCTCAATCCTCAACCTCACCAATGAAGATGGGTCGATCATGTTGGCATCAGAGGCACTGGTCTCATCGGAAAGCAGAAGGTACTGGGCGTTGGGGTCACCACGAAGAGGAACATAGTTCTGAACGTTGGCCGAGAAAACATCGTTCTTAGACCTTAAGAATGGAGCCCTCCGCCATTCACTGGCAGGAGGTAGTGAAGTCTTTGCCAAGAGAGCCTCAGTGTCGGATTCGTGCTTCCTTGATCGAGCCATAATCAATGCAGAGAAGGAAAACTAGGGTTTCGTAGAGAGAGTCTGGAGAAGAGGTAGAGCTTGAGATTTGCTTGCTTTTGAAATCGGCGCAAGAGAATTTTGGAAGAAGTGAGAATGGAAAACTCTATCCTCTCTTGCAATGAGTATTTATAGGCCTAGGCCCCCTGCCATTAACGGTAAACAAGCGGTCGAAACGACACCAGCAGTCCAATCGGCCTGCAAAACTTCGAAACTCGGGATAGCCACCTTTTGGAGGGAAATGCTAAAACGACGGACTTCGCTGGGATCGCACGCACGCGATATAGCGCGTACAGTGCCACGCGCCGCGGAATCACGCCCGCACGTGGGGCATATGTAGGAAAGGTTAGCGAGTAAGGTGACAGGGCAGTTGACCAACCTATATAAACAAGACACGTGGCTCGATAGGTCTCAATAAGACACGTCATGATTCAAATAGCAAATAATGACTAGAAGGGAACTCCACCGCGAGGGTAACCACCTCGAGGAAGGAACGTGACAGAATTGCAGGTGCCCTGAATAAGGAAAGCACCACTTAGAAGGAAGATCACCCCTCGCGAAGTCCTTAGCTAAGAGGATTGACGCGACGGGGAAGAACTAACGCTCGCGCGAACACGCGAACCAAGCTCGCGACGGTACCTGGCCAAAAGGCAGGGGTAGGGAAGTCGATATGAGCTCTAAAATTAGGTCTTGGCACGAGCCAAAAGGCTCGCGACCATGACCAGCACTGCGGGAATAGGGGAGATACAAGTGGCTTGGTGGCTTTAAAGGATTAAGGGCCGCTGCGAGGGAAATGATGCACTGGAATGACCTAATGGAAGCTTCCTAACGGCCAGTGACATCACCCACGTCGCCCAAATATACGGAGAGAGCACGTGTCATCATGTTATTGGGGAAAAGTCTGCAGCCCCATGATTGGGTACAGATCCCTATAAATATGGGGCACTCATTCACAAGTTCCAGAGAGAGATTCTGATTCATCCTTAGAGCACGGAAATCCTAGAGAAAGAAAGTGACTTAGAGCCCTGGAATCAAGAACATTGTTCTTGCTGGTGCTCGCGAGCTCGTCTAATCTCTAGAACTGTGATTTGAGGACGATGATGATAAAAAGGGGAATGGAATGAACACTGCTGCCTTCTCTTTCTGTATACTTGGCTTAATCTTTTACCCATTCACACACTCTCCTACTCCTATTCTTCTTTGATTGACCATTAGTTATTGTTTGCCTCTCCAAATTTAAAGATTATTTGAATTAACAAAGAACCCATCCTACACTTCTTTATTTACAATTAACAAAACTTCTTATTTCCTTCTGTATAATTACTCGGTAAATACTTTGTGTGTTGGTTTAGTTGTGGGAATTACTAATGGAATATCCCTCCAATGGATGGAAATCATCACTTCTTTCTTTCATTGGAAAAGAAGATACAGTAGTCAAAGTTAGATGCATAGGACAGCGAGAAAGGTAAGGTATCTTCATTGCAGTACTACTTTTGGGATTTGGTGGGAGAAATTAAAAAGATTCAAATGCATGCGTGCACTTTTGCCATTCCCTGCCTTTTGTCATTTCCTTTACTTTTCTTGTTGGTACAGAAAAGAAGACTTGGGCTTACCCAAAAGTTATGCTTTACTTCAGTTTCATTCACCAACGTCACATGAAAATTCCTGTTAAAACCTAAAACTTCCAACTCTTCCCATCATCTCACAATAGCTTCTTCATTTCGACGTTATTACACTGCAGAAGAAAATTAGCTCGTAGATATGGGTGTTCTCGGAGCCATGGCAAGGAATTTGGATGCACTCGTTGGGTACGTATCCTTTGTTTTCTTAAAAAAATAATGTTATACATGCATGAAAATTAGATTTTTCGTATTAATCTTCATGGGAATTCTATAAATAAGTTGGTAAATTATTGTATGTTATATTCGTTCCATGTTATATATGTGATCAATTAAAAAAAAACGAGGAGAAATGGAAGTTAAAATGGGGCAAGAAAGGGGAAAAGGATTTGAACTCTGAATAGACTGAATTATTGATGAACTTAAGTAAAATTAATGCTTGAGAAGTAGTATCTAGGTATGCACAAGTCAAATAATTGATGTTATATATCCACATTTTCTTGAATTTTGGGTGGTCAAAGCATGTTATTATTTAAGACGGTACTCAAATAAAAACCACTTATTTGGGTATACAATACGCCGCATACTAATTTTTGAAGCTCATAACATGAAAATTGTTGTAGCTCGAGATATGATATCTACAGGAAAATAGTTTGTGGCTCAACACATGAATTTTTGTGGCTCATGCTATGAGATTTGTGGTCCAACATAGAAGTGCGTATGTGTTTCTATTGTCCAACATGAATTATTGTGGTCTAATATATGAATTTGTGGTCAGCAAAAAGTTAAAGTTCAGCGGAAGAATGTTAATTTCCGTGGTCCAAGATATATGAAAAATTTAATACTCGAAACTTGTCTAACCGTTTCATTTTCGGGTTGTAAAACAGGCCAGGACTGATGCTTCTTTTTCCCTTGTAAGTTGAAATTCTTTAATTTTCTTCACTTGTCGGATTTACTATTCGAAAAAGAAAAGGAAAAAGAATTATTGTGTGAGTAAGATAGGTTTCAAATGAATCAAACAGATACGCGTCGATGCGAGCCATCGAGAGCCCTTCAACACTGGATGATCAACAATGGCTAACCTACTGGGTTCTCTACTCACTCATAACACTCTTTGAGCTGTCCTGTTGGAAGGTCCTCCAGTGGTAAGTAATCTTCCCTGACTTCTCATATGCAAAATATAATGCTAGCTAAACCAAAATCTATGACATTTAAAATGTTGTACTAGCGGCAATTATTTATTCTGGATGAAAAAAATATATATATATTGGATCAGTGAGCTAAACATACAAACACATAAAATACGCAATGATCAAAGAAAACCACGTAAATAGAAAAGAAACATAGATTTTTAAATGCCTCTCCGGTTTTCATTATGTATCGAACAAAAAAAGATTGTAAGAATTATATCGGCTACCTAAACCATGTAGTTATATATACATCCTAGGGTTTATACGATCACCAATTACCGCAATATCCTTAACTAAGTTTTCTTTGCCAAAACTGACTAGATAGGTGGAACCCCGACATAGTTAGAGAACTATCTAGAAATTGGTCACGCTTTACAAACCCAAGAAATATTGTCACATCATATTGCGAATTTACAAACCCAGCCTATTTTGTCACATCAAATTTTGAATAACTTGTGAATTGTAAGTTTTGCATCACCAAACTCGACTATTGTATCATTTATATATATCTCTCTCTTGTGTCCAAATTGTAAATTTTCATGCATGGCATAACTTGCATGCAGGCTACCATTTTGGCCATACGTGAAGCTGGTTTTTTGCATGTGGTTGGTGTTACCATTCTTCAATGGTGCTGCTTACATATACGGAAACATTGTAAGGAAGTATATAAAAGTTGGAAGCTATGTGAGCTCAAATCACCCTGAGAGCCACAGGGAAGCCCTTCAGATGATGAGCCTCGACGCCAGGAAATCCGTGGAGATGTTCATTGAAAAATATGGAGAAGATGCCTTTGATCGAGTAGTTAAAGCGGTAAGAATCTTATTTACGAACTCGTTCTCGAAAATCTATTCAGTGGCCCTGGAGCACTTTTCCATCGCCACACGTTGAGGTTCGTCAATAATTTCATGTGTTGACGTCGTTTTGCAGGCAGAAAAAGAAGCAAAGAGACATTGAGGAGAGAGACTGAGCTGAATCTTTGGATTAATTTGTGACGATAGAGGGAAAAAAAAAATCAATGTTAGTGAGAGATTGATGCATGCAATACAATTTAGATACTGAAAATACACGTGTTCAATTATTTGTGTACTACAAATTATAATTTGTCTCTGCTGACTGCGTGATGTGGGTGTTAATTTGCTTTATGGCTTCTAAAACTATCAAAATCCATAACCCTTCTGTTTCCTGGATGTGCCGAAACGCGCGGGTTTCTTTTTGAAACTAAATCATCACAGGACATAGCCAATAAGTTGACATCATTAATTTCTCAGGAAAATTTGAAATGCCATATGAAAAGAGCATGAACGGTGGACGTACCAGCATATGTATCCATTCCAAAGCTTTGAATTTGGAATTTGGGACCATCTCCTCTCCTTCCAAATGGTGCATGTGCTGTATAAGAATATTTTGGGTGGTTTTTCGGTTTCGGTAACGCTAAGTAATTTATATGTTTTTATCACGTTATCGGAACGAATTTGCTATACATATGACATGCATGTCAATTTTTGGTTATATAATTCTGCAAAAAAATATTCATTTTTTGTACTTTTTTCCGCGCACAATGAAAATATGATTTGTGAGCTTCATAGAGAGAGAGAGAGAGAGAGAGAGAGAGAGAAATATTTTATTGCCAACCTCAAAATCATGACGAGAGAGACAAACTTGTAAATAGATCCAACCATAGTTGATAACTTTCCAACATGAAGAAAAAGTGCTGCTACGCGAGGTTACGTGTTCTATTCTTACGGAGGTCATACGTTCCAAACTTTTGGGATACTGGAGTTTTGTCGGGTCATAAATTAACTTCATGACTCTATAATTAGTTGAAATACGCGCAAGCTGATATGAACATCTAGTTATAAAAAAAATATTCATCTTTCTCGACAAATTACATGCGTGCTACCACCTAATTTTCATGGTACCCACCACCTGAGGTCACTTGAAACTTTAACCTACCATTGAAATTATAAGTCTATTAGTGTACTACTATAAATCAAGCAAGTATTTAAAAGCTTAACAATATTAGCAAATTATCCAAATAGTAATACACTGTCAAAAAATTATATATATCTCAATCACGTCTTTTATCGTTGCAAAAGTAATAAAGAATGTTCCGACCTTTTTCCACCACCTCTTCTTAAATCAATTGGTATTGGTTAGAGTTTTAATTTATTCTTTAATTTATAACATTCGAAATAGTCGCAAATTTGTTATTAGAGCGATTGCATGAAATGGTATAGTGTAACCAAAATCAGTGCCATAAAATCACTCATAAAATCTCTATTATGGACATAATCGTCTACTCATACATAACTATGATCTGATTTAAATTAATCTATGAGTATGCTTTATCCTAGATTCAAACACACTGTGTTGGGAAAATAAGAGAAAATATAGCACACATCCAAACACTACTCTTTTTATTAATCTGTAACAAAATTCATAGTAAAACTTAAGCTCTCATAAACACTAGATATTTTTCCTCACTTATGATGCGGGAAGCCCCAAAGGGGCACCACGTCTTTTCTCTTACTCTTTGCCTTTTTCTTCTTTTCTCTTTTCCCACACTTTACAATACACACAAGTACATCTATATATAGGCATACAAATTAGGAATCAGACAAATTCCAAATCTAATGAAATCACCATGCACCTACAAAACTCGACTTCCTGACGGCTAACACTATAACTTATCCAAAATCTCCCACTTACATATCTAATAAAAAATCTTCCCAGCCTCCGTAACCCCCATGTTTTTCATTGTTAATCAAGCTTACTTTTCAACACTTTGTGCTTCTATTTTCTTCATCAATTTTGAAGACATCTAACTGCAAACTACAAACTACAAACTACTATCACCGATCCAACCAATACAGACTTCTTTTTCTATTCAAAAAAAAAAAAACTGCAAACTACTATCACCGATCCAACCAACACAAATTATGGACAGACCAAAGGGTGGATAAGCAAAAGCGACTTGACCACGCAAATTTTGAGAATACCATGTTAAGAATAATAAAATTCGATCAAATTGATTAAAATAAAAGTACGAATCTGCCCTCCCAAGTTCAGCATTTTAGTAACGATTTCTGTCATTATCTATTCATTCACCTCATAGGAAAGCCGCATAATTCAACAGTCACGATCGAAGATGTTCCAACCGGCCCCAATGACTAAACCTAGGAAAGCCACATAGCTCACCAGTCACGCTGGGCGAGCGCATCCGATTGATGTTCCGAGACTGGTAAAAACCCATTAGCCACGGGTAGAGCCAGGGAAGACCGGAGAGGAACCCTTAATTTCTACAGTATCATTCAAATGATGTGGAAGAAACTGTTATTATAAATCAAGAAAAAGTCGGGACACATGTCCCAGAAAAAGCATTAGAGTTGCGTTTCTTCGTCTTCTCCTGAAAAGGCTGAAATCAGAAGCCCCTAAAAAATGTCCCGACAGGATCCAATGTCATTAGATTCAGTTAGACGGAAAGTAAACATGCTTTTGCATGGGCGCATAATTGACGGGAGATTAGTTGTTTCACCGAGGTCATTGCAGAAAAGTTTGAAGTTCATGTAGAACACCAGTCATGGTATCACACACAATAGAACCATTGAGACAAAACCCCAAAAGAAGGGAAGAAGAGGGGGAAAAAAAGCGTAATTTAACAGGAGTCCGGCGATTGACACGTGTTACAGATGCAAACTCCAAGGGCGTGGAAAGCTCCGCATTGCCCTTGAACTTCGCAGCCCCAGAGTAGCAGAAATGATCCTGGAAAAACAAAAAAGGCATTCCTGGTGCATAAGAAAATGTAACATCTAGGAAGCATGAGTAAATTTGACGGAAAGCAAAAAAAAAAAAAAAAATCATGGGGATGAACAGACTTACTTCTAAAACCTGTAAATCTGTGCTGATTTCTTCTCAGATTCCGAAACCCTGCCAGAACTAGCTGCTGCAGCAAAAGGAATGGATGCAAATGTTGGCCTGGAGTTATCTTGATTCATATCTGAACTGGGTCTAAGTATGTGCTTTGCTCCTGCGCTTAGTCTAATTGGACCTGATTTTTCAATACCTTCTGTTGTCCGAATCTCAGTCTCCCCACATTTTGTACTGCTTGGTTTATCTCTGATGGACTCTAGTTCAACTGCAGCAAGGCTAGCCGCAAGTGTTTCCTCAGCACCGGATCCTTCTTCCACTGTCAAGTTAGGTATCTTAGTCGGCTTTGAAGAATAGGATGAAGATTTAGCCGCAGATCTCTTCCTAATGTTCTTTCCCTGACGTGGTTCTTTAACACTCACTCTAGGGGTCACTCTCTCTTTGAACTTCATTCTCTCTCCGTGAATCTTACTAACAGAAGCAATTGGTATAAATTCACGACAGAGTGGCATCAGCGGCGGACCAAGTGAATTCTTCACTGCAGAGTCAGAAAAAGCAGGATTGTGCGGATAAGGCTGAAAGTTAGATCCGTACATGGTGGAGAGATGATTTCTACCTCCCACATCAAGAAAAGAGTGAAAAGAACTCATGGGTGTTTCCGTCGGTTGTGTTGCATTTAACAACCATGGGGGCAAGCTAGTAGAGTGGTTCTGTAACCAAGAGGGTTGGACATGCTCTCCACAATCTGGACGCAAGAAAGGAATATCCATCACTGATTTCATGGCATGAGGTAGTTGCTGCCTGTTTTGCAGGTCAGCAGACTTTGAGGTCATATGACTCATATACCTCTGAGGAGTGGAGGAAAACGTTTGAATTCGTGAGTTGGCTTTCGATGAATCATACCCAATTGGAAAGGAATCTTGGAAAAGAGGAGCTGGGCTATATAATGAAGGGGAAGCAGATGAAGGTATATAAGGATGCAATGTAGAAACACGATTTCCGTGGGTGTGGTAAGGGTGAGAAAACATAGAAGCTGGGGGTTTCATCTGTGGTCCATTTTGTGATGCCTGATAGATATGAAATTCCGACAAGTACGGAACATTTTCTTTTAACTTTCCAGAACCAAGAAATGGTCTCTCTAACGAGGAACAGCCAACAGCAGTGTTGGAAGGACGATGCTCTGCTATGATCTGCTTGTCCATCCAAATCTTTTCATCCTCAAACGTTTGCACGTCTTGGCTACCTGTACTGACCGTAAACTCTTTACCCATCAGCCGCATTGTCGGTTGAGTCACATGCATTGCCACATCGTTGGGGTTCCCCTGTTGAAAGCCCTTTCCATCTCCAATTTGGTTCTGAACCTGGTTATACTGTTTATGCCCATGATGAATGTTTTTCACCAACTCCAAATCTGATTCAAGGTGATAGGCAGATTGGTTCAATTCTTGCACAGGGTCAAAACAGCGCACCTCGGTACCTTGGATGCTGTTCTTACCTATCCTAGAAGTGACGGGGAAGTTGGGATTCCCTTTCATACTGTTCCAAACGGGAAACATGTTTAACTGGTCCTTTGCTGGTACACCACCGTTATTCTGCTGCTTAAAATTTGAAAGGGCCAAACACGAAGAACCTGTTACTGTACCACTTGAATTCAACTGGATTAGTTCCCCTTGTGAGTTCAGTGGCAAACCAAAAAAACCTTGATCCACACGTTTTCCTTCACCCACAGCCGCTCTTTGCTTCCAGTCTGGAAATGAAGATATACTGTGCATCAATTCCTTGGGAGTGAAATGACAGAATGATTGGTATTGCAGAGCATGGTCAGGATTATTTGCAGTTGTGGTCTGTGGTGGAAATGGCAGCTTTCCATTATCATTTCCATTCATGGAAAAGTAAGATGGTGACAGACGAGAAGATGATTTTACATACTCCGTGGAACACGCAGCAGCAGCAGTACGATCCCTCGAGTGTGATTCAATCAACCTGTCACTTGTGTTGTTGGAAGCTGTTAGAACATCTGCACACACTTGAGTATGAACAACTGGATCATACCTTTCTTTTAGCAAAGATAGGAACCTTGGGGGGCAGTCATATGAGGAGTCGTGTGATGCATCTCTGTTACCTTGTCTAAAAGTTCCGAAGTTTTCATAACCCGGTGCAACTTCATTTACAGACACGGAACCCTCGGAAAAATGCTCTTGGTGACCAACAGGTGACTTCAGAAAATTTTGTATATCGAACGACTTCCTTCTACTCGAAGATAGATCTTGTGTCTCATTTTTCGTGCCAACTGAAACATCTTCCTCATCATTTTCATTCACCTCGGTAATGGTTAAATTTTTACCCCTTTCCGTTTCATGATCCTTGGCAGAAGCAGCAGGAAGGGCATTCAGATTTGATCTGGAAGCACTTTGCAATTTAGGACACTGTAGAGAAAGCTTGCCTCTTGGTCCCCGTATGTCATTCATGTCTGAGAACC
Source organism: Vaccinium darrowii (assembly GCA_020921065.1). Lineage (NCBI taxonomy): Eukaryota > Viridiplantae > Streptophyta > Magnoliopsida > Ericales > Ericaceae > Vaccinium > Vaccinium darrowii. Next base: position 19,832,402 of record CM037154.1, on the reverse strand, counting down.
TGACATGCCTGTCAGATTGTGGAGTACTATACAGATTCAACTGATCGACAATCTGTGAGTTGCATAATGAGGAATGCTCCCCTGAAAGTCCCTTTTTGTGATTCTTGAGAATTCCACGAACATGAAAAACTGATTTTTGATGCTTGATCAACTTGGAAGTTTTTACAAGTTTTTTCTTCTGTGTAGCTAAACATTTTACTGTTGGTTTCTTCTTGCGAATAGACATATCATCCAGAATGTCCTTTGCTGACCCCTCGCCACATAATGAGCTATTTGGTTTTGAGGTGAAAACAATCCGAGGTTGCAGTTTCAGCTTATGAGGTTTCTCCTGAGAACCATAAAATAAAATAAAAAAATAAAAAGGCAGGTTAAGTAAGCAATTTCAACTCCTTAGAATTCCATGGATCTCAGCATACACCTCATTTTGGTTATCAAGATAAATTCTGGAAAAAATAAAATAAAAAATGTTCTCTGAGCTTATGGTTCGAAACCAATCTTTAGGTTAGGGAATGAAGATGAAGCAATCAAAACGAGGTTTCCAAGATTCGTGTGACTTGTACATTATATATGTGCATTGAATGAGTAATAAAGGCATCACATTTAGGACTTGAAACTTTTCTTCTAATCATAAGCATACTACTACACTCAAGTGAGTGTTTCACCCCGAGTCCATGGTATTCCATCTCTGTTGCCCGTGTAACAACTCTAGTGAAAAAGCCAACTCATGAAATCCGGTCTCAAGCAAGCAATGAAAATATGCGGATTCAAATTATGTTTCAAGCTCAGCAAGCTGATAGCTGTTGAGAGTCAATAGCTAACTCTACATAAATCTAAAATTTTCCATAATAGACTACAGAATTGTTGAAACTTGTGGCTCATATGGACAGGTACCAAGGAATTCTGATGAAAGGCTAGATGCCCGAGCGGAATGAGCAAAGCGAGGGGAGCAAAGCGACCAAGCATAGCGGAGTGGAGAGAGTAATTAGGGTTGGAGTAGAGTAGGGCTATATATACTCTCTATTGTAAAAACCCTAGCCGATTTTGATCATAATAATACAGACTCGCTCTCGCTCCCGTGGAGGTACCCGATCTTGGGGAACCACGTAAATTCCTGTGTTTGATTCCTTTACTGTTTTCGTATTCTGTTGTGTGCGTGTGGTAATTATTCTAACAAGAATTCTAGAGGTGCCTTGACATTGTGAGTCTCCTAGATGATTCTAGATTGGCAGAGAACCTTCAAAAATATTGGAGAATGTTTTTGAACAATTTAGAACTGTCTAGAATGTAAAAGGAAATCCTAGAACATTTTGGAAGGTTCAAAATGACAAAGAGACGAAGAGAGAGACGGAAAGAATTCTGGAGAGTTCCGAAAGGGTCCACAATGATCGACAAGATTATAGAAGACTCCACCATGTGCTAGAGTTTTATGTAGACTTCCAAAACGTTGTAAGGCAAAAACAAGGAAGAGATTTAAGATGATTGTAGAAGAAGAATGAGAGCCATTGGACAAAGATAATCCTAGCCATCCATTGAGGAGGTTATCGTTTATAAAAATAAAAAATAAAAAAAGGACTCATTTGTGAGGTGCACATGTGACTGAACATTTGGGGGAGCATATCTGGAGATGTGATAGAAGGTACACTTAGAAGAGTGCACTTGGTGTGTGCCAATACTTAAAATGAACCAAAGGTGATGTCAGAGAACCCCGAGTGGGGAAGTAAATCATTGTATGTGAGTTAGTGATGTATAATATTCGGTAATTCAATATATGTACTCGTCGAATAAATATCTATCTGGCATATTGCACAAGTACTTGTAAAAAAATGTGCCTGACTAAGTAACTCTAGTCAATACAAATCAATACACCCAAAGGAGTTCGCCTTTCACTTTCATCACACAAGGTAGGAGCGTCCAATTCTCTATTGTTTCAGAAGCTTTTCCTAGAAAAAGCAAGCAAGAGCTTCAAGCTTCCCATTATACTACTAGCTACTACAACCGAGTAGGCGTATAACATAGAAATCAACCCACTGTGAAAATGCCAAAGCTCAGTATGTATGTTATTTCTTCTTATGGTGAATTGTAACATTTTAAATCACAGAACACCAATTTTCTTGACATGTCCAAAATACATCCTCAAAATCAATTTCTCAAGAATCACTCAAATTTTAATGTTACATAAGAGAACACGTCGGAATTATAGTAGACCAAATTCCCGCTTGGGCTTTGTGGCTAGCTCTTCATATTTCCATGTATCTTTTGCTTCTTATTGTTAGATTTATTGGGGATTCCCAAACTTTGACAAAACCATTGGGTCTGGATTTTTTTCCTTTTTCCATTTGGGTTTGGAGGTAGAATTTTAGTATTGACTCTAGATACTCCACCTGGTGGTTTAAGAATTGAGACGGAGGCTTTACTCATGCCAATGCCGTGCAAAATGATTCGGGCTCAATCTGGAAAGGTTTAAACATTTCACATGCATTTCATCTTGCATAAGGTTGCTAGAGTATTATTTAATTTGTTATAAATTATGTCTTGGGTCGTGGAATTTTCAACTTTTTATCTAAGGCATGGGTGTGTCCATCATTTCAAGAGACTTGTGTTTGTTGAGAGCTTCCTTGGCGCGGTGCGCTTAAAGTTTTGTGGTAGGGAGCTCAAAAAAAATTCCAAGGCATGGGTTATTAGAAACCAGAGACTACCGTCAGGTGAGTGTCTGTCGAGCACACATGCGCTTCTCCTTAGTCAGCCCCTAAAGGAGAGGCGCCTCTGTGGCATTTGTGTGCATTTGTTAGTCATAGCTCCCGTCTTGCACTTCCTTAGCGTTTGAGAGCGCCTCCTTAGCGTTTAATGTACCCGTCCCTTTTTGGAGAAGCGCCTCCAAAGCATTTGTTGTGCGCATGTGCACCTCTCTCTCCCCTTTGCATTGCGCCTCTGTGGTGCCTCCCTTGCGCACGAGCGTATCTCGTTTTTAGGCCTAATTTTGACTACGTGTCACTCTCTTATTGGCCTTTTGTAGGGTTTCGTACCTGTCACTATATAATAACTCACTTTTCTCTCATTTAGGATACCACTTTTGTACCAGCCCACTTTAGAAAGAGAAAATCCTTCCCTCTTATATCCTTGTGTGCTTGGTGCATTTTTAATTATCTAAACCTTGTGTTTGATCATTTTGATTTTCAATCTAGTGCAATCTTCTCATACTCCATGGATTGACTCTAGATTGCTTCTTTTTACTAAAAATCTTTATAAAAATCATATCTTTCATACATCATGTTTTGTTGCCTTCAAATCTACATGGCTAGACAATCCGGAGTCGTCTTTGATACGGAGATTGAGCGGTGTTGGACTCGTGGAGGCTATAGAATCAAGAAGGGGCTCGAGGAGATAAATCAAGGTGCAAAGTTAGGTGTAGCTTAGGGCAAGTTGGTAATTCCAAATATTGTATGTACTTGATTTAACCTTTTGATTTATAGCAATTGGTAGATTAGGCCGTGGTTTTATGCTTAGGGTGTTTAGACCGTAAGTAGTTTCCACGTAAATCCTTGTATCTGTGTTCTTTTGATTATTGTTATATTTGCTTCTATTGCGGTTTTAATCGATTCACCTTGGAAAATGATTAATTGAATAATTATTGGAATAGTTATTTTTTTAATTTGGTAGTCCTATTCACCCCCCTTTAGGACTTGTAGTGCTATTCATTCTTTCACTTATCAAATACAAATCATATTTATAAGGTGACATGTATGATTTTATCAATAACATAAGATATTTTATCGATGGTAATTTCTTTCTAAGGGCATGCATTCAATTACGCTTCTTTCAAGTATCCTAAGTTCCAGTTTGATGGAGAGTCGAGAAATCTTCAGTTGACAAAGGAACAAATCCTAAAGGATGGCACAAATATAACTCTGAGTTTGTTATAAAACCTATGATATTTTGGCTCTAAGATTCACATACTTATAGTATTGAGTCTTTTTACTCGCCTTTCTTTTTGATGCATGGTTTATGGTTATCTTTTCACCTTTAAAACTTAGTGCTTCGGTTTTTGAATTTTCGGAAAAGAAATTTGTAAAACAATAGCATGATTGCACAAACACTAGCCTTGCCCATGTGAATGGTAATGAAGCCTCTTTTGTTAGCTTCTTACAAATAAGATCTTCTTTTCGCAGTCATTGTTATAGTTGTTCACTAATCTGCGGATCAATGAATCAGGTTCAAGGTATAGGAATTTTAATTGCAAAATGAAACTCGGCATAAATTCCAAGTGAAGACGGACCACGCTCCTTCTTCTATAAATTTTTGGATACAAAAACAGCATGTTGTGCAAAGTTTTTAGATTGGTCCATAAGAGCTTAACTAACCTTATATTTCCTCAGGGCAATTCGCAAGTAGGTTGTTAAAGCATCCAACTCAACCAATTGGCAGTGAGTGGAGAGGCCACTCATACTCGTATACTAGCTTTGGAAGTTATAATTAACCAATGTGGGACAAACTAGAGTATTCCCCCGCACATGCGACCCCTGACCCGCACTTGGAGAAGTAAACAACGGATCCACAACATTAAGACCATAACGGAACATGGTGCACTTATGGCATAAGCAACGGGACAATAACCAAGAGAGTCTTGTCCAAAATCCTCTAAAAGCCTAGCTCTGACACCATGTTAAAGCATCCAACTCAAACCCAATTGGCAATAAGCGGAGAGGCCGCCCTCATATACTAGCTTTCGAAGTTATAATTAATCAATGCGTGACAAACTCTAACATAAGTCAACTTGGCATTTTCTAATAGTGGTGAAAACCTCCAAAGTCCCGTCTAATTCTTGGCATTTTCTTTAACTTTCACTCGCTTCACTAATTTAAGGCAAAGTCGGTTTGGACTTCATCCTGCACAAGGGTCATACTATAACCTTACATTCTTGACATCTCACACCAATGCATAGACGGTTCAAACATGGCCACTCACCCTTCAGAATTTTGTCCAATGTAATAAAATCATTTTCCGATTTGACCAGTCTTTCGATCCTTTTGAGCCTAGTTTTCTTCACTGCATAAATATAATGGTTATTAACCTCATGTAGGAGACACCTAGACCTTACAGAGATTGTAAAAACTAAAACCTTGATGTCCTAGGTTTTTTTTATAGTTTCTTGAGATCTGTGAATTACAAGCGCTGCAAACTTTAATGGCAAGAGATCATGCAAAACAGTGCATGAGTCCACACCTAAAGGCCTAAGCACCACTTATATATCAAGTCCACGTACACTAGGCTGTCTTGTTCTAAGGTAATTCAGCCATCCGGAGTCCATCAAGGCCCCAATCTTGAATTCTTCATACTCTAAAGAGACTCAACTTGCCCTTGGTCGATAACCAAAGGTTTTCACCGAATCTAGAAATAAATCTCCTCTCCTTGAGAAAGCTCAAGAGACATCAAATTAATCTGGACCTTGGTAACTCAGATTAGGTTGGACATGACAAAAATGAGCTGCTTATAGAAAATAGTGCCAACCAAATTTGATTGCTCAGTTTCCAACCAATTTGACTGACTAACGGGGCAATTGGATATTTATCAAAGGCATGTTCAACCAACCTCCAAATAGATCAAAGTCCTTCAGACAAACTTGACCTCTACCACATCCTGAACTTGCTCTAATGCTAGGAATTGTTGTAGTATTGGGATAACATCTAATCTATCTAGAACAACTATTTTTCGTCGCTATCTATCAAGAAAAATTGAATCCGTGAAAAAAAAAAAAAATACAACTCAATCATACATGGATTAGTCAAACACGTGTTTTGGTCATCTACAGGAGTGGCAACTAAGAACTATGAAGCACGGATACTCTATTTTGGCCTCCGTATCACGTACCGTACGCGTATCGGATACAGATACGCTCGGATACGTATCGGATACGTTTTTTAGAGTATCCGTAATTAAAATTTATTTATTTTTATTCAGATACGTTTTGGATACGTTAAGATACGTTTTGGATACGCACGGGGGTAAATTTTTTATTACTTGAAATATGTGGGTGGAAAGTGTAATTAGGGCTTTAAATCAAATTTCCCCAAATCGACTACTTACAGTCTTGCAGAATACGACTTGTCGACTATTGTACCCAAATCGATCGACTCTGGCTTCTCCTCACCCATCATCTTCATCGTCAATCAACCACCCCACCATCGATCGTCATCGACGATCAGCCCTCACGGTCGGTCAACCCCAATCGTCGATCTTCTTCTCATCTTTCATCCTCCACTTTCTGGTAAGGTTCTCTCTCTCTCTCTCTCTCTCTCTCTCTCTCTCTCTCTCTCTCTCTCTCTATATATATATATATATATATATATATATATATATATGTATGAACAGAAGTATATATGCATATATACTAATACATTATATACTGTATACATATATACATGCATATACACTGAGTTTAGTGTTTTTTTATAGTTTTTTTTAGTGTTTTTACATATACTGTATACATACATATATAAAAGAAGAGTGGAGCGCAGAACTAAAGATACATGATTGACTAAGTCTTCAAGCTTTGGACTATCTGAAGAAAAATAGTTTATTTTTGTTGCTCTCCTTTTAACTTTTATGCTTTTTGATTCGCAAGAGTTAGAGAAATAAAAAAACATTATCTGAAAACTAACATAGGTTCATTAAAGACAAAAATTGTACCGAAAATTGTAATGGAATTTTAGGAATTAAAAATTATATATATATAATATTTTATTTTTATATTTTTATATTCAACGTATCCCCAAACGTATCGTATCCGACTTTTTGAAAAAATCACGTATCCGTATCGTATCGTATCGTATCGTATCCGTATCTCGTATCCGTATCCGTGCTTCATAGGCTAAGAAGATCAAGACCATAAAATTCACAAGAAATAGCATTATACATCCGTGTCGTATCTGTAGATGCATTGTCTTGGGACTTTTGCCTATGTGGTGTTATTATACCTGCTAAAGTGAATTCATGCTTGAAGCAGATGAAATGTCCTCGGAATAAATGTACGTTCATATGTATGTAAGGCATTGCCTATATAGCATGAGGAAAGCTAGTTATGTGGCTTTACCCTTTTGGAGAGTACGGTCCATCTTGTGATACTATTAACAAATGAAAAAAAATTCCACATAAAACTTTGTATTAAGGAAGATGGGTCATGGGGTTATGCAGAAATTGTCCCCAAATCTCAACCTTTTTCTTTCTTTCTTTTTGTCCTTTTTTGGCGAAGTCTGCAGCAAGAACACCCTAAATTTCTTACCCGACAAGAAATTGGGTTGAGGACCCTAGAAAAACAAAGGTGTATATGAGGATTCTTCCCTGGTTAGTAGTGTATACCGGTGAAGAAGAATTATTGTAGTTCTTTGAGATTTTCTTAAGTTAATTTCTTCTGTCGAGGGAAAATATTGACCACACAATGCAATAAATAGGTAAGCATACCACAAGATATGCACCATAATAACACATAGATAGTGAACATGTTTCCAGAGAAAAAACTTCAATACATGTTATAAGATTTACGCAATAATCAGAACAATACATAGATGTAGATGCGTAAAACACAAGCCATCATCGACTTAGATGCCTATTACTTCTACACAAGCACCAAATAAGCGTGTGTGACATCAAAGAGCATACAGCTAAATCAAAATGACAAACACCAGCACTCACTTTAAAACAAAAAAAACAACTAAAATTTTGCAACAATGCATGAAGTGTTGATTTCAGACAGAGCAGTGAAAGGATGTCATATGTATTTCAACATCTCAGTATGGATCATGTGATATGATGTAGACTCGCTAGCCAATACTTGGATCCATTGGAACATCAAGGAGAACAGTTTTTCTAAGGCTTGAACCGATGCTTGTCGATCACTCCAAAGGCCTGCATTCAATGGGATGCGGTCCAACAAACAAGAATCGCATTGACAGTAGCTCTTCTTGGGCTAAACAGTTGGTTGTCACTTATGAAATATTTCTTTCTTCATTATAGTAGTCCAAATAAACCCAATTCAAAGTTTTTTCAAGTCAATAGTCCTCTACCTCGAATCTCTCCTTTCTTGGTTAATTGGGTAATTTCTTAGTTTTAAACTTGATTGGCAAGAAATTTCATTTACTAAAGTCTTTATCTAATTCAAAAGGTTTCTTAAGTCATGAAAAATAATAATAAATATAAAATATAAAATATAAAAAAATATTAAAAAAAAAAAGCAGAAACCAGGCCCTCTCAGTTGATAGAAAACAAACCAGTTCTTTTCGAGGGAGTATCTCTATTTCTTTTTATATAATTAAGGTCATCGCAGAATCCAACAGAGTGTGGAAGGATTGCAAGTTTATCTCCTGCATGATTTTGTTTGTTGAATCACGACCATTACTTGGATTGACTTAACATAAGAAATCAGTGTATAGATGATGTACCCAAAAAAATGATTTTTCTACTTAGCAGTACTTAATATCTCATTATCTAGCTACTCGATATCCAATCTCCATACGATCTGCGAACTCATTTTTGTCATAATACAAAACATCCATGACTCCATGTCAATTGCCAGCCTTTTTTGGCTTGCAAATAGTCCTTAACTTGAACATGTAACATTGTAAGTTGTAACCTTCAATATACTGCCATATATATGTAATGTCTCTACTCAGGCTTTTTTTGATCTGCGTGACTGGGTCTCTATTCTGGCTTACTCCATCAGTATTACACCACTTCAGATGATCAAAGTTCAAAATATATATTCCAAAAATCTGACCATCAGATACACATTTCATTAGTTTCATCCTTTTATATGTCAACACAATGATGACTTAACAAACACATAAATAACCTGTCCGAACAAAAGCAGCATAATATTAATTGAGGATACGGCTGTCAAACAAGGACAAATTCTACACCTAATAAAAGCCCTCACTGTCCAATCCGTACTGCAAAGCTAGCTGGAGCTGAGCACACATACTCCTTCCCTCTAACTCGGTTGATGTGTCTTGTTTTTTAACTTTTTCTCTTTGTATTCTGAACCTTAATCTCAATACCTCCTAGCTCACACAAGAAGTACGATAACACACTATAATTGGTTTCATCAGCCTTTTCTAGTACTAAAAATTAGGCGCCAATAGATGCAAAGAAAGAGGGAAAAGAAAAACACTCAAATCACGAGAGTCCAAACCCAAAAATCAAGTACTCAACAATGGAGAATCAAAACTACTGTTGCCATTTAACAATCCCCAATATTTTATGCTCCAAATCACACATGCAATCAACGACTAGTACACAAATCAAGTATATTTCACGGTAGAATCAATTAATACAAAAATCGTAGTAGAAATCGCATACCTTCTTAGCAATTGCCTTGACCAATCCATTAGCACAAGAATCTGTTCCCTTGTTTAGACCCTTGTTCTTGTTCTTGCTAGAGGACCTCTTTTGCTTCTTCAGATTATTAATGGTTTCGTCTTTCGATTTCAATTTCTTCTTCTTCTTCTTCATCTTCTCCTTACTTTTCATGTCAGAACTAACATCACATAATGCCAAAACCTTCGAATTACGAAACTCATTCTCTCGCGAACTATCATCCTCCTCCTCCTCCTCATTCTCATCCTCCACCTCTACCCTCTCCACCTGCGGAGCCACCGCGAAAATCTCCACAATTGACCTCTTCTTCGGTGCCCGAGACTTCGCCTTCATTTTCACATGACATTTCACTTCATTTCCCTTGGCCGTTCTCTCACTTAAAACCTCAACATTTCCCGATTCAGACGATTCTCCGAAAACCATCGCCCTCTCTTCGTCGTCCAATCGCAAAACCCCTAGCTCGTCCGACCACCACCTGAACTTGGTAACCCTAATCGGAGGGAGAAAAGCCTCATCCGATTCCCCATCGAACGGCCAGCACTTGGCCACATCAACAGTCCTCATCTTCGAAACATACTCTCTATACAGTGGCAAAAAAAAAAAATATTCACAATTCCACACTCACAAGGGTCAACAAACAGCAGAGTAGACTGAAAATGATACGCGAAAATAGGAAAGGTATAATAAAATTACCGGATCGAGAAGCCCTCGAAAGCCACCGCCATGTCTGCTGTGCTCGTAGAGAGAGAGAGAGCGAGAAAAACTATAACAAAGCAGAAACCGATCGGTACTTGTACACAGATATAGTGGAGTAGTAAATTAAGAGAGATATTAGAGGGAAAAATAATAGTAATTGCAACAAAAGTAGATCACGTCAGAGTTTCTACGGTCCAAATTCGAGATTAGAGTTTTAGAGAGAGAAAATATGATCCTACTACTAAAATACTCCTAGTTTCCACGGATAGAGAGAGAAAGTGATACTAAATTAAACAGGCAAGAATCCGACGATTGTAAAGCAGCAGCAGAGAGAGAGAGAGAGAGAGAGAAAGAGATCAGGTGATTCAGGTTAGAACTTAGAAGAAGTCCAAATCCAGTGTCTAGAGAGAGAGAGAGGAAGAAGGAAAACAAATAACCTTAACAGCTAGCTTTGAAAGGAGAAGTACGTACAAGAGAAGATACAGAAGCGGAGAGTGTATGTATATGAAGACGGAGAAGACGTACTTACGTGCCGTCGACGAGAGAGAGGAGAGCTTGATGATCCAACACGACGGCCGGAGTCCGATTTTTAGTGAGAGAGAGGGAGGGGGGAGAGTGCTTTTTCGTTTTCCCGCTGCGTATGGGAATGAGAGAGAGAGAGAGAGAGAGAGCTTTTTTCGTGCCTGGTTTATTAAAGACTTTGACAGCGACCTGTGAGAGCGGAAGAGAACAGAAAAAAGGAAGCGAACAGGAGAGGAATATTAATTAATTAATTAATTAATAAAAAGAAAGAAAGGCGGTCTTTTTCATTTATTATTAATATATTAATAGAAGAAAAATAAGTTATGGGGTGTGAGGTGTATACATTACATACTCTCCCTCGTGGAGTGTGGACAACTGATAGAGAACAGGATTCGCCACTACCGGTTGTTTTACCTACGCGCACCCACTGAGCGCGTGATCTTTAGTCTCTTCTTTTTTACCGCTCGTACAATTATCGTGATCCTCATAATCTCTTACCTGACGTCGATAGATATACACTTTGATTCTATTACAAGATCTGTAATTTATTTGTTCATGCAATCAAATTGATTGGATATTAATGTCTAATTCTACGCAACATAATATTGTTGCGACGAAAATCCCCAAGTTCTCGGTCAAGCGTATCTTTCGATAAGAAGCACATTTTTTTACAAGAGAAATAAACGATCAGAATTTGATCATCTATTTCTCTTCATCGGAATGAGATTCTATCCAGTGTATACACCTTAAAGAATCAAATTTATTACAAGAGAAATTGACCGGTAGAATTTGACAATTCATTTCATTTCAATCAAATGTGATTCTACCAAATCATGCACATGCTATCCATAGGTGGACTTACAAACGTGGGGTTACGTGTTCCTATTCAAAATTGGAAAATCTCTATTGTTCTCCTATATATTTTAAAGAATTGTATAAATAGCTCTCAAAATTAAAATAAACCATTTATACATAAATTGAAAATAATTAGATTTATCTCATTTCATGATCAATTTTCTTGCATAACGTTGTTTGATTTACAATTGTCAATTTGTAGATTGTTAATGTTTTGGGTATAAACTTCTTACTTATTGTTTTTTTGTTATAAAGAGACTTGCTAACATCCGCTTATTACACAGAGGATCAAGGAAAATACTACAATACACCCCTATTTGTATGTGTATCATACGCACTCCTATAAAAGTGAAAAATCAATTAATAAAAGTTACAATTTTTTTATAAAAGTTACGAGAGATATCAATAGACTTTTATAGATATCAATACACTTTTCTCAAATGTCACTATATTTTCTACACATTATCCTCCGCACTAAGGTTGATGTTAGGATTTTCCTATTATGAAAGAAGTTTTTTCGCCATAGTCAATTGATTTCTCCACTACATCAAATGATTTCTGGATTTGCCACTGGTGATATCTGGAACCAAATCTGGCATGTAAGAAATGAACATCTAAATCTTATATATATATTTAACAAAGAAATTAAATAATATTAATGTTAAAGAAGAAATAAGCGCTCGCATTGTTAAATTTGTGTCCCATAAAGATGCATACGGGAGATCGCAATACGACAGGATTATTCCTCCACTTTTCACTGCCATGGTAAAAACTTGGGAGATTACTAGCTATACGGATGGCAATGATACCCGCCCCACTCTGAACTCGGCTTGTCCCGCCCCTAAAGGGAAGGGTTTTTTTTTCAAATAAAAATCCGACCGGATTAGGGTAGGATTAGGGGTAATAGTACTCCACCCCGATACCCACCCCGATATATATGTATATGTTTTAAATAACATTACAACCCTTTTATTTTCATTTAATTTTGAAAGTACCACAATATATATAAACAAAATCTTTCATTTTAATTTAGAGAAACTTCAAGATCATATTTCTTCCTTTTTTTTTTGTTGGCAATGGCTTGTGAGAATTAGAGAAAACATGTGTTTATGAATGATGATTGCCCAAGATCGAATATCTATGTAAGACAATTGAGAAAAAAAAAAAAAAAAACCAGGGCGGGACGGGTAGAATAGGGTAAACCCATTCTCCGACAGGATAGGGTATGGGAGTAGATTTTCATTAGCCGGTCAGGGTAGGGGCGGGGCAGACCGGTTGCCACATTTATGGTAAGGATAGATCAAAACTCATCCCTACCCACCCCATTGCTATCCCTAATGGCCTAACTGGCTCCTCTTTTTAAGGGTTGGGTGCCTTACCCATTTTATGCAGATATTTCCTAAATAGTAAAAATCTAATGTATAAAGAATTATCTTATTATCTTTAATATTCACTTTTGTCAAGGGAAAAATACTTTATTCAAGTTTGGCTCTTATAGTAATTTAATTTTAAAATCAACATTCACAAGTGTCTATCACTGGCCTATCACTCCACTTAATTGCAACTTGGGTCAGGTTATCTCTTATCTCGACTACATGATTATCTCCATTAATTCGTAACTAAAATTTTACTTCCTGTCATACAATTAACGAGATTGCGAGAGGCGGACCAGTTTCGTATTCACATCCAAAGTTGTTCATCATTTTACTCTCACAGAAGTCGGGAGAAAATGGAACTACTATTATCCAAAATATACAGTACAGTATTATGCAAAACACTGATAAGGAACGTTTGGGAGCTCGATCGAGTTAGATTGCCATCCTTGTTGAGATGCTTAAATGTCCTCGCGTTTTTGTAACTTTGTGATGATGTCTTCCTTAATTTTGTTCCTTTTAATCATTGTATCATTTACATTTGAGTAATAAAATCCCTAATTTTTTTCACCGTTGAAAAAAAATAGGAGTTGGATTGCCATCTAAAATGAGCATTGGATTCATGGGACCATGCCGAAAATTGAACCGCATTTCGAGCTCGACCACCAGACGGTACGTAGAGAATGAAGGAGAAGAGTGTATAACTATATATGTATATATATACAATAAACTTCTAATAAGGGACTCTTTTTTAAGTTTTCATGCGGACTTAGGGTATTTTCGATTTTCTGAACCAAATTTTGACGATCCGAACCGCTCAATGTTTTTAAAATGTGGTTTTAAGGGCCCCCGTGATGAATCATCAAAAAAAATAACCGGAAAGAACTTGTTCCAAACAGTTTTCGATAAAAATTATATATGTATATATAATTATATATATTATGAGGTCTTCCTATCATGTGTCCACTATCATTTACAATTTTCAACATAGTTACACATATTTTTCTATATTTTTGACACATTTCAACACGCTTTTTTCACATTAACATAAGTCCATTAGGTATATGTTACCAATTTCCTATATTATGTGTGAATATATATGAATTTAACATGCACGGGGAAAGGGGATGGAGGCAATAGCTGTGTAATAAATGGATAATAGAACCGTTTGAAGATAGAAGCACCAGTCAAACAATTGCAGTCCATATATATCTCTCAGCCCTTGCATGCAAGGGCAATCTCGAATGGCACTTATTAAACTGCGAAACTTAAGGCTCCTCTACAAAAAAAAAAATATATATATGATAATAATAATTTGCATCCATGTTCCAGTTTCGTTTGCAGTCACGTGATTATGACTCCAGACTCTGGATCCTAAGCTTTCTTCTTGGTGAAATAATGAAAATGTACAGAAACATGGTGCTTTAACAGTTTTTTTTTGTTTTTTTGGTAAGGAGGAGTGTCCCGACCGGAGTAATCTCTCCAACCGCTCCCACAACTATTTCCACATGTTTGCGAAAGGTCGGGTGGCCTCAAGTACAAATTATAGCCGAGAGAAACCGACCTTGCAAGGCAGAGTCGTAAATCCCACCGAGACTGAGGCGGATTGACCACAGCCACGGCCTCAGGAAACACAAAAGGGTTTAGTTCAAATGAAAGAAATTCATCTGCCGGATAAAATGTTTCTATTCATCTCTCACTCATCTAATTTTGAGTCAGGTCGTCGGAATTCTCTCTCCCCATGAGAATGAGTAGTCTCTTTCAGTTTCTGGACTGAAAAGAAAAATTAATCCAGACGCAAGTAAATTAATATGGCAAGGCAGACACTACAATCAGTTAATAAAAATGGAAAAGTATTCAGTATATACACATGGAAAAACCTACGGGTACGGAACGAAACGCACAGAAAATGTACAAAGCGTGTTCGGGGGCTTACTTTTGGATCTCACACGAGTGATCCCAACCGTTCATTATTCTTAGAAAATTTTTCCAAGGATCTTTTTTTATTGAAACAGTGAGGCTTTGGTTGAACCACTTCTAACCGTTCGATTGAGCTGAAATTTTGTGGAGCCCTCGGGAAAATGTTCTAAGAATAATGAACGGTTCGAATCACTCGTGTGGAACCCAAAAGTGGGTCTCCGAACACGCTCTGTACATTTTCTGTACATTTCGTTCTGTACGGGTAGCAACCTCCATATACACACCCCTTTTACGATTTTCTTGGCTCATTTTACGAATTTTTTTGGCTCATTTTATTTTTGGATAAATGGTGTGCCCTTTAGGAATTTTGAGGCTCGATCAGTTCATGAATTTTAATTATTATATTTACAAATTTTTATGGTGATATTTATGAATTTTGTGGTAAAAAAGAGGCACAAGCTGAAAGAAACGGCCAAAAGTTATGAATTTTCCTGGTATTGTTAAAGAATTTTTGTGGTGCTATTCACGAATTTTCGTGGTCCAATAAACAAATTTTTGGTGTTCAATTTCAAATTGTGGTAGTAATGTACAACGTTTTGTGGCTCAAAATATAAAGCACGTGCCATACTCTAATTTTAATTGGTGTTTACCCTTGCCTTATAGAAACGTCAGGTTGCAACAAGTTTTCGCAACCCATATTTGAGGCAATGTTCTAAGTTACGTTTTTTTTAAAAGCAAAAAAAAAAAAAAATCATTAATATTTGAAAACATATTACAAAGATTAACAGGGATTAAGGAATTACGGTATCACAATGAGGAAGCATCCCAACGAGGAAATGTTCTAAGGGATGATTTGGCCAAAAAAAATCTTTATTAAAAAAAATTTGCATTTTTCAGTTTTATGTCGATTTTTTATTAATTATTTTGGCGAGAGAAATCTTAAAAGTAAAAAGTTTTCACAACCCATGCATATTTGAGGCAATGTTCTAAGTTACATAACGCGTTTTTTTTTTTTTTTGGAGGTAACTCGGAATTCAAATAACGCTCAGCAACAAGAGTAGCGCTCCATCAGGGAGAAAAGTAAGGAATACAGACCCAACAAAGGCATAAAAGGCTAGTCTAAAACATTTCTAAGACCTAATTAAGCCGTCTCTATTTTAGAACTCTCTGATTGAGAGGGGTCTCATATCCATAACAATGAGATGCTCATTTTGTTCGGCACCCAGACGTGTAAGGTGGTCTGTGCACTCATTGGCAATACGGTAGATATGGTTCAGAGTTGCGACTGTTCTTCTCATCAAAGCCTTAGTCTCGAAAATCATGTTACTTTGAGGATGGCACTCATTGAGGCTTTCGTTGATTAAGTTGACCGCCACCAGAGAATCTTATTCGAATGTCACATTAGGCATACCCTTCTCAAGACTGATTGCTCACGGGCAAGACCGAGACTAAGATGTAAAAGTATCTTTTAAAAATGTTTTCAATTATATATTCAAATTTCATAAGAATGTGTATTGAAACAATAAACGTAAGAAAAATTAAAAACCACCGAAAAATCTTGCTCCAAAGATAATGAGACATACATATGTTTCAATTCCGGAAAAGAAAAAAAAAAGGTAGTAGCTAGTGTTTGTTGGGTGTCTTAACGATTGTGAGGCTATTAGTGTTTGTTGTAGGATTTTAGTTGGCTTCTTGCCTTCCGTTTGGTTCGGTTTTTGGACGGCTTTTTTGCCGGTGTGCCCTAAATCCTCTTTATTGCTTTTGTATCCTTTATAAACATGAATAGTAATTTTTTAGAGTACAACGAGTGTACACATTGCATCACTTGAGCGCGCGTAGGACTTTTCCTCTTTAAAGTACGTGCAACATTATGAAGTACCATAACGAAAGTGAAAATTGGTTTTTATATTTCTACTGGGGACCCCCACCCAAGACTATCCCATCATGTATATACACAAAATATACATTCGTCAAAATGTATGTACGTTGATATGAGAAATTATTATTGAAAAATAATATACTCCTTCGGCCTCATTTCATTATTTAACACGGAATTTGTACATTTTTTAATCCCAAAAAATATGTTTTTCTTTATTACTCTCTCCGTTTCATATTGTTGAGTCTCTTTACCTTTTTAAACGTTTCAAAAAATTATTTATATCTCATAATTTATGATTTTTTTTTCATTCTAACAACTTTCTTTAATAAATTAATTAAGATCTATCAAGCAAGATTCATATTGAATATAACAAACTTAATAAATTAAAAATTATAGACAATTTTTTGAGAGGTCTAAAAAAAGAAAGAGACCCAACAATATGGGACGGAGGCAGTACTTTTTTATATTCGTTAAACAGCGGACCACTTTAATTTGGTGCAAAGAAATTGGGACGGAGGGAGTAAATAGAAAGTACATAGATATATGTAAGAAAAGTGTAACACTATCCGTGAATACGTATATTAATATCAGGTAAAATATGCATTGTTATCCGAACTAATTTATCATTATATGTACACATTATCCTCTACTATTGGTTGGAGGTTAACAACATTTATTATTAATTGCTTTGAAACAGCTTCGCTTGGTATTTCAAGGGATCCCTTTCAAGGACAAGAAAATTTTGGGTACGGATAGGGCATGTACATGTGGCGCCTGGCACCCCATCCCTTAAATCTTGGCTATCAAAAATATGTTTGGGACGGTTCGACTGGAGTGTCAGGGCGCCACGAGTATATACCCTCTCCACAACCAAAATTTTCTCCTTAAGGTATATACGGGCTTAGCCCCTAGGGTTACTATATAATTGATCAAGTTTTGAGTCTTAAGATTAGGCCGCAAAAAAGTTATTTCTTACGAATTCCCCACTTTCAAGGTGAAAGATTTGTCTTTGGTATATATGGGCTTAGCCCCTAGGGTTACTAGATAATTGATCAAGTTTTGAGTCTTAAGATTAGGCCGCAAAAAAGTTATTTCTTACGAATTCCCCACTTTCAAGGTGAAAGATCTATCTTTGGTATATATGGGCTTAGCCCCTAGGGTTACTATATAATTGATCAAGTTTTGAGTCTTAAGATTAGGCCCCAAAAAAGTTATTTCTTACGAATTCCCCACTTTCAAGGTGAAAGATCTGTCTTTGATCAGACTGGAGAGAGGATTAGTCAAATTGTACGTAAACTATTTCGAACACCCCTGACCACCGTTGAAACAATGAATATATACATATGTGTGTGTTTTGGACTCCACCACAAAAAATGCGGCTCCCACAACCTCATATAAATGTATTGCGGAGAGAGCTCTTGGAGCATCGCGTGGCGATACTCCAACAATAGTGAATAATCACTCCATAGATACACCCACAGCCACATGGTCCCACATCTGTATCTCTGTATGCATAAAATGTACATATCACAATTATGTGTGTCACATGGGCCTACATGCATGTCATGATGGACAACAATGGGGAGCGGACGCGGGCCAACCCCCTCCAAAACACCTGTCCTTTTGATAACGACTTCATGATACGAATCTAGAAAGCGGGGGAGAGATAGAGATGCGAATCAGGATAATACAGTCGCAAACAGATGATGAATTTTGGGAAAACGTCTTTTTATTTTTATTTTTTTTGGGTTAACAATTTATCTGCTCGTGTTTAGCTAATTGTTTTTTTTTTTTTCCAAGTGCTGGAGTGGTTTTAATCTACTAATTAGGCTTGTGCTCCACAAAAGTTGACTTAGCTAAATTGATTTCAATTGTTAAGTCAACAATAAAAAGACAGCTCATTTCGTTGATTATCTGGACTTTACTGACTTATTACATAGTATAATGAAGTACATTTTTTTGTAGTGAAATAAAGGTAATTGATTTTCACACACCATTTTTTTGTTTTTTAGTAAAACTTTCACACATAAAAATTTTACTAAAAGACAAAAAAAAATGTTGTGGAATTCAATTTGGGGGAGTGGAACAAATTGGCTTTTGGAAATTGACTTTTGATATCAAACCCCGAGAACAAATTGGCTTTTAAGGGAGTGGAACAAATTGACTTTTTAGGGAGTCGAACAAATTGGCTTTTGGCAATTGACTTTTGACTTATTTGTGAAGCTAAAAAGAGACACATTGTGGAACATGCTAGACCTAAGTGTTAGTTACATGAGTCGCGGCTCCATGTGTTCGGGAAGGTGGTCACTTGAAAACTAAAAGAAACTAGTATTTGGTCAGAATACATATAATATTTTAGTTTAACCCTTCTTGAAAACCCATCTCAAAAACATTTGAAAACCCAAACCAAAAATAATTAAAACACTCAGCTAAAAAAATCATCTCAAAAGTCATTAATTCCAATGTAAACAACCTAATTAAAACGGGTAACAAAAGAAAATATCTTCATATCAACCAAAAGAAGATTACATCTTTAAAAGGATCTGTCTCAAAATATTTGCCATAGTTTCTTGTAAAATAGTATTAGTAGATTAATATGCATGTTTAACGCATTCAAGAAATAGCTGTGAAATCTTATTCCCTTATTTGCAGAAGATTGTATACCACAAAGACAGGCTGTGTTTGGATGACCGGAATCTTGAATAGGAATAGGAATATGATTACCGGGAATCAAATTCCCGAAAATTTTCTTGGGTAGTAATAAGAATATGATTACCGGGAATCGAATTCCTAGGAATTGGATACCTGGAGAAATGGCATTTCAGCGTTTGGATTAATTCAGTAATCTAACACGGGAATCAATTATTTTGAAAATTTATGAAAGTCAACATTTCTTTTTCTTAGTGAATGAGCCAGGAATCTGAGATTCCTATGGGGTAAGGGAGGGATCAGATTCCCACTCAGTCTAGGAATGTGATTACTGATTGAATATGTCATCAGGAATCACATTCATATTCCTATCTCTACCAAACATTGGAATCAGAAAAACCTGGCATCACATTCCTGTTCTTGTCTGTTCCAAACGTTGGAATTAAGGGTAGAAGGCATCACATTCCCATTCCCCCTTGAGATTACTGTCATCCAAACACAGCCTAACTTTAAAAAGTTATAAATTTTTTGGATAAACATATACTCCCCTATCCCTTTCTAATAGTTGAGTATTCTATTTTGGGTTATCCCTTCATAAGTGGATTTTGAAAAGTTAATAGGTAAAAGTTTGTAGAATTATTGTTTTGGCCTTTTAAAAAGTTAATTGGTAAAGAGTTAATGGGTAAAAATAGAGGCAAAAATTAGTGTGAAAGGTGTAAAGTGAAAGTAAAAGTTGATATAAAATGAGTAACAATGCTATTTCTTTAATAACCTGAATTTACAAAGCAACGCACTTAAAAAGAGACGGCGAGAGTAGGGGTGCACACTGGCCCGATGCCTGACCACCCCGCCCAGCCCAGCCTGATTTTTTTAGGGCTTGTGGTAAATATTTAGGCCCATAGGGCCGGGCTAGGTTGAGATTTTAAGCTCGTTACTAAATGGGTTGGATTCAAGAAATTCCTTCGAGGCCCAGCCCGGCCCGATTTAAATAATATTTTATTTTAATAGTATATATATGTATATGTTAGTATGTTACCGCTGGAGTACTGCTTAGGGTTAGATTATCTTGATAAAGAGCCGCATCTTCTGATCTATTTGAGTACTTAAATTGCACTTCAAATTAGGTCTGTTTTTTATATTTTAAACTTAGAACTTTAAGTATCTTATTATGGTTGTGAATTATAATTGTGATCGTTATGGTTAATTAAATTATTTTTGTGATAGCATGCTTTAAGAAAATAAATGGGCTTGTTAGACGGGCTTGGAAAATTGAAATTTTATTTGGGTTGGTCTTTGGCATATTAATTGAAGCCCAATTATCAACGGTCGGATTTGGGAATGCACAAATCTCGTTATTATATAGTCTAAGTCTGGCCCGATGTATGTGCACCCCTAAGCAGAAGTATTAGTTTCTCATTTTGTGTAATACTTAAAAAATTGTTTTAGAATGGAGGGTATGTTTTTTTACGGCATTTATTTATACTAATACATTAAATTTTGTGTGTATATTGCTGGTTGTTGAGTAGAAGAGTCGAGATAATTTCTGAACACCCTGTTATAAATTTCCGGAGGAGCCGCCATTGCGTTAAGTTACTTTTGCTATTCTATTCGGAGAACGCTAATATGTTTTTGTTTCTAGCCGTCCCTATGTGTGGGGCCGTTTGGCCGCCTGTTTATCAACTTATTGATTTCTGCTTTTTGCATTCTGGGTGTTTGGCAGCAACACCCAGAAACTACTTCTCCAGAAATCGTTTTTCCATTTTTCCATTTAGAAGCCAGAAATCAAAAATAGGTTTGGAGGTGTTTTTTGATTTCTACTTCTCATTTTCCCTTCCAAAACACATTCTGCACATTTCTTCCAAACACTCCTCCCACATCCAAAACTCATTCTGACCAAAAGCCAAAAAACCAAAAAGCCAAAAAGTCAAAAATCAAAAACTAAAAAGTAGGCTCCCAAACACCCCCTGTATATAAGTTCTTTTTCTTATACTCTATCCCTATTACCAATGATTTCTTTCACTTCCGTACAACAAACGGCGGACTCTTTAGTGCACATTAAGTGCAATGAGTTTGTACTAAGGCTGAGTTTTTCAAAATAAGTTACGGTGCTAAAGTCACTTTTAAATTTTTTCTTTACTCACAAAAATTGAGGTTGTGTTTGGTTAGATAGTTTAGTTTAGTTTTGACGATGTCAGCAAGTGTAATGAGTGGAGAGAGAAAGAGAGAGAAATGAGGGAAATGATGATGTCATCAAAACTAAAACTAAAACTAAACTGAGAAACGAACAGGGCCTGAGTTTCTTTAGTTTGCATTAAACTTTTGTGACTTATTGGTTCTCTTAGATGAGAGAAATCAGAAAAATAAAAAATTATGACATAAATCCAATGTTTTGGAAAAAGGATTAACAATTAGCACTATTAGAAGATCTCGTTGGGACAAATTAACAATCCGCAAAAATTTGACACAAAACTAACAAATGTGCAAAAAAGTTGAACAAAGAAAAAATTCAAAAAAGTGATAAAAGTCAATTGACTTACAACGGAAAACTCTCCATAAACCTAGCTAGTAATTATTTACCCTACGAGAACTAAACAAATATACAATAAAAAACCGAACACGAAAAATAGTAGCAAATTATGAAAAAAAAATTCTTCTTGAGCGAAATTGATTTTTACGTAACTGAACAAAATTTCAATTATTTTTTTTCTTGAGTTTTTCTTTTAAATTTGTCTCACTTTTTGGGTCCAAACAATGGAAATAGCTACAATACACACTCCTTATTTGGGTGTACCATATGCACCTATTGTATGGTCCAGATTGTACCACCTCATCGACAATCGTAACATTTTTTAGTTTTTCGTAACTTTTCAGCAATATGATTCGTAACATTTTCTATGATTCATAACATTTTGGTGTGTCTCGTAACTTTTACAACAAAAATTTTGTAACCTTTACAAAAAATTCATAACTTTTTCAAAAAATTCGTAACTTTTCACAAAAAATCGTAACTTTTACATGGGTGTGCATCATACACACTCAAATAAGGGGTGTGTATTGTAGCATTTTCCCCAAACAATTAATGTAGAAAAATGAAACGCAAATCTACTACAAATAAAAGAACGGTGACTTAAAAGACAACTAAAACTAATTTAAGCCGAAATTCACCACAAATCAACTAGTATTCTGAAAAATATAGTTGATATTAAAAACTTTTTTAAATTTTTTTGAACATAAAATAAATTAGTTTACAAGAAAAATAAAAACTATATAAATATAAAGACCAAATTTTTTTAGAAAAAAAATAGATAGAACCAGAGAGAACATTTTTCCTCTTTGAAAACTTTTTTACTTATCAAAATTTTTAGATTTTGTTCTCAATCGAAGATCGATAATTAATAAACTTGGTAAATATCTAACGAAAACTCAAAAAGACGACCGAAAGATTGAAATTTTTCTGCACAAAGTGTGTCTCATACTCCATCGTATATTAACTCTTTCAAGAACTAATAAATGCACAAAAGTAAGAAAGCAATTCAATTATTTCAATTGGTTGCTGATTATTCGTGTCCCTGGAATAAATAAATGAGAAATTATTTTTGAATTATTTTAACGGCCACTTGTGTAAATAAATGAGAAATATTATTTGCATTCCCCCTTTTTTTTAAATCTTTTTGCACTTTTATTTTTCCAATACTTGCACGGAAATTAAAATTCTCTTCAGATGTGAAAAATGAATTAAGAATAAGGATGAGACAAAAGATCTAAATGATGTAAAACAAAAAAAAAAAAACAGTGTAAATTTTATTTTCCTGAGTAAATAAATGAACAAAAAAATCAAACAAGGCCTTAAATAAATATTTTCCCTCTTTAACGAGAAATTATTTAGTGCCGCTGAAACACTATTACATGAAGCTTCAAGACTCTTTTTTCAAAGAAGATAGAGAAAGTACAAATGGTATTTATAGAAAACTGGCCCTTTCTAAAAAATAATAGTCCTACGTAAAGTCGTGTCATTTTGATTTTAAAAGAAAATATATTTCTAAATTATTTTTTTTCAAAAATTTTAAATTATTTTATTTTTTTAAAGTCAAACTATGGGACATTTAAATTGGGACGGAGGGAGTAATCCGGTTTGCAAAAAGATAGTTAAAAATAATGTATTTTTTAAAAAAAAAGGATAGTGATCATGTCAAAACTGCTTTTTGATTGCGTCAAAACTCCAATGCATAAAATGTTTGTACTTATGTGCAATGTACATGCCTTTTATGCATTGGAGTTTTGGCGTAATCAAAAATGGTTTTGGCATTAATATTTGCAAAAAAAAAAAAAATTTAGCAATTACTCCTACATACTCCCAGAAACAAAAAAATAAAAAAATTAGACTCCCAGAAATAAATTGTCAAAAAATTAAAAATTAAACTCCCTGAAATAATTTCCCTCTCCTACTCCTCTCTCTGGGAATCACATTTTGCGGAATCAGGAAACATCGGACAGTTTTTCCCGTTTTTCCTAATCCGTATTTTTGTCAAGTTTAAGGCTGTTTCCTTCTTTTGTCTTCGCTTTTCCTTTCTCACTTCCTTTCTTTCTTATCCTTTCCGACACAATCCCCGAAGTAAAGGATTAATGGGAGAACATAGATCCAACACTCAGCTCATAGCGCGTCCAAACCACGCATCGCAATATTCAGCACGCAGTGGGAGCGTGAGTAAGGCTAACGTAAGATTTTGATCATGGCGCCCTGTCGTGATCTCTTTTTCTAGTACTCCAATGAGCAATACTCAGAAAATATCCCAAAAGGAGTTAGGGGTGCTTGCCATCGATGTTTTGAATTTTGATCTTCTCATTTTTTATTTTTTTTTAGGTGTTTGGCACATTATAGTAAAAACACATTCTGCGAAATGAGTTCGTAGTTTTTTAGTTTATAGAAGAGAACTCAAAAATAAGTTGAGATAGAGCTTTTTGACTTTTCATTTTCTATTTTTCACATTTTGATTAACAAAAAAAATCTATAGAATGTACTCTGCACATATCTTCGAAACACTACTCTTAAAACAAAATGCATTCTGCGCATTTCTCCCGAACACTCCTACAAGATTCAAAATACACTCTAACCATAATACAAAAAAACAAAAAAACAAAAAGTTAAAACTGAAAATCTAAAAATGAGGCTCTCAAACACCCTCTTAGTGTAAAAATACGGGAGATTAAAGAGACGAGCAAAAACAGTATCACAAAAAGAGTGTAACATCCCAACGAGGTTAATTTGCATCCTATACACTGACATTCATTTGCCAATCGATCAACCAAAAGAGAACAAGGTTAATGAGAAGGAAATCCCAAGACTTGTTTGAATCTCAATCATTAATTTTATTTTTGGGGACATTTAATCTAAATTTTAGCGGTCCCAAGCAGTGTCCCGTTTCCTACTGGACTCGTTCTAGTTTAAATTTTAGAAAATACTGAGTGCACAGAAAATTTACCCAAAAAGTACTCAGAAAAGTGCAATCAGTGGCTTAGATTCATTTAAGAATGAATCTGGGCCACTGATTGTAGTTTTCTGGGTACTTTTTGGATATGTTTTTTTTTATGTATGTAGGAATGCTCTTAAATTGTTAATGCAAGCTGTTCATAAGGTAGAAAAACTATTCGAGTGGAATATGATTGGAAAAAATCATGTTGTTTGGAGATTAATAACTCAATACCAAAAGAACATTGTGCTTGATAAAATGATACTTGTAAGTGTACGTACTTCATAACAAATTTCCTTTGATCATTACCGGGGGAAAAAAAAAAATCATTGGACTGAGATGTTCGGGTCCAATTTTTGGGCTCCAAATGAAAGCTATAATGAAGCCACAGCAGGCCGCCAAGTAGCTTTGGCACATTTTTTTTTTTTCTCGGAATGGCAAAAAAAAAGATTTAAGTAATCTTTGAAACAGATTACAAAGATTAAAAGGGAAAGTGGGGTAATGACATCACAACGCAAATGAGACATCCCAACTAGGTTGGCACCCCTCCAAACCACAATCATACGCCACCACAAACCAAAATGGAAAACAACAAAGCTAACCAGAGATCAACTCAAGAATTACCAGTGGCGCCGTAGCCAGAAAATCACATGAGTGAGGGCACAATTAGACCATAAACGCCAGTACTATGTAGTGTAAAAATGTGTCTCAGCCTATTTGGGTATACCCTTTGAATTCCAATGGGAGGTTTGTGGTTCGAGTTAGTTGAGAGATTTCCAACTCTCTTTAGTTTTCCAACTCTCTTTAGTTATTAACACACTAATTTTTTCACTAACCCTTGTTGATGTATATCGTAAGGAAAAAAAGACTTACATTTTATGGTAATATAGTGATTATAAATCCATAAAAACCTAATAGTTTCAAAGCAAAAATTTAGTGAATTGAAGTTTGTTTGCATGCAGTAATTAGTTATTTGATGATTCTGGGGTATCTCTGTTTGGCGCCCTAAAATCCTTCTCCGTGATCTTTTTTTTTTTTTTACGGCCTTCATCATCTCATAGTAAGGTAAAATTCACATATTTAGTCTCAAGTCCCACATCAATATGCATAGGAGAATGATGTTATAACACCATAAAGTGGTGCCCCAAGAGCAATAATTAATCTTTTGTATAAATAATATGATGTACTGGTAAAATTTCTAATACATTTTTCTATAAGAATGCAAAAAAAAAAAAAAAAAGTCTCAAAAATCCCCACATTGGTCTGGTAGTGGCTCAGCCACTGAGAATTACAAATCCGCACTAATACAAGCTACAAAACAAGTGGATCAACTGATACCAAACAAATACATCATGAAATGCTTCAATACTAAAAACCAGCTGAAAAATCTTCACTCCGAAAGGACTCCCACCTAGATAAGGAAGAACAACACCAGTAGTTTCACAGAGGCAGTAATCCAGCTGTTTAACATCCAATTGAATCACAGAGGCAGCAATTAATCACCCAGAAATTCGCACCACGATCGAGTTGACATAAGAATTTGGCAGCAATTGATTTCCCAGCAAAGTTTATTTATTAAACTAAAGTAGTTAAAAAAGCAATATTCTTTATTATCCCAATTTAAATCATCTTTCATTACTTACCTAATGACAAATGTGATCACTTTTTATTTATATTTGTGTACAAAATATATAAAATGAGGATCTCATTTGGAAGGTCCCATAACTATCTTGTTAATAATACGAAGGTTCTACTAACTGCATTGTATACATATCTATATGAAAGTTATGCTCTAGGGGTCCAAGGTGACATATGATGGTCGTTAGTGTTAAGGTGCCAGTATATATAATTGAGATGCTTTCGTTGTGATGCCATATATTGTGCCTCCGATCTTTTTTATCTTTGTAACTTATTCAGCAAAATTACTAAATGGTTCCTTTTTTTCTCTTCAAACAAAATATAGGGCACAAAAAATGTGAACCAAATTGTATGGACTCAACTCTATTTTAGAGTTGTGTCGTCAAATTTGAAGATGGGTCTCTCAAAATAAAGATTCAATAATCTCTATTATTTTGAAATAGAGCTTGATTGGAGATACTCTTTTGAAATCTTTATTTAAATTACTAAGTTTCTGCATTGTCGAAAAAAAGGGCCATCTTAAAAAATTGTCTCTATTTCTTTTTGAATTATTTTTTGTTTAATTTTGAAAATTTTGTCTATAAAAAATGGGTAATCGAAAAATCTTTGTATTGAAAAAAGACTTAAACTTACATTTTGCAAAATACAGTTTTGATTGATCTTGTAAATTGTACAATTACAAAAGGAAGTAAACTATCAACATGGGATTGTTGTGCTCTACACTACTTATTGATATCGTTTTATTTCATTTTTAT
This sequence comes from Vaccinium darrowii, assembly GCA_020921065.1. NCBI lineage: Eukaryota > Viridiplantae > Streptophyta > Magnoliopsida > Ericales > Ericaceae > Vaccinium > Vaccinium darrowii. The sequence continues at coordinate 19,805,281 of CM037154.1, read as the reverse complement.
CGGCAAAAAAATTTATTAGATAAAACTCGATAAAGGTTGCATTGAGAAAAGAAACAGAACCGTGAAAAAAAAAAAAAAAAGAAAGAAACGGAACGTAGCTAATAGATTGGTGGCAGCAATAAGCAATTAGGTGAAAGAATATTTTGATTCGGGATTATCCAACGTAATGTCTTTTTTAAAGAGATACTTTGGAAGGGAAAATTCGAAAAGTGATTAGGTCTATGTAATTCTGGAGCTATTTCTATTTTCTTCCTTGTATTTCTGTTAGCATTCAATAATTGGATGCCTTTTTTTTTTCGTTCTTTTTTCAGCACATAATTATTTAATATGGATATAGGAGCTATTTAGGGTGTTTATCTATATTTTGATTTGATAAGGGGCACAATTTTAGGCATTGTGGAGCGCCATTACAGTTGGATTCTGAATTGGTTTAGATATTAAATTCTGAATTGTTTTTAGATATTTCCTCCGTCCAATAAAGTTGGTTCTCTATTTAATTTTGCAATGTCCCAAAATATAAGCCGTATCTGAAAAAGTCAAGTAAAAAAGTGTATGCATTTCCAAAATTAACCTTCATAAATAAAATAATATGGCTTTCTAGGTGAGATTCAAGGGATAGAAATGAAAAAATTGCTCAGTTTCAAAGGGAGATATCCCCTAATTAAAAAGTTGGAATTGTTTTGTGGGACAGAAGGAGTATAATTTGTTTTGTTTTACTATTACTGCACTGAGTGGGAAGCCAAAGCATATAAAAATCCACTTAAATTTCAAATAATTTTTTTTTTTGTTTAATTTTAAAACAATGAGTTCTCTTGAATGTAGAGATGGAAATGAAGATTTGCGGTTGGAGTTTGCATGAATAGTAATAAACTCTAAACATAGCTTTTTTAATGAAAAAAGTATTACTTTGAATCTCGAAAAGATAGTTTGGAGACTCGTAGGACGTAGATTAGTGATGCTCTAACAGATCGGGTCCAGTAAATTTTTAACTAAATGACAAACTTTAATTTGTGTAGAGTTTTGCATTACAATAATTTTATGCACAATTCCATCACTGCTGGACTAAATTCTAGAGCCGCTTTTCATGTGTCATTTCTCTTTTTCTCTCGGTGTATCCATTTTGGTAATTGATATCCAATCCTAAAATTAGTTGGCAATAGATAAAAAAGCCCCTTCATGTTATTAAGTGTTCTCTTATTCTATATTTAAGTAACGTGTGACTACTCTCTAACACCCCCTCACGTATAAATATATTTAGATCTGTTGTGTGACTACTCTCTAACACCCCTTTCACGTATAAATATATTTAGGTCTGTCGTGTGCGATCATTTAAGTCCGCTATTGAGCATTAGAACTGCTTAAACCAAAAAGATTACAAATATATTTGTCTGATTAGACATGGGTGAAAGGTGATGTGTCAGGTCCCAAAGGCGACGAAATAGGGTAGGCTACCAACCTATTTAGTGCCCTGTGGCTGGAGAGAAAGACAAAAAGTAGATGAGAAAAAAGAAAACACAAAAGGATTAGTGGAAAATAAAGAACAAAACGAATACTAGGTAAGGAGAAACAAAAGAAGAACACTTTGGTCATGTTCGGTTTGTAGTTTTGTTTTAGTTTTGGTTTCGATGATATCAGCATTTTCCCTTATTTCTTTCTCGATCTTTGTCCACTCATTACACCTACTTACGTCATCAAAACTAAACTAAAATTCTAAACCAAACACAGCCTTTAGATTCTTCATTTTACATATTTCTGTACACTTTTTATACATTTTTATACGTTAACAACAACCCATTAGACTGATTTTAGAATTTTCTATGAAATTTTATGTCAATTAAAAGTGTATGACAATGATCAACTGAAATTTCCTGTACTCCTATTTGGTAAGTAGAGATCAGAGAGTTTTGTTTTTTATAAGAACATTGATACATATCCAACTCTCATCCCCCGAAATTACCCAATCCACACACACTGGATGTGCAGTGTGTGTGGAACCCACACACTTGCGTATGTGGGCTGGATAATTTCAGGGATAAGGAGTTGGGTACCTATCTTTATTGTTTTTATAAATAGAAAGAAGCTTCATTAGATAAATCAAGCATACAACATGTTCCGAAACAAGACAAACAACAAAGCTAAGCATCACAACATGAACTAGATGGCTGAACAGCAACTCCATCACCGATGTTTGGGTGAGAAACAAAAGAAGTCAAAACATGCGTCGTGAGTAAGCGAGCTGGCCGGACATGTTGTTGTGCGACCTTCGAGGTAAGAGAGAGTTGAGGGTAAAAGATTTGAAACTTTCACCTAAAGTTGAAGTGAAACTGCCGTACTCAAGTTCCTCATGCGTAAGGAAGATGTCAGCAAAGTTATGAATCTTATGACAGAAACAGGCTTGTCCTATTCTTTCCTTTCTGGTTTTTTAATAATTGGATGTCTGAGTCAAGTTGCTCACACGGCGACCAATTTTGGGACCTGAGGTAACGACCTTGTTCCAATTCTTTTGCCTATCAAAAAATAAAAAGTAATGCTATTTTAGTATTTTAACTTAAATTTTTTTTGGTTTGCCATCAAAATTAATACTCCAATTGATGTTTCTTGTGATGGATTCTTTTCTTCATTTTCAGTAAAACGATTTAAACCTTAAATGGTGGATTGTAACAGACTTGAAGTAATTTTGGTTAAATTATAGGGCCGCTTAAATAATCATCCTCCAACAAAATAATATTTTTTCTACAAAAAAATAATATTTTTTCCCTTTTAGATTCTTTATTTTCTCTTCACGCATGTCATATTAACCAAAAAGATACTATAACATAACCATACGAATATTCTGTTATTTTTTTCCCACTAAATCTGCCGTTTACCACAACTTAGTATAAGTTAATTAATATTTTCTTTTTTTCTATGAGCCCAACTATGAACAAAATCGATTTTAATATTCCTTAGTCTAAGTTAATTAATATTCTGTTATTTTTTTTGTTTTCTTGTTTTCTATGAGCCCAGCGTTCGATACACTCGGAAAATATCGCAAAAATATTCCTTCGATTCTGTTCATTTCAGAGAGAGAGTACGAACTCAATCGGTTCGAAGGGCGGTCGAGACGGTGCTTCTGAGAATGAGTTATCACCGAGCTACCTTAATTGCGAGACGTACGCCGGCGATTCCTCCAGCACCTCCGGTAAAACGACGAATTTGTCTTAAGGGCACTGAGTGATACACAAGCCTTGGTTTGATTTCTTATATTCTTTACAGTTTCTGTTTCTTATTTCAATTTAGATTCTGTATCGTTGATTAGTTTTTCCAACAATTCATCTTGTTCGTGTTGTTGTCTGTTTCGAGAGATTAATAAGCTTATTTTCGGAATGTTTTCCGACAATATTCAGACAAAATCTTTATGCTTTTGGAAAACAAATTCTTGCCAAATAAACAGTAGTCTTATTGTGCTTTTTCCCTTGACCTTGTTTGTTGTGAAACCAAAATGCTAATGTTAATCTGGTAATTGGGTGGAAGGGTTTTCGTTAATTGCTAGTAATATTCGCTAATCGGTTTTGCAAATATAAAAGGTAAAACTCTACTGGCTTGCATGTGTCTGATCTTGCTAATCGGTTTTGGATGTACATGGTTTTGAGAATAACTTTTGTTAATTTCCGTTCCAGATAATTGCATACTCAATGTGTTAATATATGCCAATTGGCCCTTTTAATCGGCTGGAAAAGTTTATTTCTTTGGACTCTTTTTATATATGTACTAAACGTAATCCATGTTGACCCGTTCAAGCTCAATTGGCTTAATGATTTTTCGATTTTATCTATATTCATTTTTATTTTTATTTTACCGTTTGTTAGTTTTTCATTAAATTTTTGGTGATTATAGGTTCATCTCGATTCTCGATGAGAGGAATCGGAATTAGGTAAATTATGATTTTTACCCAAATATTGTGGTATATAATTTCCAAGAAAAAGTATATTTCTCAAAATATTTGGATGAAAGTCATAATTTTACTCAATTCCGATTTCTCTCGCCGAGATGAACCTATAATCACGAAAAGTTTAACGGTAAAACTAACAAACTAAAAAAAAAAAAAGAATAAAGACAAAACTAAAACTATCCTTGAGCCAATGGCATCAGAATGGGCTCTGAGGTGTGAGATTTGAAGTTTTTTTTATTGCTTTTATCGATGATAACATGAAAATAGTATTACTATTTCTGCTTGTTGAAGAGGAAAGATAAGACCTTCGACTTTTTTTTTTTGGGTAAATAAAATAAAAAAAGCGAAATTGTGCAAAGTCTTACCTTCCTCTTCAGCAAGCAGAAATAGTAATACTATTTTCATGTTATTGATAAGAATAATTTTTGGAATCAACTTAGCAAAAGATTAAGATGTTTGAGAAGTAACCGAGGTGGTGAATTCTATGCACTGTAACTTACTCGCTTTAACATAATGGAATTGCACTGTAACATAATGGAATTGCAGCGAAAGAATCATACCTGCATTTCTCACTGACGACATAATCTAATTTTTAGGTCGTTACAATTTTCTCTCACCATGGGAAATATTTGACTCTATGTGAATCGAAAAGAAAATTATACTCCAGACGCAAGTAAATTTATCTTGCCAGGACGGTACAACCACCAAATAGTAACGGTTTTTTTTTTTTTTTTGGCTAATTTTACGTTTTTGGTGTACTGTATACCCTTTAAGAATTTATGAATTTTTACAGTGTTATTTATGAATTTTTGCGGATCAACATACAATATCTTTTTTGTCCAATTACGAATTATTATTGTGGTGGTTTATGAATTTTTGTGGATCAAAACACATGTGCATGCTGTACCCCAATTTTCAGGGATGTTTACCTTGGCCTTGTAAGGTAATACAAAGGTTCGATGAGATTGAGTGACGAAGACTAGATTGAGATTGGAAAGTATTACTGTATTTTTTTGAAATTACTTTTTACTTTTTCAAATTTATGAGAGTGTGAATGGAAAGCAAACACGTAATTCAAATCAATAAACGAAAAGTCTTGTTCTGAAGATCATGAGACAACTCATTTTCAATTGGAAAGACGGAAAAAAAATACTATGGATGATGCAACTCATGTTTCATTTCGTTTACACCTAGGGCTTCAAACGAACCGAGCTGCTTGAGCAGCTTAAGGCTCGGCTTGTTAAGTAATCGAGCCGAGCTCGAGCTCGATTTTCAGGATCATTTAGTTAACAAATTCGCTAAAGCTCAGCTCGATTATATAGGCTCGGCTCGTTTAAGAAGGCTCGTTAAGCAAATTACTCTGGCTCAACTAGTTAAAAGCTCGGCTCGTTTAAGACCGAGCCGAACTCGAGATCAATTTTTTGGTTAGTTTACTTAACTAGCCGAGCTCAAACACTATAAAGCTCGTCTCAGCTCGTTTGTACTCCTATTTACACCTACACCAGCGAGTGTAGGGAATGCATTGCTTGGGCGCGTATGGGACGTTCGTGTAACATATCATACTTCAGAGGGGAAGGTGAAAATAGGTCTTCATACCATTTTTATGAGGGCCCCAGTACCGCTATCCCATCATATGGACAAAAATACACATTCATCAAAATGTGTGCACACATATACACGTATAATTGATTGTTGTAGTGTTTCAAATTTGTACTTTATACTTCGTATGCGATATAATTAATTGGTTTATCGATTGACGAATCTTCATACCATTTCTATGAGGGCCCCAATCGCCATTTTATATCCCATCATATGAACAAAAATACACATTCTCAAAATGTGTACACACAGATACATGAATAATTGATGTAGTGTTTCAGGTTTGTATTTTGTGTTTCATATGCAATGTAATTGTTTTGTTCGATCAATTGACAAAAAAAATACTCGAATAATTATTCAGTATCTAGAAGCATGATCACATGTGTTCCAAATTAATCAAGCACCATATATTCATATAGTTAGGCTCAGTTTTTCAAAAGATTTTAGCACCCAGGTTTTAAAATCATGATATTTCAAATCAAAAAATAAAGTGGTTCCGTGTATCGTTTTTCGATTTTTTTCGCACCAAATTAAAGTACTCCTCGTGTACTTTAGTTTGGTGAAAAAAATCGAAAAACGATACACGAAACCACTTCATCTTTTGATTTGAAAAATCATGATTTTAGCACCTGAGTGCTAAAATCTTTTGAAAAATTGGGTCTTAGTCATGAATCACATAAAAATAAGAATATTTGATAATACAGTGATCCCAAATCTATGCTCTTGGAACATTGAATAATCACTCCACATCTGTATCTGTATGCATATAATGTACACATCACCATTATGTGTGTCACATGGGCCTACATGCATGTCATGATGGACAGCAATGGGGAGCGGACCGACGGCCCAACCCGGCAAAACACTTGTCCCTTTGATAACGACTTGATGATACGGACTGAGAGAGAGAGACAGAGATAGAGAGAGAGAGAATGACGATAATAGGGTGCTTTGGCAAAAAAAATGCAGGACTGATTTTTTGATTTTTTTTTTTGTTTTTATTCAAAAAAAATTTACATTTGCTAGTTTTACGTTAAGTTTTCGTAATTTATAGATTTGTCTCGACAAGACGTATCAAAAAAGTACAAAATTATTGTCCAAACTAATATTTTGTTGAATAAAGCCGAAAATAAACCGAAATAAACCAGTTTATTGGTTTAAATTTGGCTTTATTAAAAAAAATAGTTTCGACCATAATTTTATACTCTTTGGATTTGTCTCGTCGAGACGAATCTATAAACCACCAAAACTTACTCAAAACTAAAAAATGCAAAAATTTTTTGAATAATGACAACGAAAAAACAATTTTTTCCTTTTTTGCCAAATCATAAATTTAGAAAATTATTTTCACATCATCTATTGTGATATATGTACTCTCTTTTTTGTCTTTAAGTGAAATTTTTACACAAAAAAATTTCACTAAAAAACAAAAGGGGTTCATATATCAAAATGAGGAGTGTGAAAATCATTTGCCTAAATTTATTTTAAATTACTGTTGAGGGTTAATTTTGTAGGTTAATGCTTGACCGACCGGGTGACTTAAAATAAAGACGCGTCCCAAGCGTAGGACTCTTGACCAGTGTAGCACAATATCCGGAAGTACCGGAGTCGAACCACAGAGACGACTAACAGTGTTTGACTCAAAAGTGCGAAAGTGTAGTTTCCACTGGCTCTTAGGTAGCCACCCCTTGATTTGATGAGATTAATTAACTAAATTACTAAACTAAGTTAACTGGATGCGGATTAATAAAGAGAGCACAACTGAGGGAACCCAGCATCCGCGACTAGCCTAATCGACATTTACTCAGGCCACAATTCCTCCTTTTACTGATTTTAGAACAAAAGAAAGGCTTCCTAACAAATGCGCACCACCTGTCACCAAATTCCGCGCGCATTCGAATTTCGGCGATGCCTGGGTTTTGTTTGTTAGAAAAGTTTCTGTTCCCTAAAATTACCCAAAAATTAAGTTAATTCGACTCCGAGGTGAAACATCAATTAGCCTAGCTACGGCACGCCTTCGGCCCTCAACCGCACTCTATACGACTACTCACTCATAATGCTAATAATGACAGAAATTATGTTTAACCTAGATCTAGACATGCTTGGTGAATAAAAATAAAGATAGAAAACGATACCGATGATTGCAATAAAGGACGAACTTGAATATCACTTGAAAAACACCAATCCGGTAGCTGGAAATCTAAAAATTAACTTGAATGTAACTGTTGAATGTTGAAAAGCTTTCAAAACTGTAGCCGAAACTTCAAGACATAAGAACCAAATGATAATGCGTGGAACCCTAATCTGAGTTTCAACAAAAGTATTTATACTAATTATTGTAATCCTAATGAAAAACGAACGAAAATCCCAAAACCTTCCGCGTAAAGACCAAACGATGCCGTTCCCTGGCCATGCTATGCGCTCGGTAGCGCTACCATCAAAGAGGGGTAGCGCTACCGCTTTGTTAACTTCCGCGTTGACCAGCTGCTCCTCCCGTTGACTGTTGACTTTTAACCAACCGGTAGCGCTACACCACTTTGGTGTAGCGCTCAAGAACCTTCTGTTCACCTTTTGAGCTTTTTGTGCCAAACTTGAGCGCTCCAAGGAACTAGTGTGTAGGGCTCCCGACGGATTATGATCACTTCCACGCGAAATCCACTTCATTCTTACTTAGCCTCCTCAACCTACGTGCATGCATTCCCAATATCTCGAAATTCGCGCCCACATCCCTATATTACCTGCAAATTACGCTCAACACACAAACACCACATGCACATATTAAATGGAAAAGGAAGCTTAAATCGCACGTCTAACATGCTAAACCACCCTACTTAGGCGCTCAAAAGCAAGTTTTTCACGCGCCTATCAGTTAATTTTAGAAATTCAAACATATTTTCATAAAATAAGACTAATATTTTAGAACATCCCAAAATAGAATAGAGACTAATTGTATGGGATGGAGAGAGTACATTTTTTTTAAAAATTGCATTAGGATTATGCATTACTAGGGGTTAGGGTTGTACACGGATCAGTTCTGGGTGGATCGGTTCGGTTCTCAATCCGATCCGCTCATGGCAGATTGTTGTTTGGTGCATCCGCAACCCGTCTGTGAGTGATATACGGACGGGTCGGTTTGGTTGCGGATTGAGTGGATCGGGCAGATTTAATGGATCAAAGAAGGCTTCAAGGCGGATTGAACCCAAACCGAACCGCATCAGCCAAAATAAAAATATTAGGATTCGCATTCATCCGCAACATACCTCGGGTGGATTCGTGAACGGATCGATTTGAGCGGATTGGGCGATCCGCTGGGCAGCCCTACTAGGGGTGTTATTGCAAAATAATTTGGTTCGTCTCAACATGAGGAATATAAAAATAAAAAATTATGTTCAAAATTGAAAATTTTTGAATAAAGAAAAAAATAGTGGATTATTGGAAATTTTTATCTTTATTCAAAAAAAAAATTGGTTAAGCATATCTTTTTAATTTTCAGATTTCTTCTCGTAAAGACAAATCAATAATCTACCCCCCAAAAAAATGACCCAAACTAACAAATGCACAAAAAAATAAAATAAAGATGATGAGCCCAAAATATTAACACGTAACAGTCCATATATCGCACATTATTAGTCCTTTATTGTGCTTAATTAGGCATTATTATTATATTTTTGGCAATTTACTTTGAATTTTCAATTTGCAGGATAATATGATAATAAAAATATTTTTGGCGTTGAATCCGAGTCGCGTTGTTAGCTGGTGGTTATTAATGCGTGACCGATCGTAACAATTTAATTGGTTGGTCCATTGGTATTTTACAAGCACGGCATTAATTTTGATTTACTAGTGAACAAATTGGTGGAACCCTTGGACCATACATAATGAGGTACACATGTGAAGTGATAACCAATTGGCTGGATGTAGAAGATTTGGACACACAGAAATTATTGCACTTGCCAGAGAGATTTCGGGTGTAATCAAATAGGAAAGCGTTTAATATGGGAAAATCCTTCTTCAACAAGGGAATATTCTTGGCTGGGCATTGACATTATATAAAGGCAGTAGGGTTACAGCCAAGGGGAATATCACGACGGAACAGAAGGACAAGTACCGCTGCACCATCTCGACGTACGACATCGGAGTTCACGGCTAGAGAACAAGATGAGCAAAGGAGATTTTTGTGAGGCATTACTTTCATCTATGTTAGGCTAAACTTTTGAACTAGGGTTGAGGATGAAACCCCATAATTTTTATTGAATGATTTTATGTATTTGATTTTTCCTACATGCGTTTATTATTTACTGTTCTCGACTCATTAATTAATATGCATGAACTTTGGATATGGATTCAATCGTTACGAATGGGTTTTTTCCATGATTTGAAGTCATATTATTAATCGAATTGCTTGGTTCATTAAGCGCAAATATTTAAGTACGGGGTATCCATTGTGATTTGTTCTTACGGATACGGTGGATGATTTTGGCTTAAACATTGAAGCAAAGTGAGAACATATTTTTGTCATAAATAAAAAAAAGTGCTTATAATAATATTTTCCACAGTGATAAGATTGGCTTCTAAATCATTGTGTAGAAATCAAAGAAAAATCATTGCATAAGATTAATTGATAAATGTTTATGGGTGTGGATTCCGAAACCTTAGTTACTTTTCTCAACCGTTAATCTCCATTATTTTTGTGTGCTAGTTTAATTATTTGTTTTGTCATTATTTAATTTTATTTTTAGTTTTTCAATCAAACACAACTTTTGGGAACTAGGTTAGGGTTTAATCAATTCAAGTTCATTTAGTTTTCCTATAAAAATTGCAAGTCTCTGTGGGTTCGACCTCGCTCGCCATACAATAGTACAATACGATTTGTGCGCTTACGAGTACTTTAAATTTTCACAACAAAAGACAACAAATAATTCGAACAGATTAATTTGCCAACCCACCCTTAGTAACTAGTTTAATGAATATTTCAAGAGAAGAGATTCTTAATTTTACCAATTCTCTCTCTCTTAAAACTATTCATCTCCCTCTTTTCTCCCTCTCCACCATTGTACCCTCCATCCTTCTCTCTTCTGATCTTTTCTCCTTCTTCTTATTCAAAACCGATCGGCAATAATTCGAGATGGCGGCGGAGATGGTTGTTTTGTGCTGATGTTATGGTCCCTAACGTTCGGGTTCCTTTGACCGTTTAGGGGGGGGGCTGAAATGGCAGTTCTTGGCGGTTGATGTTGGGAGCTCGTATGGCGACAGGGACAGCGATGGTAAGATACACGTTTTCTTTGTCTCTTCTCTCTCCCATCTTTTTTTTTTTCGACCCCCTATTCTTATTTTGTCACTCCCTCATTTTTAATAATCAAAATACAAATATAATCCACATGGGATAATTCAAAGTCAAGTATATCTCCATTGAAAAGTCAAAGTCAAACATACAAGTTTCAAACACAAATTCCACGTGCCTCTCACCAAAGGATACCCGTACCTAACTACTTAAGTATCAAAATAATTTAAAGTTATTACGGCCCTGTTCGTTTCTCAATTTAGTTTTAGTTTTAGTTTTGATGACATCATTATTTCCCTCATTTCTCTCTCTATCTCTCTCCACTCATTACACCTGTTGACTTCATCAAAACTAAACTAAAACTACCAAACGAACAAGGGCTACATATTTCGAATGTTGTCAAAAAAATTGAAGAAATCAAAGTTACATGATCATTTCCCAAAAATTTACTAAGTATGGAGAGGATAAAGTAACTCCATGATCAAATAAGCTTCATGCATCCACACCTAAGCATCAAACTCATGTTCCTTGCCGAGTACCTGAAAATGATAGGGTGAGCTCACTAGCCTAGTAGGAAAACCATTCTATTAACGCTATGTGTATAAAGAATGATAAGTGCACAAGAAACAGGATACATGAATGAGATGAGTAATAAATGACATAGATGACTAATAAATGACATAGATGACTAAAACAAGTGATGAATGCCCACAATGTACCCACGTGTCCAAAGTAATACCAAAGTGTCCAACAATAGCCTAAGTGTCCATCATTTTTCTCTTAACTGCTACCAATTGTGTCATGTGTCCAATTTCACCAAGATACCGTGTCCTTCATAAATTATATCATTTCCAAACAATTTACAAAAAAAAAAAAAAATCAACCACTTCTATTAATAGGGAATTAATCCCTTTGCCGGATTTCGTGGGCTCCGTGCACCGTTTCATAAAACCATCTTTACCCATTTAATACAATTCATTCATCAAAACATTTTCAAGGTTCATGTTTCTTTCCATTCTTCACAACTTTCATCAAAAGTGTCAAACTGACTCAATGTAGCACGTGTCCCTTACGTTACGTCATCACATGTCTAGTGTCCAAGAATATGTTCAAATATCACGGGATTTTGAGTAAAAAACCAACGGTACAGAGATTTAATTAGAACAACAAGCTATGAAATGTAATTGATGAATAAGGCAAGTACATGGTCAAACCACCCGATCGAAGGTCAAAGGAGGGCCAAGCAAACAACCCAATCAACAAGGTGGTCGGTAACAAGTAAGATTTTAAGTTAACAAAATATTGGAAGAAGGTCCGGAACAACCAAAGGTTGAAATAAAGACTCCGAGCAATTTTGGTGTCCAGACTCCAGAGCCATCTCGTGTATATACCCAGAAATGGGGTATCGATACCAGATCCACAACAGAAAAACAGAATCTGCTGGTATAGATACTCGAACGCAAGGGTATCGATACCAGGTCATTTCGTGAAAATAGAGGAAGAAAAAACAAAAAACCAACAGCCCCAAAAACACCAAAAATGCAAAAAACGTACAAAAACTTCAGAAAAACGCAGAAAAATTGATAAGAAGTGAAAATACCTTGGATTTTGGTGAAGATCGACGCTTGAAAACGAGTTTTTGTGGTGTTTTGGGCGAAGAATGACGGCGGCGCAGAGCTCTAACGCTAGAGAGAGAGAGTAACAGTGACTCTCTCTCTCTCTCTCTTCCCCTCCTTGTATTTATAGGGGAGGGGTTATGGTTAGGCCATATTAAATAGGTGCCATTATGGCGCCGGCTCGAGAGACGAAGTGGCATCCAGTCAAAGCGTGACACTTGTTCATCACATTTAAACCATATTGCGCGAATCCACACGACGGCTCTCGGACGAATCGTATAGCGACGCGTGGCAGATGATGTCACGATATGTTAGAGATTCCTAAACTGTCTCGTACGAACTGTCACATCGGTTGTCCTTTCATATCCCCTTGTGATGTGACGTTCGGAGCCCTAACCGACTTTCAACGCTCGGATGTTCAAACCTCGGATGATACCGTCTAGGGCTCGGAGGAAGCTCGGGAGTGAGATGTCATCCCCGACCACTATCCTCGGTTTGATCAACTCCCCCATTGCACATCTCTCGGCAAGTGGAAGTTGATGGGGGCTATTGTAGCGGTCGGGTTCATAAAGGCCATTGGGGGCCAGCCCTCCCCCACAAATTGCAAAAAAGGATCACACCCTCAGAATCAGCAAAATTGAATGTTGGTCGGTCCGTCTCACTCTCCCCAAGGATATGGTGCTCTTGGCTCACGATGTGGTGGTCCAGATCTGGACGAATATGTATTTGACTGAAGTCCTCCGAGGGGAGAGATTGTGGGCGCACGGCTCTCGAGAGGCTTTTGGGGAGCTCTCGGATGGCTCCACGCTCGGCATACTGGTCATCTGAGTGCCTCACGGCCGAGTCGATTGACGTTGGTTTAATGGGAGCTCGGAGGCCTCCTCGGCTCGGCGATGGTGTGTCAGGTACGCTAGGCAGATCATGATGGATCATTAAATGCAGCAGTCACCTATACTGCCACCGCTGCCTGCAAAAGCATATGGGTGCTGGGGAATGTCTCAAGGTGAGTTGACCCTTCAAACCCATGTGCCATGATGTCAGCCGAAACGCGGCGTCTACAGCAAATACTGAGGTCACATCAACCGTCATTCCTGGTACGAATGACAGGCGCGTGAAGGGCACGGAGGGCGTGAGAGGCACGCCCCCTCTGCCTATAAATACTCGGCCCAACTACCACACAGGGTATTCCTCTCTCCTCATTCAATTCTCCCATTACTCCATTTGTCTCTCTAAGTTTCTAGCTTACTTTACCTTCTCGGGTTGCTTACTTAACCATCAACGTGCCTTCCCGAATCACCACCATCCGGACTAGGCACTAACGTGGTTGTTCACGTGTGCAGGTCATCTTCTCAGTCAAGCAGCTAGGGTTCAGCGGGGTTCAGTCACTCCACCACTCTCCATTTCACACCAGAGGGATCAAAGTGGTTATTCCGGCGAAAGCACCCCTACACAAACCTTCAAACCCAAAAGGGTTTTACGTTGTTTGTCGGCTTTTCAGGCCTTTAATCTATAAAGACTGCTTAAATCAAGCCTTGATTGTATAATCAAGAAACTGAGGTATCGTGGTGGAAATTTTGCACAGTCTCTCGACTGACCGTATCCTTTTGTTTATTTCTGTTGGTATTTACTAATCCCTCTACTCATATATGTTCATGCTTCTTTGTTTCTGGTGTCAAATGTAAAATATCGGTCGACACATTGTTGCATTTGTCGGCCGACATATCTGTTTGGCGGCGGACAGATCGATATGCATACAGCGTAGTTAATTTTATCTTTATTTAATATTCTGCACTGCATTGTCCCTTGTCGCTACCCAGTGTGTGTTTTATTTCTTGTCGTCACTCATATCTGTTTAATTGCTAATTAATTAATTTATTTGCAAAGTCTTTTAAAATAGTTTAACAGCTTTATGTTGAGCGAGTACGGGCTAGACGTTGTGGCTAGGAGGAGAGGGGTGTCTAATACCTTCCCCTCACCATACCATTGGCTCTCGAATCCAGAATCTCTATGTGGTTTCTAGGTTTCCTAAAACCAAGAACAGTTGTAAGTGCTCGCAATGGGCACTGTGGATTATCGATTGGGTAGAATGGACGATCGAACCCAAACCGAATCCACAAAAACTAGAATATTAGGATCTGCATCTATCCGTAACATACCTTAGGTGGGTTCGCAGACTGTTGACCCGCTGGACACCTCTACTAATCATCAAGCCAAACCATATCTTGTTATCTTGACAAAACTATACTAGTATTATTTCGTAGTTTATAATCACTTTGTGTATACCTAATTTCGAGGTCAAAGCAGTCTACCGATTCGCCATCCTTTGTAGTGAAAAGCTCTTTTAAGGTCAAACTCGATTGGAGTATCTACATTCCCTCACGGGAGATTATATAGTGTCGCTGAAGCACCATCACATGATCCTTCAATTATTAATGCCCATTGTCAAAAAGCGATAGATAGAGTACAAAATATTTTTTTATTTTTTTTGTTCAAGAAATTGCCTTAAGTTAGCCTTTTAAATTGATGTATTATGAGATAATGACCTATCTCGTAGATTGCAATAATTAGTTTTTAATTCAATTTGAGAATAAATCAATTTCTGGAACAACCTGTCTATATAAATACACATAAACTAATAGGCACATATTATGATGGGATTCAAACACTATCTCGAACTCCTTCTCTCTTTTTCTACATTCATCAGTCAGGGGCATTCGAGCTAGTTTGAGCGCACTTCGGCCATTTCCCTCACGATCCAACTAAAGACATTCTATCCACGTTGAGATTAAGAAATTTACAACATGATTTAAGAATCGAAACATGATCAATTCTATCATGATGTGTGTTGAAAAAGGGTCGTGCCCACATTTTCCTGTCCTGCTCTCTCTTTCCAGGAAAGCACTTTTGGACAGTTTTCGTGCTTATTGTTTTCTAATCCCGTATTTTTGTTAAGTTTAAGGATATTTCCTCCTTTGATCTTTTTGCTTTTTTTCACGCCCTTTCTTATCCTTTCCGACACAATCCCCGAAGGAAGGATTAATGGGAGAACATAGATCCAACGCTCGGCTCATAGTGCGTTCAAACCACGCATCGCAATATTCAGCTCGCAGTGGGAGAGTAAGGCTAACGTAAGATTCTGGATCAGGGTTTCTTCCTGATCTGTTTTCGAAGGGCATCCAACAGCAAAACAGCTGCTCCATCCCTCTTGAGTTTGAATATTTTGTGAAATTCATATTGAAATATATAAGTGATTGAAAATTACACGGGTTTCAAAAACGAACATCCAATTTGGAACGGAAGAAGTACTAAAAAAAATTATCTATATTTTTCATTATGAATTTTTAAAAATATGTAATATAAATCTTATTTGATAGTTCTGAATTAATTCTATTATACGAAATTTTTAAAATCGCAAAACTCATTAGTATAAATTGAAATACATAGATAATTGAAAACCCGACACGAATGCAGAAAATAGACCAATAAACACGGACAAAGAGTAGTAAAAAGGGCTAGCAAGAATCTCAAAATGTTACTACTACATGGTATTTTTTTGAAGTCCCAAAATATTAGAGCCTATTTAGGAGCTTCGATCATTCTTAAGTTCTGAATTTTGTACTTATAGAGTCTGGCTATTTGAGAGCTCAATATGCATTCCGTCAAATGCATTCTCTAAATTAACACTAGATGTACATTTCGATAATTGGCCCTAGATTTATTTTTGCATTTTGGGTAAAAAAATCTCATTTACCCAATTAAATCTATCAAAAAGACTAACCGTCTTACTCCTGTATGAAGACCTCTACACCATTGACCGCTTAAAAAAAACCACAAGGAAGCCTAAGAGTTGCAAGGCGCTTGATGCATTCTGTCAAATGCATTCTCTAAATCAAACACCGGGATGTACAATTTAGTAATTGGCCCTTGATGTATTTTTACATTTTGAATAAAAAAAATCTTGTTATAATATATTTTGATGATTACTCTCAAATACTGCTCTAGTACAACATTTATTTGCACAACTATAATTTTGGTTAAGTGGCTTGTACTTTTTTATAAAGTCGACTAATAATTGTTGTGTTCTTCGTGAAAGTATAAAGCGTGTACCGTAAAATAAATCTTTATCTTGAGTTTTATTCTTCTGTTACAAATAACAAATACTTGATTTAACTATCTCGTGATCTTTTAATGAAATCAATAGAGATACTATTTATTATTTATATGATCCAAACCAATTATTTTTTTATTACTATATTTCTATCATATTTTTAAAACATTAAGTTATTTAGTACCGATAAGTACCATATGAACTTCCATCACCGTTAAAAAAATTATTTTTTTCGGAACCAGGGTGGTATGTTCCACCTCCACCCCCTATAAGCCTTCGTCCTTGCTAAAATTCTTAATACAAAATACAAAATGCTACAAAATAATAGGCTGTCAAGGGGTGCTTTGTCTAAATAGTCCGCTTGCATTTTTTTTTTTTTTGTCTTTATTCAATTTGTTTTGCACATTTGTTATAAGTTTTGCGTCGATTTTTTGTGTGTAAAAAAATCCAATAATCCACTATCTTGTCTTTATTCAAAAGAATTTCAATTTCGAACATAGTTTTTTGCCTTTCAGATTCCTCTCGTCGAGACGAACTAATAATTCACAAAAAAAATTGATGCAAAACTAACATATACGAAAAAAATTTAAATAAGGACAAAAAAATAATTTGAATAAATTATTTTCCCAAAACACACCTTACTTTACCTACAGAATTCCTACAAAAAAATGATAGATGTACAACAACTAACTCCGCCAATTAATGCTAGTTATTTAGATTATTTTTGTTTAAAGAATCATGAACTCCACCCCTTCTTTGCCACTCCAATACAACAATGCTATAAGTACACTTAACTTGCACCCCACATGCACTCTAAGGTGATGTGACAGACAAGAAGAAGCTCATCATTTCAGGTGGGTCACACATTGGATTTCTCCTTGTCTGTCACATCACCCTTGTGTGCATGTGGGGTGCAAGTTAGGTGTACTCATATCATTTTTGTTTTGTTAAGTTTAAAGCTATTTCCTTCTTTGATCATTTTTCTTTTTCTCACGTCCTTTCTTATCCTTTCCTACACAATCCCCGAAGGAAGGTATGGGAGGACAAACCACGCATTACAATATTCAGCACCCAATGGGAGCGCGACTGCGTGAGTATGGCTGGCAAAAATCTCAATGGACATCCCACAGCAAAACAAGTACACTAAACAAATGTAACTAGTCCTTTTTTTTTTTTAGGTCCCAAAATGTTACTCCCTTTGTACTTTTTTAGTGTATACATTTCTATTTTCGGTTATTCCTTAATAAGTGTGTGTTTTGAAAAGTTAATGGATAAAAGTGCTTGACCGAAATCCTAGACCTAAATTAATGGGTTGCCCCAAGCGTAGGGCTGAGACCGGTGTAGCACAATACCCGGTAAGACCGGAATCGAATCCACAGAGAAGGCGAAGAATGCTTACTAAGTACTCGGGTTGCTAGTTTAAACACGGCTCTTAGGTAGCCACCCTTGTGAGTTGATTGGTGAAATTACCTAAACTACGCGACTTTGAATTGCTTAAATTAATTAAAAAGGAAGTACGGTCGTAGGGTTCATAACACGGTGACCAGGTCCGGATACTTCCTGCTCCATTCGTTGTTCTGAAAATGTCTGATTTTAGAGAGAAAAAGATACCCCGAAAGATGCGAATCCTCGTGGTTGCCGTTTACCCATGTGCAGCGGAGAACAGGTTTTGGTCCCCCATTCCCCGCGTCACATGGACTCCGACAATGCCCAGATACGTCCGACGAAGGTACTTTAATAACCTAAAATTGCTTTTACCTTTGTTGGTTTAGAGAATAGGAGCGAGAACAAGCCCGACCCCGGCCACGGCGTGTTAATCACCCCGCGACCATACTTGATGAACTACTCACTCATGATAAATTGAACAGCTAACAAAATTCTGAAGGTAAACATGATTCTATGATTGAATATCAATTAAAACGAAGATCCGAAAGCAAAACGCGGACAAACTCCCGCGAACTAAGAGTTTAATGAAAATAAGACAAGAAGTACCCGAAGCAATAAGCAAATCTGTGAACAAAACTCCAAAACTTCAATGGAACAAGCTCCGGAAAGTAGAATCTCCAGAGGGAAAATCGGCTACTACTCGAAAGCAAAAACTAAACAAAGTTCGAACCCTAATTCGACCTAAAAAGGAAGTATTTATAACCACCCGAAGTCAACCCACATGGCAGGTCAAACGACTGGTTTTAAGGCACCCGGTATCGATACAGGGAAAGACCTGTATCGATACCCAGACGTTCTGTTCGCGTATGTGCACCCCGGTATCGATACAGGGAAAGACCTGTATCGATACCGACACCTCTAAATTGCCTTCCAAGCTTGTTTGGTCGTCCTCACTTGAGTCCCACTGGTTCCCAACATGCCCAACCGCCATGTGTCCACTTTATGCGCTCTTTCCGACCTGTTCCCTACAAAATAACCAAAAACAAGAAAAACCAAGGACAACACCACATCAAGTGAAAAATGGAATAAATCGCGCCTCTAACGCGCTAATTCGCCCTATTTAGGCGCTTATATCTTGAGATATTGCGCGCCTATCAAAAAGTGTGTACAATTATCATTTTGACTTTTTGAAAAGTTAGTGGATGAAGAGTTAAAGGCTAAAGGTAGAGGATAATTTTGAAAAAAGAAAGTAAAAGTTGATGTGAAAAATGTAAAGTAGAGATAAAAATTGATGTGATAAATGTAATGATGATATTTCTTTAATAAGTTAAATTGAGTACTACTTAAAAAGGAGGGATAGAGTGAGTACTACTTTTTCTCGCTGTTTGAGAGCTCAATTGTATAAGGCATTCTATCATAATGCATTCTCCAAATTAAACATTGGATCTCATCAAAAAAAAAAAAAAAAAAAAAACATTGGATGTACTATTCAATAATTGGCCCTAGATGTTTTTTGCATTCTAGGTCAAAAAAAAAATATCTCATTGTAATATATTGATGATTACTCTCAAATACTACTCTAGTACAAAATATATTCTGCACAGCCAGGATTTGGTTAAGTAGGTTGCACATTTCGCTGGAAATCCACTAATAATTGTTGTGCTTTGTTCGTGAAAATATAAAATGAAAGTGTACCATAAAATCAAGTTTTATCTTGAGTTTTATTGTTTTGTTACAAATAACAAAGAATTGATTCAATTATCTCGTAATCTTTAAATGAAAGCCATAAAGATATTATTTATATGATCGAAACCGTTTATCTTTCAATTGCTATATTTCCATTATATTTGTTACTATATTTCCATTATATTTGTTAAAAATAAAGTTAATTTGAGTATTGATAAGTACCATATCGACTTCCATCAGTGTTAAAAAAAAAATTTGTTGTTCCAAAACAGGGTTGGCATGTGCCACCTCCTCCCGCTATAAGCCTTCGTTCCTTGCTACAATTCATAATCCAAAATACAAAATGTTGCAAAATAATAGACTCTCAAGGCGTGGTTTGGCGTGCTTTGGAATAAAAGCAAAAACCAGTTTTTTGGTTTTTTTCGTTTCATCTTTATTCAATTTTTTTATTTTTACATTTTTTAGTTTTGCGTCAAGTTTTCATGGTTTATGGATTCGTCTCGACGAGAAGAATCCAACAAATATAAAATTATGGTCGAATTTTTTTTTAATAAAGGCAAAATTAAACCAATAAACAAATTTATTTTGGTTATTTTCAGCTTTATTCAAAAAAATATTAGTTTCGACCATAATTTTATACTTGTTAGATTCGTCTCATCGAGACGAATCCATAAACCATGAAAACTTGACACAAAACTAAAAATGTAAGAAAAAAAAATTGAATAAAGACAACCAAAAAACTGTTGTTTGCTTTTTTCCAAAGCATAATAATCTATTTGGATTTTTTTTTGTCTTTATTCAATTTTTTTGTGCATTTGTTAGTTTTGTGTCAATTTTTGTGGATTATTGGTATGTCTTGACGGGAGAAATCTAAAAAGTAAAAAATTATGATCATAATTGAAATTTTTTTGAATAAAGGCAAAAAATATCCAACAATCCACTATTTTGTGTTTATTAAAAAAATTCAATTTCGGACATAGTTTTTTACCTTTTAGATTCCTCTCATTGAGACGAACTAATAATCCATAAAAAATTGACGCAAAACTAACGAATACAAAAAATTTAAATAAGAAAAAAAATAACCAGAATACTTTACCTGGAGAATTCCTACCACCAGCTCCAACAATGCTAGTTATTTAGATTATTTTTGTTTAATTCCAAAAGATTTTAGCACCCAGGTGCTAAAATCATGATATTTCAAATCAAAAAATGAAGTAGTTCCGTGTATCGTTTTTCGATTTTTTTGCATCAAATTAAAGCACTCAAGGTGTACTTTAATTTGGTGCAAAAAAAATCGAAAAATGATACACGGAATCACTTCATTTTTTGATTTGAAATATCATAATTTTAGCACCTGAGTACTAAAATCTTTTGGAAAACTGGGCGTAAAAATCATTACTCCACCTCCACAACAATAGAAAGAAAGAATCTCAATCCTATAACTTTTATTGATGCAAATCCATGGATGTCTTTCCAGTCCCATCAATTGTGATAACAATCGTTGGCAACAAAGTTCCTGAAACAGAATCTGATTCCATTGTATGTTCGATTTAAATTTCAAACAAAAGTTGAGATTTTCATTTGAAGTGCTCGCATCTCTCATACCTTCCCTCCCATAGCTAGCTGATTCACGCCCTCGTCAGCATACCTAACCTTTCCGTTGTTGTTGGTCATATTTTCGATTCATTACTTGCCGATCGAGAAAAAAAAAAAAACTTCATTAATCTCGTGGTTACCATGTTCTAACCGACTTGAATTTTGGTACGGATGTAGTTTTCATTTCATTAGTTTTCCATTTGATTTTAGCAACCCAGTTGCTAAAATCAAAATTCAGCAGGTGCTAAAATCATAGTATTTCAAATCAAAAAATTAAGTATTTTCGTGTATTATTTTTTGAATTTTTCACACCGAATTAAAGTGCACGACGAGTACTTTAATTTGGTTTCGAAAAATAATACACGGAACCACTTCATTTTTTTATTTGAAATACCATGATTTTTGTATCTGCTGAACTCATTTGCTAAAATCAAATTGAAAACTAAGCCCATGTTGTGTATAACATGAACAATTGGGATCCAATTTTTGAGCTTGGAATGAAACATCTAGTGAGGGCATAGTACAACGGTTCTCAGAACATCCCCAAAGCCATACTCAAAAAAAAAATACTCAAATTTTGACATTTGGATAATTGGATACTCAAAAAAGGCTCACAATGGCATTTGGATAAATACTCAAAGTTAGCAACATTTTTTTATAAAGGGAGAACATTTTTTACACCGGCGGTGTAAACTAAAGTTTCCTCCAAATTTATTACATTGCACCATGTGTCTAAACAGTGGTCCCAAAAGGTATAACATTGACCCATGACGTAATGCAATCGATTTAGAGAAAACTTTAGTTTACATCGCCGGTGTAAAGTGTAGCACCCCTAATTTTTAGAAGTAATTATATTTTATAAGCTAGCAAAAAAAAAATAGAAAAGAAAAGGAGAGAGCAACGTGTAGTGCTAGTGTGAGTGTGAGTTTATGCAACGTGGATAAGACATATGAGGGCAGTGTTAGGCTTTGGCATATGGAGGTGAAAATTCAATTCTTGTTCGGTGAGTCGGTGGTGATAATTAAGTTCCCATCAAAAGGGATAATTTTCTCACATGTTTCTTTGTGGATAAGGTGCAGTGTAGGAGACTCCTATATATAATACAAAGATTACGTCTGTGGAGAAGGAAAACACGACAATTGAGATATAGGACACACATGAGTGCTTTGTAATTCCAAGGCAGAGACAATACTTGAATTGAGAGGCAGTAGAGTTTTTGCTGTGATTCTAATGGTGAATTGGGTATGAAATTTTAGGAGGTTGTCAAAGAGCCAGACCACCTATATTATGGCCGCAGTCGTCAATTTAAGGTACCGGGTAGTGTGCAATACATTCATCGCTAAATCTCTTTGCAAAGAGTGTTCTTTGATTCTCTCATTTTTGTACTCTTTTGATAGCTAAGTTTATTGACTCAGTTATTGTCACATCTTGTACCGTGACAAATGGAATATTTGTTGAAAGCCATGGAGCATATTGGTACACGTGCAGTGCAAGCCCACCGGGTGAACGAGTAAGGAAATATGAGTGATTTCCTTGAGGGAAATCTAATGTACTTTTATATGGTCCGAAAGGGGCACACGAATTTGACTTCGGTGGTGCTTGGCGTGTTACCGAGATGAGCCAGGAAAGAGGCTACAAATGAATGATTTGTAATTCGCTTTGATTTGCTATCGTCGATTAATTGTGCACACCTTTACGTTGAGCTCTATTTATTGTCCTCGTATTGCACATACCACCTGGCCCTTTTATATTTTTTTTCAGGTGAAGAGCAAGTTAGAGGTAGATTGGATTATTTAGAGAATCAGTTTTGGTGAGGCTATTTGAAGAACTTGTCGCGGTCATTTTGAGGATTTTAGGGCCAGTGTAATTTTCGATGATTTGTTGTATAATTTGAGGATATTTGGATAAGATCATTTAATCTTTGAGGTGTTGAAAAAGCCGGGTTGTCACATAAAGAATGTTTTTTCTTTTATAAATACTCAAATTTTGGCATTTGGATACTCAAAATTACCAACATTTTCTCAATAATCAAACATTAGATACTCTAAACTACCAACATTTTCCCTTCTTTTAATTATGAACAAAAATGAACCATTGTAGAATTTCACATTGCTAACTATAAAAATCCATTAAATAAATACTCAAAACGTGATGTGTCAACATTAGAGTATTCACATTTGAGTATGTCATTGGTGATGCTCTTAGGGCACAGAAGGCCCAATTAGCTTTTGCCCATAATAGTTCAAGTTTAACTACAATCCAATCGAAGTCTCTACAGTAGTGTCATGAGTACCAAAAATATGGTAAGTTTTCAATTTGTTTTTTTGGGTGGCTATTATTTTTAAAATATGAAACGTACATATCGAGAAAAACAGTATTCATTCTAACTCCAATTTAAAATTACCTTTTACTATTACTTAACAAAAGACAACTACTATCACTTTTTATTTAAATTTGAACAAAATATATACAAAATGAGGATCTCATTTGGAAGATCCCATAACCATCTTTGCAATAATATAAATATTCTACTAACTGCATCGTCCATATGTATGAAAGCTATTCTCTTAGGGTTCGAGGTGACATTAATATGATAGTCGTAAGTTTAAGATGCCAACAATATAGTTGGAATGCTATCCTTCGTTGTGATGTCATTGTGCCTCCGGCTAATCCTTTTAATCTTTGTAACCTATTCCAAAGATTACTAAATGGTTCATTTTTTGCTCTTAAGAAAAAACATAGACACAATAAATGTGAACCAAATTGGGTCTCTCAAAATAACGATTCAGTATAGATCGAGCTTGGTTGGAGAGCATTTCGTCTCTATTTTTTAGAAATAAAGCTTGATTAATTGGAGATACTCTTTAGAAGTCTTAATTTTAACTTCAAGATTTCTACGTTGTTGGAAAAAAAAAAAAAAAAAGGCCATCTTAAAAATTATCTCTATTTCTTATTGTATTTTATTTTTTATTATTTCCGAGAATTTTGTCCATAAAAAATAGGTACGAAAACTTTGCATTTTTGAAAATAGAGTTGAATTCATATTTTACAAAATACAGTTTGGATTGATCTTATAAATGGTACGATTACAAAAGGACGTAAACAATCGGGACACAATTGAGAAGCTCAACTGTAGTTATTGATATTATGTACATTTTTTAAAGGAGAACATTCTTACACCGGTGGGTAAATCAAAGTTTCCTTCAAATTTATTACATTATAAATAAAAAAGAAATTAGATAGAACTCGATAAAAGGTACATCAAGAAATCGAAGAGCCTGGGTATATAGCTAATCAGACAAACGCCAACCAGAGGAAAATGAGGAGAAAGAAATACGAACACCCAACCAAAAATTGGATGAGGTAAAAGGCCACCCTGGTTTGTACCAACTCCACCCACTTCATTCTCTTGATTCCTTAAAAACAGCATCATTAGGCCAGGAAACCACAAAGACCACAAGCCTGCATAAATGCACGTACATCTCCCAGCTAACTTTTTTCAAGATTGGAGAATCCATTGGCAAACCTCAAGTTGATTTGAATAACAAGCTGGCAGAAGATCGACACAGTACTCACTGTAGTTTCCGATTTGCACACAGGACCCACATCCACATCTACCATCAGGGACGGATCCAGGGGGGCATGCAAGGGCACATGCTCCCGCTGACCCTCACTTGTCAACGTAAAAAAAAAAAAAATCTGGGAATAAGTTTCGTTTATATATTTTTTGTGTCGGGTTCAATAACATAACTAGTTTGTTGCTGGTGATAAGTCGTGTTGCCTCCAAGCAGTAGGTTGCGAGTTTGACTCCTCCCCCTTCTTTTTTAAGCCACAAAAGTTGAAATGTTATCAAATAAGAGTGATTATTGAGGTTTGAACCCTGAATCTTTGGCTCCAAAACTAATTGCCTTCCCTCTTTGCCACTAGACCAACAACAATCTTTGTACAAAAACTTGGTAGTTTTATTATATATTTTGAACCTATAATGGCAATAACAATTCCTCTAACATTTTTTTCTTGAATTTTAATTTTCTTCCTTCTTTTTAAGAAAATGATACAAAATCATGAAAAAATTGTTTAACTTAGATATTTTTTTAATTATAGAGATCTTTTACAATGGTCCCTAGCCTTCAATAATTTCTTATTTGATAGGAGTAAGAAGTTTAGAATCAATCTTACACGATTTTTTGTCCCTAACAAAATCGTTGATTAGGAAAAAAATTGCACGATTATAATTAATAAAATACCCCCACTGGATTGGATTTCTGGGGTCCATGTGAATCGAGTGAGGCCTTGTTCATAAATGGATTTTATCTCATAAAATCTAGTTTTGATAAAATCTAGCATTCTCAACGGATTTTAGCAAAACTGGATTTTATCAACACTAGATTTTATCTCACAAAATCATTTACAAAACATCTTTGTCAACCCTAGATTTAATCCATTGGGAAAACAATGTCATTTTATCACACCTCTAAACAGAAAAACTTACCGTACAGAAGAAATGTCCAGAAAACGTACGGAGCGCTCTCGGGGACCCACTTCTGGGTCCCACACGAGTGATCAAATTTTGATTGAAACGACGAGATTTTGGTTCAAACACTTCTAACCGTCTGATTGAGCTGAAATTTTGTGGAGTCCCTCCGAAAAATGTTCCAAGAATAATAAACGGTTTGGATCACTCGTGTGAGACCCAAAAGTGGGCCCCCGAGAGCGCTCTGTACATTTTCTGGACATTTTCTTTTATACCCGTAGCATCTAAGACTACATTTTATCAAAATTAGATTTTATCTTATAAAATTCATTAAAAAACAAGGTCTGAATGTAAATACTACTCCCTCCGTCCGTCTATGTTTGTCAATTTTCACTATTTCACACCTCTTAAAAAATCGTACATTATTTTTAATACGAATCTCTAAAAATATTCACTATGAATCTTGTTTGATAGTAGATCTCAATTAGCTCTATTAAACGAAATTTTCAAAATCATGAAACTCATTACAAATTGAACGATATGGACAATTTAAAACATGACATGAATGCCCAAAATGAATAAACAAAGACGGGCGGGAGTATATTTAAGTCTAAATCTGTATATTTCTGTCTGTGTTCTCGTGACATTACGTATGCTATATGATTTCTTGGAATACTTAGTGATAATTCCAAGGGGGAAAGAAGAAGTACCCCTCCTTGCACGTAAAAAAGAGAGAGAAAAAGGCAACAGAAAATGAGATCCGTATCTCCTCTTTCTTCTCTCTCTTGCCAATCTTATCTTACTGGGGATCGATCCTTATCCGACACACTAAAAAAAACGCAAAATTTAATCTCAAAAATATTTTTTATAATTTAGCAAGTAATTTTTTCAAAAAACTTACAAAATCAGACTCGTTATTTTAACTTCATTATATTAAACTACTCTGTCTTTCTACTCCTATTCCCCAAAAGTAGTATTAAAAAAAAAAGTAAACAGTCTATGAGCAGTACCCCACCAAACTTGTTCAGTTACAGTAGCAAAGTTAAAAAAATCTGCAAATTGGTGAGGCATTTGGTGAGGCCGATTTTTTGAGTTTTTTTTTCGAAGTTTGCTCTCTACTTTAACTTAAAAGTTAATTTCTTAAGCTAGCTATTGATGCTCTAACTAACTATCAATTCTACAAGCATTTTTGTTTTCATAGGTGGAGTTAATTTATGCACATTTTAAGAAATTAGTATCCATCTGAAACCAAAGAATAGCCTTCCTGACTAAAATCGATTAAAATCTCGTATAGAATAATCTCAACCAAATTGTCAAAATCAAGTTTTGACTTTTAGGCCAAGCCCTCGAAGTGGTACTATCAATTATACCAGCAAACTCTTTTCTTCTTTGTTTTTTTTTTTCGTGTAACGAAAATCATAGGAGTAGTAAATAAATTGCCAACCAGTGAGATTTGAATTCTCATTAAATACATGGCGTACATATAGTGTCTGGTACAAGATTATTAGTCCACTTGCTACTATATATACTAATTAGGCGCCGTTCCACTATAGAGATTTTTGATATTTTTAGACTTTTATTTTTTTTTTTTTTACTTTTTACGCCTTATGAGCTAGTCCTTGTTCTCCAATAGATTTTTGGCAGATTTTATTAAAATCTCATAAAATGAGCATTTTATGGAGAGGTGATAAAATGGAATTGTTTTCCCAACTGATAAAATGTAGTAGTTTTCCTAAAGATTTTAGGAGGATTTTATGAAAATCTCATAAAATGACTTTTACATTTTATGTGTTGAGATTGGAGTATCATAAAATGTGAGATTTTATGTACCTAAAATCTATTGGATAACAAGAGTCATTTTTTACTTTCTACGCTCTTGGTGTGTATAGTATTACTGAGTGATTGTGAATACATTTTGTTTGTAAATTAGAGCAATGTTGATCAGACTGTCAGCTACTCCCTCTGTCTCAAAATGTTTGGCCAAAAACACTATTCACACTTCTCAAAAAATTATCTTTATTTTGTTATTTATACTACTTTTTACGATTTGAAAATTTTTGTTTAATAAAATTAAGCAAAATTTATCAAACAAGATCCATATTGCATATATAATTCATTATACCTTAAAAAATATATATGATTTTTCGATAGGTGTGAATAGTGAATATGTGCCAAACATTTTGGGACGGAGAGAGTATTATAAGAGTGGGGGACATAGCAAGAAGAATTTAGATCCTCTTCACATGCATGAGGACTATGGACATGGCATAGAACGATATACTTAGTTTTTCATTTGATTTTAGCAATCCAGTTGCTAAAAGCATGGTTGATTTTAGTAACTGGGTAGCTAAATTTTTTTGGAAGACTAGGCCTAAGGGCTTGTTTGGCAGGGGTGATAGACCCCATACAAAAAGTAGGCGGACTTGTGAAAGATATTTCTTGTTTTTTTTTGGGTAACAACGGAAATAGATAAAACTAGGAAATAATACTCATGTGAAAGATATTTCTGATAAGTATATCCCCTTACAAGGATTTTGACACCTTAACCGTCCGTTTGGATGGGAGATTTTTTATGGGCCCGAATGACTCATCCCGAACCCATACCTCATCTATGGTTTGAGACAATTTTGCACATGAGTATTATTTATGGCCGTTAAATTTAATACCCCCAAGGGGTCTTAATTAGGGATTGCCCATACCTTATCCATAAATAATACTCCTTCTCTATACACTCAATCCACTCCAGACTCTTTAATTTATATTTATCCCTCTATTTCAACTACAAAATAAATCAAGTATTCCTATTTATCCCTCTTATTGCCAAAATCTTTAAAGCCAAGTACTATTTTATGCATCATTCATAAATGTCACATCAATGTGGGTCCATTTGCAATAAATAATACATCATACTATCTTATTTTCCCTTATTATCTTATCGACCCAAAACTCATAATGCATCCAATTGGGCCATAACCCTTAAATTTTAGGACCCTTTATATTCGGCTTCTACTTACGAAATTACCATTAGTAACTGCAAAAATGCCACTATCATTTAGTTTTAGTTAGAAGGTAAGAGAATAAAAGTATGAATTATGTTAAACTTAGTTAAATTAAAGAAATTTTATTAACTATGAATTATGTTAAACTTAGTTAAATTAAAGAAATTTTATTAACCTTTTATCAAAACTTAAAGAGATAGAGATCGAGATCGCCAACCCGATTAAAACCACATTAACGGGAGAAATATCCAACAAACTGGAAACAAAATCCACAATCACTATAAACGCAACTCAACTAATTATCCCATTAAGGAAAGAAATAACCCAAAAAATATAAAGAAAATAACACCGATATGCACGTCGGAAGATTCGAACTGCCCATTAAGAAAACTTCATTATTCATTCATCTCCCCTTACAAAAATAAATCCTATATTTAACTAATCACCCATTATATAATCATCCCTCCTTTTACTATATCTCTTCTCGTACTATATCCCTTTTTATTTTTCTTATTATAGCACAGAAAGAAATTTTATTAATCGTTGATCAAAACTTTAAAGAGACCAAAGAGATCGAGATCCTATGGCATCAAAACGAAAAAAAAATCGCAAACCAAGTTAGTTGGAGACAGCAAAATTTTGAGCACAACGAGCTGTAAAGTTGGTTGCTCTATCTATATAGTATATACACACTGTATATATAGTTTTCTGAGTGAGTTTGAAATGGTACGTAATTGAATCGGTTCCTGTGGTTTCACTGATCTTCATCAACTGCATATAGATATGTTTGTAATCAAGTCTCACCACCAAAGAAAAATTAAAAGGGAGAAATGAATACTGAAGTTTATGAGATCCTCCGAAGTTTATGAGATCCTCTCTCTCTCTCTCTCTCTCTGTGCAGAAGCTATATCAAGAATAAAATGAATACTGGTGCATGGTCTTGAACTCTTGATCAAGAATAACATGATGATTAACAGCCAAGATATATGCGAGTTTCGATAACTGAGACACCAGGTCCGGCTCAGCATGTCCTGTTGAATTTTTATTGATACGTGTGAATTGCCAATTTGTCGGGTTAACTTTTGATTGGATGCCCCCTACCTTTTCTCGATGCGTCTTTATCGAGTTTGATCAATAAATTTCTTGCAAAAATCTATGGTATGCCCCCTTGAAAAGTGGTGTGCAGCAATCTCATTGTTTGTTTCTTCTAATTTTAGGATTTGTTACGTATTTTTTGGTAGGCTAACTCTGAATATTTATGTGAATGATAAATTTTTTAAAATCCATAATGGTTAGTAACTTGACCAAAACCATCTGTAACATGTATCAAAATTATACGTTAGTACCAAAATAATATGTAATGAGGCGTACTTCCTGCAGCACTCTCCGAAATCCGAATTTCTTATGCCTATCACAGAAAAAAGTAAAAAAAAAAATCTTTCATTCGGGTACCCTATGCCCCACGAGAGACTAATACCCGTGAGAGAATTTATAATACCACATCTTCAAAAAAAAAAAATCTCATCTGCAAAAGAAGAGATTTTATACAAACTCGGAATGGTACATCAAGGAGAGATGAGAGAACCAGAATGGAGAAAAAGCTGGGATCCAACCAGAAGTTGAGAACCAGAAAAAGGAGCAACAAAAGCAGCTTTTTGTATCCCATGTTCATCTCGGCTCGGGTATGTGATTTGGAGCAGGCTTTTTTTTATTTTTTTATTTTGGGTGTTTGAAAGTCTTATTTTTTTAAATTTTTGTGTTTTGTTTTTTACATTTTTAACGTTTTAAATTATGACCAGAATGAATTATGAATTTGTGGTGTGTTTGGGAGAAATTTGCATCATGCATTTAGTATTTGGAACACGTGTTTAGAATACATTCCATAGGTTCTTTTGTTACCAAAATGGGAAGTAAAAAATGAGAAGTAAAAAAGCTCGTATCTCCCTACTTTTGACTTTTGCTCTCTTTTCATCGAATTTGAAAATGTATTTTTAGAGAATAGATTTTGGCTTGTCTCTCCCAAGCAACAAAAAGTTGAAAAGTAAAAATAAAAATACGAAAAGTGACCTCCTAGACAGCCAAGTTCCTTGTCAACCTTTTTTAGGTCTTAAAGTAGTACTCCCTCTCTCCATTTTTAAATGATCCCTATAGGAATACATATAATTTCAAATTCCTAAAAAACATATTTCTCTATATAATTTTTAAATTTGTTTTATACCAAATTAAAGTGTTTATTGAGTACTTTAATTTATGCATCCTTCATAAATGTTACATCAATGTGGGTACACCTGCAATAAATAATACCTCGTACCATCTTATCCTCTCTTACTACTTTACTCACCCAAAACTCATCTCGCATCCAATTGGACTGTAACCCTTAAATATTTTTGGACCCTCTATATTCGGCTTCTACTTATGAAATTACCATTACTAACTGTAGAAATGCCACTATCATTTATTTTTAGTTACACAGTAGGAGAATACAAATATAATTATGTTAAAATGGAAACAAAATCCACAATCACTATACGCCCAACCCGATTAAAGCCCCATTAACGGGAGAAACACCCAACAAACTGAAACAAAATCCACAATCACTATAAGCGCAACTCAACTAATTATCCCATTGCAAGTGGTGGCTAGCTCATGTAGTAGAACTCTTGGATGCCTCATACTGCATCCCGGGATCGAGTCATATTCTCCCCTCCCCCAATGTAATAGATTCGGAATGATGAGTGACCAAAAAAAAAAAACTAAGTATCCCATTAAGGGAAGAAATAACCTATATTATTTAAGAACCTTCACTATTCATTCATCTCCCCTTGCGAAAATAAACCCTATATTTAACTAATCACCCATTATATAATCATCCCTCCTTTTACTATATCTCTTCTCGTACTATATCCCTTTATCCCTTTTTATTTTGCTTACTATAGAACAGAAAGAAATTTTATTAATCGTTGATCAAAACTTTAAAGAGATCGAGATCCTACGGCATCAAAACGTAAAAAAACGCATCCCAAACCAAGTTAGTTGGAGACAGCAAAATTTTGAGCGGAACGAGCTGTAAAGTTGGTTGGTCTATCTAGATAGTATATACACACTGTATATATAATTTTCTGAGTGAGTTTGAAATGGTACGTAATTGAATCGGTTCCTGTGGTTTCACTGGACTCCATATAAATATGCTTGTAATCAAATCTCGCCACCGAAGAAAAATTAAAAGGGAGAAATGAATACCGAAGTTTATGAGATCCTCACCGAAGTTTATGAGATCCTCTCTCTCTCTCTCTCTCTCTCGCTCTATCTGCAGAAGCAATATCAAGAATAAAATGAATGGAAAACACTACATACACACAAAAAAATACCCAAAACTTACCCAAACACACACACACAAGTGTGGCCTCCACACACACTGCACCTCCAGTGTGTGTGGGGGGGCCACACTTGTGTGTGTGTGTTTGGGTAAGTTTTGGGTATTTTTTGTGTGTATGTAGTGTTGCTCAAAATGAATACTGGTGCATGGTCTTGATCAAGAATAACATGATGATTAACAGCTAAGATATACAAAAATGATAGGTACACACCCTCTCAGCCACTCCCCACCACACCCTCTCTCACATGTGTGGTGGGGCTCACCCGGTGGGTCCCAGTGGGCCCCGCCACACATGTGAGAGAGGGTGTGGTAGGGAGTGGTTGAGAGGGTGTGTACCTATCATTGTTCTAAGATATATGCGAGTTTCGATAACTCAGACACCAGGTCCGGGTCAGCATGTCCTGTTGACCTTTTTATTGACATGTGTGAATTGCCAAATTTGTGGGTTAACTTTTGATTGGATGCCCCCTTCCTTGTCTTGATGCATCTTTATTGAGTTTGATCAATAAATTTCTTGCAAAAATCTATGGTATATATGCCCCCTTGAAAAGTAGTGTGCAGCACTAGCTCATTGTTTGGTACGTATAATTTTAGTATTTGGTACGTTCTTTTTAGTAGACTACCCTGAATATTTACGTGAATGATAAAATTTTTTAAATCTGTAACGATTAGTAGCTTGACCAAAATCAAATCATCTGTAACAAGTACTAAAATTATACGTTAGTACCAAAATGATACGTACTAGGACGTACTTCTTGTGCAGCGCTCTCCGAATTTCTTTTGCAGCCTATCACAGAAAAAAGTTATAAAAAAAAAAAAAAATCTTTCTGGGGCCCGTGTTTCACACGGTCTCCTTAAAACAAATTCACCGCCCCACGTAGGGTGTTTGGGGTTTTGATCGGCGTCTGCTTCTCAAGATACAGCGGTTAAAATGACCAACGGTAACACCTACCGGATCACTCTGTCGAATGAACAAATGCTTGTTCTCTCTCCCACTAAAAATCAACAAATAATTTTTGTGTAGTTGTGGTGTGTTTCAATGTGTTTTTCATTGTAAGAAGCACCAATTTATATAGCCATTCATGACGTGGGAGACCCTACAACTGTAGTGTATCAATTTTTTCCAATTTGGACATTAAAGGGTCACTAACTCCTCATATGTTTGGACATGATTCAACGGACCCAAAAAGCCAACCTGACGGGCGCGTGCTTGCCGTCACTGAACACCTGAATGAGACTGGGGCCGAGACCGGGACTCAGGATTCGTGGGCCCGCGACCTGTGGTCCGGGGTCCGTGGTCTGTGTCTAGTTTAGGTAAGTTCGATATTAAATTTGGGCAATTGGGGCATAGGTCCGATCTGTTGAATCATGTCCAAACATATGAGGAGTTAGTGACCCTTTAATGTCCAAATTGTAACTTCATGAGTTACATGTGTAGCAATTGCTACATAATGGCTTTCATTGAGCAATTGATGAATTCCCACGTTTTCCATCATAGCACAGTAGTAATGGTATCGGTTTTTCGTTTGGAAAAAATTGATACACTACAGTTGTAGGGTCTCCCATGAACGACTATATAAATTGGTGCTTCCTACAACAAAAAACACACCGAAACACACCACAGCTACACAAAAATTATTTGTTGATTTTTAGTGGGAGAGAGAACAAGCACTTGTTCGTTCGACAGGGTGATCCGGTAGGTGTTACCGTTAGTCATTTTAGCCGCTATATCCTAGGAAGCAGACGCCGATCAAAACCCCAAACACCCTACATGGGGCAATGAATTTGCTTTAAGGAGACCGAGTGAAACACGGGCCCTGGCTTGGTTTTTTCTATCTTTTACATATTCGTTATTGTTGAATTTCGATTTTATGGAATTTCATGTTCCTCATTTTCCAGAAATAAAATTGTCGATTATTGTTTTTCCGGTACATGTTTTCCTACATCGTTAGGGTACCCTATGCCCCACGAGAGACCAATACCCGGGAGAGAATTTATAATACCACATCTTCCTTTTTTTTCTTATCTGCAAAAGAAGAGATTTTATAAAAACTCGGAATGGTACATAAGGAGAGAACCAATCAGAGAGAACCAGAATGGTGAAAAAGCTGGGATCCAACCAGAAGTTGAAAACCAGAACAAGAGCAACAAAAGCAGCTTTTTGTATCCCGTGTTCATCTCGGGTTTGTCATTGGGAGGGGTATTTTTTTTTTTTTTGGGGTGTTTGAGAGTCTTATTTTTTTATTTTTTGCATTTTGCTTTTTGCTTTTTATATTTTTGACGTTTTAGATTATGGCCAAAATGAATTATAAATTTGTGGTGTGTTTGGGAAAAATTATGCAGAATGCATTTATTTAGAACACATGTTCAGAATATATTCTGTATGTAGGTCCTTTTGTTACCAAAATGGGAAAAGTAAAAAATGAAAAATAGAAAAGCTCATCTCCCTATTTTTTACTTTTGCTCTTTTTTCATCAAATTTGAAAATGCGTTTTTGAAGAATAGATTTTGGCTTGTCTCTCCCAAACACCAAAAAGTTGAAAAGCGAAAAATAAGAATGCTAAAAGTGACCTCCCAAACAGCCAAGTTCCTTGTCAACCATTTTTTAGGTCTTAAAGTAGTACTCCCTCCGTTCCAAAATAAGTGTCCCTTACTCTCTCTCTCTCTTACCGTTTTTCAAATTAAAAAATTAAGTACTTCCGTGTATCGTGTTTCGAATTTTTTTTGCATTTAATTTGGTGCGAAAAAATTTGAAAAACGATAAACGGAAGTACTAAATTTTTTTATTTAAAAAATGGCACGACTTTTCGTAATGGACACTTATTTTGGAACGGAGGTAGTATTTCATATACTACATGAATCCTAACTTCTTGTAATATCTTACTCAAATTAATAAGATTCTTTTTTTTCTTATCGAAAACAAAATCTGAAGTTTCAGACTAAGCTATTGGGTAGGGGGATATACCAAAATTATCTAACACGACAGAATTGCCCAGTCATTAATAGAAAAATGCTATATATAAGTACATATACATTTTACGTGACTCGGCTTGTCATTGCGCTCATGGGTTTTTAATTTGATCTCCCAAAAAAAAAAAAATTGCGACGGTCAAACTATAAAATCTTTACAATAGGATTAGAAATGCATGAGAGAGCTTTAAAGAGTAGGATAAGACTTGACAGAGAAATGCAAAGAAAATCAAATGATAAAGAGAATGCTATACTTACCAAGCTTATTGTTGCTAGGTTGAGACCTTTTCTCACAAAGATTATTGGTCCTTTTCAAAGTAGCTTCATCCCGGGTAGATCAACCACTGACAATATCATTATTACCCAGGAAATTGTCCATACTCTTCGATCCAAGAAAGGAAAAAAAGGTGGTATCATTCTTAAGATTGACCTTGAAAAAGCGTATGATAAAATATCCTGGAAATTCTTTTTAGATACCCTTATTTTCTTCAATCTCAATTCTTCTTGGACTGCCCTCATTACGGATTGTGTTGCTAGCGTTAGTACCTCCATCCTTTGGAATGGTGAAGCTCTTGAGGATTTTATACCGGGAAGAGGCCTCCGTCAAGGAGACCCCTTATCCCCATATTTATTTGTCTTGTGCATGGAACGTCTATCTATTCTAATTGAAAACAAATGTGAGGAAGGTCGCTGGAAAGGTCTAAAAGCTTCTAGAGATACTGTGCCCCTTACCCACTTTTTCTTTGCCGACGATCTTCTACTCTTTGGTCAATCTAACCAATCGACCTGTAGAGACATTATGGATGTTCTCAATGAATTTTGCGAGTTATCTGGACAGACTGTTAATCTCTTGAAGTCCAAACTTTATGTTTCACCCAATATTCCCCGTAACAAGGCTCGTAGACTTAGCAACACATGTGGTATAGCTCTTACCAATAACCTTGGGAAATACCTTGGTGTTCCTATCTTGCATGGTAGGGCTAAGAAGGAGCACTTTAAGCACATAATTGAGAAAGTTCAAAACCGTCTTGCCGGATGGAAATCGAACACTCTCATGATTGCCGGTAGATCTACTCTTATTCAAGCATCCTCCTCTACTATTCCTAGTTACACTATGCAAACAATGCAATTACCTGCTATTGTTTGTGACAAAATTGATCGCCTCAATAGAGACTTCTTGTGGGGTGACACTCCGGACAAGAGGAAAATTCATCTTGTTAATTGGCATAATGTTTGTAAAAGTAAAGATAAGGGAGGTTTAGGCTTGAGAAAAGCCAAAAATCAAAACTTAGCCTTACTTACCAAACTTGGATGGAAACTCGCCAATAATGAAGATAGCCTTTGGGTTAAAATTCTCCGTGACAAGTACTTGAGACACCATACCATCCAATCTTGGCCTTGCAATAGATCCGCTTCCTTCACTTGGCGTAGCATTTTGCATTCTAGAGATATTCTCGCCAAAGGAACTAAGTGGACTATTGGCAATGGCAAGACAGTTGATCTTTGGAAGGATTGGTGGTGTGGTAATGCCCCCCTGGCAGAGAAGTACCCAGGAATTCACACTCTTGGGAACTCTAAAGTTGCTGAGTTAATTGAGGATGGGTATTGGAACTTGGTATCCATTGAGCACATTGTGGATAGTGCTACTTGCAATGATATTTCGAGGATCACTCTCCCTAACTTTTCCCAGGCAGAGGACCACCCATCTTGGGTGGATTCTCCCAATGGGAATTGTTCGGCTTCTACTGCTTATGATTTTATCAACGGGGATCACAATGATACGGGAGGGTGGAAGTGGTTTTGGAAGTTGCATTTACCTCAAAAATTCAAAACGTTTCTTTGGCTCATTTTCCATAATAAACTTCCTACCAATCACCTCCGTGCTAGAAGGGGGATTACCACTTTGGACACTTGTCCTAGGTGTAACAATTCTCCTGAAGTTTTGCAGCACCTGTTTAGAGAATGTCCCAAAGCTCTTGCTACTTGGGACAAACTTCCATCAGGCCATCGTATGAGTAGGGATTTTGGAAGCACCACAATGGACTGGATTTCCCATAATCTGAAAAAGAAAAGAATTTTAAAAATAGGAACTAATATCCCTTGGGGCATTCTCTTCTGTACCACGCTATGGCAGATTTGGAAAGATAGGAACCGTAAAAGTTTTGATAACATAGACTCGGTACCAGAAGTGAGCACCAATATGATATGTTCCTATGCTTCTGAAATTGTGGATGCTTTCAAAAACCCTCTCATTCCTGGCCCCAACACAAACCGCCTAACACCTTGGTGTCCTCCTAATGCAGGTAATCTCAAACTCAACACGGATGGATGCTGGTATGACAAGGATCGCTATGCGGGCTTTGGAGGCTTATTTCGCAATGAGCAAGGAGAATGGCAAATAGGATACTACGGGAAAATGTTAGCTTCATCAAGCCTCGAAACAGAAATTTGGAGCATATACCGGGGCCTCACTATCATTCTAGATAAGGGATGGACCAATGTGCAAATTGAATCGGATTCCCAAACTACAGTAATTCTGTTTACAGAAGAAACAAATGCAAATCATCCCCTAAGTAACCTGCTAAATGATGGGAAATATTTGCTTAATCGTACCAGGAGCAACATCACCCACATTTTTCGCGGAGCTAATGAAAGTGCTGACTGCCTTGCCCATTTGGGAGCAAGCCAAAATGAAGATCTTGTGGTGACACCAACTCCCCCTCTAGCGGTTAGAGAAGCTATGATAAGGGACAGTCTCAACCTCCACCATGTTCTTGACTAAATTCCTTCTCCTGTTGTCTTCATCTAGGATTTCTAATACGGCTAATTGGTCCATGTGGATCTATTTTGTAAGGTCTGCACTCCTGATGCAGCCTAACTCTGTTCTCTAGTTTCTAATATAATTTCCGACGTACCAAAAAAAAAAAAAAAAGAGAATGCTATAGAGAGAAAATCTGAGATTTCGTTATTGTTGTTCTTGAATTTCCTTCACTGATCGATACAAAGAAACGACTGAACTATTTATACGTCTACATCACCAACTTAACCTCACTTAACTCTGTTAATTACCCCTCAACTTTGATGTGGTCCAATTGTGTTCATGCCAATTGAGTAGTACATAATAAGCAAATATAGAAATTTGGAAAATAATAGTACGCACGTCAGTTCAAAAAATAATAGTACGACAATTTTCATAAAAGACAACAATGTCTGAATTGCAAAATGCGGAAACTTATCGAGACATTTTTATAAACTTTACCCCAAATATTTTGGTCTTTCAGTCTCTATACTGATATTTTTTGTGAATGGTAGTCGGTCAGAAATATTTAGACCAACTTGTGGTTTAAGGCAAGGGGACCCGTTGTCGCCATATCTTTTCATTCTTTGAGTCAGGTACTATCTTCCTCCTTAGCTTATTTGAATGCTCAGCAAATTTGTAGAGGGGTAGCTGTAAGTCCGGGGTTGCAAGAGTGTCGCAATATTTGTTTTTTGCGGATGATAGTTTTTTTCTTTTTGGAGTATGAGGCTGAGCATGTTAGATGTTTTAAAAGGGTGCTTGATGAGTACTATAGGAAGGCAGGGCAGGTAGTGAATTTTGCTAAATCGGAGATTGTGGTTAGGCCAAATTTGGGTGTTGATAGGAGAAATCACCTTTCGGAAGTGTTTGGGTTTAAAATTGTTAAGCATCCAGGAATTTATTTGGGGGCTGTTTTGGATTTCACTAGGCGTAAGGGTGATCTTTTTAGGAGAGTGTTAGAAAGATTTGAGAAACATTTGGCTAACTGGAAAAAAGAGATACTTAGATTTTGCTGGGAGGGTTACTTTAGTTAAACACACCTTGTGTATCGTGCCGATTTACTTATTTTCTATTTTTAGGGCGCCGAGGTATTTTCTTGCTAAAGTGCAGAGTATTATTATTAAGTTTCTTTGGGGTAAAAGTGATGAAGCTGGTATTTCATGGATGAAATGGGTTAACTTGTGCAAGCCACTAGGCCAAGGTGGGCTAGGCATCCGTGATCTTGGTTGTTTTAATCAAGCACTGTTAGCAAAGGTTGCCTGGAGGATGTACGAGAATAAGGATTGTTTGTTGGCTAGAGTTCTATTGGGCAAGTATTGCAGAAAGGAAGGTTTTTTTTTACGGTTAAACCTGCGTCGGGATGTTCTTGGGGGTGGCGTAGCATTTTATGGGGAAGGGATTTATTAGCCGAAGGTCTTAAATGGTGTGCGGGGAATGGTCATGACGTGAAGGTCATTCAAGATGAGTGGGTTCCTGGGTTGGATAATCCTTTTACAGGACAGCAGGTTATGAGTTCACTAAGAGATTTGAAGGGTGGGTTCGCTAATTGATTGGAGGACCTTTGCTTGGCATGAGCCTTTGGTGGAAGCCTTTTTCCCTCGGGATGTTGCTCGTAAAATTTTGTCTATTTATATTCCTAATCGATCGGGGTAGGGAGGATTACAGGTATTGGGCTCATTCGAGAAGTGGGGTTTTTACTGTCGAATCTGCCTATTTTGTGGTAGTTTATGAGAAATACCCCGGTGGCATGGGTAATAACGCGTTTGAGGGTTGGAAGAAGCTTTGGGCGCTAAACTTGCCGCCAAAGTTTGCTCTTTTTATTTGGAAAGTTGTCCATCGATTTCTAGCTGTCAAGGATAGTTTGAGCAGGAGGAGTTTTATGTGTGATAATTTATGTGCGCTTTGTGGAGAGGAGGGAGAGTCGGTAGATCATTTGTTTTTGCTATGTCCTTTTGCCACAAGGCTTTGGCAGAGTACTAGGTTGGGTTTGACGTTTGAGTCGACGGAGAGGGCAAGGTTCGGGGAGTGGTTTTCGGGGTGGATTAAGAAGGTTTCAGACGATAAATTATTTTGTGAGTCTGTGTGTATTTTGTGGGAGATTTGGCGTGCTAGAAATCGAGCTTTATTTGATTTTGTTGTTCCTTCTGTTGGTGTTTGCCTTGTTAATATTGATTCTAATTTGGGTCAGCAAAGGGGCAGAAGCCTTCTTTTTGTGTTGGTATCCAACGTGATGCAGCTCAGGTGGTAGACATAGTGGTGGATGGTGCTTGGCATAAAAGATCTGCTAGCTGGGTTTGCAGCTTGGTGTGCTAGTGGGCCATTTCAAAGCTTATGTGATCAAGGTTCTACATTCGTTTGTGCTTCGTCGTCAACAGGTGTGGAGGCTTTGGCGGTTTTGCAAGCTTTGAGATATGCTAAATATAAAGGTTTGAGGATGATTCAGATTTAGATTTTAACAGACAGTCTAGATTCTAGAAGTTGTTCAGGCTTTATGTTGTATATCTAATGCTGCAGTTAGAATGTTGTGTTGGATATTTTGGATATTATGTCTACTTTTGATTATGTAAATGTTGTTAAGGCCACCCGGCAAAATGTGAGGAGTGCTATCATAATCTTGCACGGAGTCGTCTTTGTAATCGCTAATTGTCTAATGGATGTCATGTTTGTCGGTTCAAAAATATATATATATTGTGCTTGTCTAATTTCTATTCTTTACAGATGAATATAAAAAAAAAAAAAAATAGTACTGTACTAGTAGTAATTTGTAAAATCTAAATGCAGCCCATCAAAATCCATTAATGCTAGTTTTTGAATGAACAGAAATACATGCATTACTATGATACTACTACTACTAGTTCTACTACTAGTTCTGGACCGGTCTCTAATGCTTACACCTAGTGTTGATCTGCTTTGTCAGAAAGTGCCCGGAGCCTGTCGCCTCTATGCGTTATGTTGTGCTCTCTGTCTAGATTTTAGTAGTTTTGGTTCTTTTCTGCTTTTACGATGAAATCTTGTAAGTGCCGGATGGCTTTCTCATAAATGAGATATTGCTCTGATTATCAAAAAAAAAAAAACTTATGTCGACGTTGCAAAATTAGAAGGGTTGCACAGGGACAGAGAAGGAGACAACAGATTCTGTTCTTCGAATGATGTCAATATTGTTTGATTAAAATATTAATCACCACTTGAGTTTTTTTTTTTTTTTTGAAAATTAGGTGTTCGGGTTAGTTTTCACATATCTTGACTAGTCTTGAAATTCTGAAGTTAACAGCCATGCAAACCTCGAGTGGTTCCAAAGAAATCGATAGCGTCTGGGAGTGGCTTTCCGTTCTATTGCATGAAACAATTTCTCTAAAAAAAAGCTTTAGTTTGACACCAGATTTTAAGGGCCCGATATTCAAAAATTAAGTGGAGCTAGCCCAAACTATATAGGGCTGACCCAAGGGGTTGAGATAAATTTTACGAATATTTGAAGGTTTAACGACAATGCAATGGCTGTTTTTAAACAAAGTATACTGCTTTTGTTTTCAGATACATGAAATCATATTTGTTCCTCCACAAACAGTCTCTAATTTTTAAGTACTTTCGTTATTTTATTAAAAAAAAAAATTGTAAACACAATAT
Organism: Vaccinium darrowii; assembly: GCA_020921065.1. Lineage (NCBI taxonomy): Eukaryota > Viridiplantae > Streptophyta > Magnoliopsida > Ericales > Ericaceae > Vaccinium > Vaccinium darrowii. The sequence continues at coordinate 19,763,838 of CM037154.1, read as the reverse complement.
TCATATGGGAACCCATGCTTATGATAGGTTACTTACTCTCTTTTTTTACAAATCTAAATCAAATTTTGAGTAAAAACTCAAATTGAGCAAGACCATCCAATGTTAAAGAATCATTATTCCGTAATTACTTAAAATAAATCCAATGACAAGCCGCAATTCCGACTCAATTTATTATTTTTAAAATATCCAATGCAAGGAGTATATAAAGTAAGAAAGAGAAGAGAATCAATTTCAGCGAAAAATTAAAAGGGTTTGGATCTGATCCATCGGGTTTTGATTGCTTCGGCGAAGGTCTGACTCTCTCTCTCTCTCTCAAACTAGCCGATAGAAAAATGGTGAGAAATTTGAGTTGTTCCTCATCCGGAGACAAAAATGGGGAAAGGCAGATATTGATTTTAGTTTTCTTTACCCAAATTTTGAATTTGAATCTAAAAAATAGGAGATGGTTGTACCCACTATTACCGACAATGGTCAAAATTGAAAAACTAATGAAATACAGAATGATGTTTTTAAGGCTTGATTTGGCTAAATTGAAAAAACTGGTTTTTTAGTTTTTTTTGTTGTCTTTATTAAAAAAAAATTTGCATTTGTTAGTTTTCGGTCGATTTTTTGTGGTTTCTTGGCTTGTCTCAACGAAAGTAATCTAAAAAATATAAAATTGTTAGCCAAATTTAAAGTTTTGTTAATAAAGACGAAAATTAATCCAAAAAACTGGTTTATTTTCGGCTTTATTCAAAAAACTATTATTTTTTACCATAATTTTATACTCTTTGGATTCGTCTCGACGAAATAATTCCAAAAACTACAAAATCTTGACGCAAAATTAACAAGGGCCACTTAGCCAAAAATCCAAGACATTTGGCAATTTTAAAGGGAAGGACAAGGAACTTTTGCAATCGAACATAAAAACAAAAAACATTTGCCATTTTTAAAAGGAAGGACAAGGAACTTTTGCAATCGAACATAAAGACAAAAAAAAAATTAGTGAAGTGTTACTAATTTTTAAAATTTAAATTTTGAACATAAAATTAAAAAAAAATCACCACCCCACCTCAGGCCGACCACTTCCAGTGACCAAAAAAATTAGTAACGTGTCACTAATTTTTAAAAATTCAAATTTTGAACATAAAATTCAAAAAAATCACCACTCCACCTCCGGCCGACCACCACCCCACCTCTGCCCGAGCACTTCCGGCTACCAAAAAAATTAGTGAAGTGTCACTAATTTTAAAAAATTCAAATTTCAACCACCACTCCACCTCCGGCCGACCACCACCCGAACTTTGGCCGACCACTTTCGGCGACCAAAAAAATTAGTGAAGTGTCACTAATTTTTAAAAATTCAAGTTTCGAACATAAAATTCAAAAAAATCAACACCCCACCTCCAGCCGACCACCACCCCACCTTTGGCCGACCACTTTCGGCGACCAAAAAAATTAGTGAAGTATCACTAATTTTTAAAAATTTAATTTTTGAACATAAAATTCAAAAAAATCACCACTCCACCTCCGGCTGACCACCACCCCACCTCTGCCCAAGCACTTTCGGCGACCAAAAAAATTAGTGAAGTGTCACTAATTTTTAAAAATTCAAGTTTCGAATATAAAATTCAAAAAAATCAACACCCCACCTCCGGCCGACCACCACCTCTCCTTTGGCCGACCACTTTCGGTGACCAAAAAGATTAGTGAAGTGTCACTAATTTTTAAAAATTCAAATTTCGAACATAAAATTCAAAAAAATCAACGCCCCACCTCCGGCCGACCACCACCCCACCTCTGGCTGAGCACTTTCGGAGACCAAAAAAATTAGTAAAGTGACATTAATTTTTAAAAGTTCTAATTTCGTATAGAAAATTCGAAAAAAATCAACTCCTGCCTCCTGACCAAACACCACCCCATCTCTAGCCGACCACTTTCAGCGAAAAAATAATTAGTGAAATGTCACTAATTTTTAAAAGTTCTAATTTCGTACCAAAAATTCAAAAAAAAAAAAAAACTATAAAACAGTGTCAGCTAACTTCTCATTCACTTGTCAAATAAATTCCATTTGTTATAACAGTTGTTGGTTAATCATTAACGGATCAACCTGATTATCATGTTTCCCAAGATTAGTTAAGGTGCACGTAAATTGACCCTGATATCCCGCGTTATAGAAAAAAAAATTATTGCAAACCAAAAGTTGGAATAATCATTTCAAGAGCATGATTTCGTTCCTTCTAAAAACTGTAATATTATTGCATGATTTCGTTCATTGGTCACTGACACCCATAGATCTAAGCAATTTACATTTTTTTTTTATGCTGTCAATATTTTTTTCTTAAGAAAAAATTGTAATATTATTGCATTGGTATATTTTGGTGTCATTTTGGCATGCTTTTAAGGTATGATGATCATTCATTTTTAACTCACCAAATTTTTCAATGTACTGTAGATTCGATGGTATGCATGATGAAGCAAAATTTGTGAAATTCGTGCCAACAGAAATTAGTAATGTTGCCATTTTTTTTATGAAAAGTAACAATAACGAATAAGCCTTTTAAATTTTCTGACAATGAAATACACGAAAACAGGACTTTTACAGCCTCATATAATCGTTAGCCTCAAGAGATACCGGATACGAAGAGTTTTAGATGTATTTGAATCCATAAAGGGTGTTTATGTCAAAAATAAAGAGAGAGTGTGTGTTTAGTCCTTTTGTTAAATGAATAATAAAAACCATGTCTTTATGTTTGATTGCAAAAGTACCTTGTCTTTATTTTGATTGCAAAAGTACCTTGTCCTTCCCTTTAAAAAAGGCAAAATATAGTGCATTTATGACTAATTTTCCCAATTAACAAATGCAAAAAAAAAAATTGAATAAAAACAAAACAAAAAAAACCAAAAAACTAATTTTTTCAATTCAGCCAAATCAGGTTGTTCCTTTGGGGACAGCATGCATGTTGTCCAATCTAGGCCGTTCGTGCTCGGTGATGGACGGCTCGGATCACATCTTGTCCAAACACATCCGAACCGTCCGCTACCAAATAAATCCGAGCCGTCCATTGCCAAGCACGGACAGCCCAGATTGGGGACAACATGGGTAAAGGGACCGCACCATCCCCCAATTAGGCCTAACTTCCAATTCGGCCTAACTTTAGAGTACTTAACTAATTTTTTATACCAAAAACAAAAAGGAGGCGGCGGTGGAAAACTGCTTGCTTTCTTCTCACGTATAAATCTTTGGATTTCTGCTCAAAGCCAGAACACTCATGGGGCAGGATCCAATTTCAGGAAACTGGCAAATGTTGATTCATTCCCGCTAAACCCTAGCATCTCCTATGTGGTGAGCAACTCATTCTTCTTCTTCTTCTTCTTCTTCTTCTTCTTCTTCTTCTTCTTCTTCTTCTTCTTCATGAAACTACTGTGTTTTTAGATGAAATCTTGAAGGACCCAGAAAGGAAATACTTAATTATCTCTAAATTTTTGCTGAAAACCAAATAGAGGACTCGGTACTAAATCCTAGTTGTGTATGGGCGTGACAGGGAGAGAGGTAGAGGGGGAGGATTTCATTATTTAGCAACTAATTCTAGTTGAGTATCGGTATCAATTTCTTGGTCAATTTCGGTTTTTGGATATTAATCTCGACAGAACCCTATGTTTTCAATCAATTTCAGTGTCGGTGTGTCTGAAAAGAGGTTAATTTGTAGAGAGAGATAGGAGGGCTTTGTACAAAATTGAATGCTACTATGAAGTTGCTCTACCCTGTAATTGCAACGTACAGACACTTTAGCTCCAAAATTTCTACCAAATCCCCAAAAGGGATTGGCCGCAAGAACAAGGATGGAGTTGATGACCCTAAAACCCCTAAAAGGACTAGAATTAAGTTGACAGAAGAACAAACCCAAGTCCTGGATGCCATTTCCAGTGGCAAGTCTGTTTTTATTACCGGATCTGCGGGTACTGGAAAAACTTTCTTACTCCAACATATCATCAGAAAACTCAAAAAGCTCCACCAGCGGTCTAGGGTTTTTGTGACTGCTTCAACCGGATTGGCCGCTTGTGCTATTAAGGGGAGGACCCTTCACTCCTTTGCCGGCATTGGACTTGGCATGGATGATCGCCAAACTTTGCTTCATAAGGTTATCTCCAATAGGAGGGCTTACAGGAGGTGGACTAGGGCTAGCGCTTTGGTGATCGATGAAGTCAGCATGCTTGATGCCAAGATTTTTGATACTCTTAAATTCATTGCACGAGAGGTGAGAGGAGGTGAAGGACGCGATTTTGAAAACAAGGGTTGGAGCGGAATACAGCTAGTGGTAAGTGGGGATTTCTTTCAGCTACCGCCTATTGTCAGTCGAGAGAGTGGAAAGGAATTCGCATTTGAAGCAGATTGTTGGGATTCTAGCTTTGACGTGCAAGTCGAGCTTACAAGAGTTTTCAGGCAATCGGAGGCTAATCTTGTCAAGTTACTTCAGAATGTAAGAAGAGGGAAGGTAGACTGTGAAGACATGGATCTCCTTAAGAAGTGTTGCACGAAAGCAGAACCGGATTCATCAGCAGTACAACTCTACCCGAGGAATCAAGATGTCAATAGAGTAAACAAGAAGAAAATGGAGGACCTAAAAAAGCTTACATATATTTATCATGCTCATGACCGTGGTGAGGATCCTTGGTTGCGCCAACTTAACCAGGGTATTGCACCTGATGAACTTCCACTTTGTGAAGGCGCGAGGGTGATGCTCTGTAAGAATTTAAGCACTTCGAGTAAATTGGTGAACGGTGCCATTGGTACTGTTACAGAGTTCTGGTATGATAATGTGGTTGTTTCAGACTTGTGGAAGTCGGAGGACCGGCCTGTGGTGCCGATGGTTAAGTTTGACTCGGGGCTGGAGGTGGTTATTTATCCGGAAACATGGGATATAGTGGAGGGAGACAAGGTGGTTGCCACGCGAAAGCAGTTGCCTCTGATACTTGCATGGGCTTTGAGCATTCACAAGTGCCAGGGCATGACACTTGATAGCCTTCACGCTAATTTGTCCAGAGCTTTTGGCTTTGGAATGGTCTACGTTGCACTTTCTCGCGTTCGAACCTTGGACGGCCTTCATTTGTCCGGATTCAAGCCCTCGAAGATTAAGGCACACCCTAAAGTTCTAGAGTTTTATCATAAATTTTCTCAAAAGCAAGATAAGCGAGGAGAGGATGATGGTGTCTCTGAGGATAGAGGTGGCAGCGCTGAAGTTATCCATGGGTCAAACAAGACAACCGGTAAAGACAATGACATAGATTCAAGCCTCGTCTTTCGCTGTAAGCCAAACTCGTCTCTAGTTAGTTGGTGTAACAGTACTACCAAGAGCAGAGAAGGGGGGGTGACTACTTGTTAAGTTATATGCTCTCCAATTGGTTGAAGGATGGTTGGTGAAGGTTGAAGAGTGTTTTGCTGGCAAGATTAATTGCCTTGCACAAGCCTAGAATAGGGCTTGTCAAGATTTTCATGATTTTCCTCGAGGTTTGATGGTAATCTCCTATCACACCTGTAACATCTATTTATTCATTTGTTTTTGTCATGGTATTGGATGAATCCTGACGTGTTCTTCAAATTCGACGTGACATGTAGTACTATCATGAAAGAAACTTGTGATAGCGGCTCTTGCTTGAAAATCAAAGTAAATGTTATATAGCTGTTTCTTGAAAATTGTGATAGTTGCCTTCCTGTTGCGGATAACACAGTTTCTCTGGTGGGCGAGATGTATGGTTTTGGTAAATGTGATTTTTTGGTAGTATTTATTTTCCATGGGAGCTACTGGATCCCCGCGAAGACATAGCTATTCAAATCCAAGCCTCATGTCTTACCCTAAGCCAAACTCCTGCATAGCTAGTTCATATGATGTCGTACCAAAGAGGAGAGGATGGGGGTGAGTGCTTGTTGAGTTGTTCTCTCTGGAAATGGTTGAGGGATTGTTTGTGAAGATAGAAGGCTGTTTTTGGTAACCAACAATATAGTCAGCATTTTGTGCTGGTTGATCTTTGTTAAATCTTATGTCATGCCTAATTTATTTGTTTATTCATTATTTTTTTGATCGAATTTGAATGAAATCCAAGATCGCGGGAAATCATTGGATCTTAGGATCTTAGGATACGAGTATAAACATTGTAGCTCTTTGTATAGATTCTGATGGTTGGTCCAGCCTCGGGTTCTTCCACCTGTGGATAAAACAACTGTTGTGTCTCTACCAGGCTTGGGATTTTATTGACAGACAGTTTCTTTCCTGTCCTGCCTTCTTTGTCCCGATGTGCTGCAATTCTTGGTTCATTACAGGAACTCTTCTAGCTGTATGGTTGTCTCCAGGAATGTGACAGGATTATGCAGATTTCAGTGTAAATCCCAAATGCATAAACCATACACAGCCTAGGTTGGCTTGGAGACAGCACTGATTCGAGGACTTCATAATCCATCAAAATGTTTTTTGGGAGTGTCGAACAAGATAAATCAAGTAGTGACATCTAAATATACAAGAAGATGTTTTGGGGGAGTATCCAACAAGATATTCCTCGCTGTGGCGCCGAACTCTTGCATCTACTATTGGACATATCCAGAAACACCAGCCGGAGCCATTAAAAATCTCAATTTTCCATGTTCCAGTTTCCTCGTAGTGTGAGTAATTTTGCATGCTTCTTGAGATGACAATCAGTCAATTGAAATATGTTGACCTTCCATATGATGAAATGTTCCTTGTAATCCACAGGTCCATAAAACAAAAAATGAAAAACACTTGGCAGTGATATTGTTCTCTAGGAACAGCAAGCCTGCAATTTGACCATTACACATAATAGCTACTCCCTCCATCCCAAATTGCTCGCCACTTCTTGAAAACCATGCATTTTACACATGCAAAATATTATATTAATGTGATTCTTTTTCAAAACTTGTTTACATCAATTAAGATTTCATTGAGAAGGAAAAATTGGTGTGAATTTTTTTCAGGAAAAAATCTACTTATTGGGACGGACGGCGCACTTTAAGTCCCATAGACGTACCAATTGGTCCCTTTTCTTGCCAGTTCAGGCTCTGAAACAAGACACATACTAAATAAGTTTCAGATCAAAATTGTCTTCATTTGGTGTTGAAGTTGAAACTTAGAGCAATATATATGATTGGTGTCTGCATACAAATATATTTTTCTCAGAGATGAAAAAGGAACACTGAAACTGTCTAGAAATATATGTTTCTCAGAGATGAAAAAGAACACTGAAACTGAAACTGGAACACCCAACAAGGTATTGACCACCTTCGACTGGTATAATTCTGTAAGGGAATAACAAATAAATACGCAAAACAGCCGACCCCTGCTTTCTTTCACAGTAACGATTTGTCATCGATTGGTAGAGCGAGACAAATGACTGCTTGGATTAGAACGATCAAGCTTCAGCACAGACTCGAGGTTCAGGCACTTGGGTGCCCGTAACTGCCAAAAACATGAGAACTCTGCAATTAATATTTTTTAAACACAATAAAAATAAACATGGGCCGCCTTTGTACCAAAAACATAAGCACTACAAAATCGTTGAGCATATAATCACTGCAAGAAGAAAAGGAAAAAATGTACTCATAGAGACGCTGCTTTTAGCATTTTCTGTAAGAATGAACGTTTTATGGTCCATGCAATAAGGATTCTGATGGTTTGTTCATAAAATATATGCTTGAATGGCCGACGCAAAAACATCTAGGTTACAAGATATTTTCAGAGAATCCCCCAAAAAGCACCAAGAACCGTGCCACAAAATATGTTTCCCCACTTAGAGAAACATTAGCGATGAAATACGGATGACAATGCAAAGTTGCAGGGAAAAAATATGAGAGAGAGAGAGAGAGCTTCCAATGAGTTTTCTGTACAAGTTAGCTACCAATGTCCTCCGGCTTAAGAATTATTTGGGCGAATGTTGATCTCAGAAAGGCTTCTGACTCCAGCACTCCTCTATTAACCTGGTGCCAATGGATAAGGCCAACATTTTCAAAATTGACAATGATTAAAAGAAATCAAAACATATAGCCAACCAAACCGAGCCTTATGTCCCAATCAATTGGAACCTGCTAGGAGTACATGAATTCGTTTTCTCTAATGAGATGCATGTCATAAGGATCTGACTAGGACTTTTGTGTGCTGGTTATTAGCTACCTAACACACAACCCCCTTTCCGGACTTGGGACCAGATGTGTAGAAGATAATTATCTAAGAATGAATGAGGCAGATTCAACTATGCGAGCTAACTATATTCTCAAAACTGTTGATAGTTTGAATTCAATAATATTGCATTCTAAATGTTGCAACTTGCAACATTAACCGCAACTGCATATGAAGTGATTAATCCTAGCTCCAGAAGAGAAGAAAAAAATTCAGATGTGACACGAAGCAGCATATTACTATACGAAGATTAGTTAGAAGATATGTTCCTTGAGGCTGTCAGAAACAACAAAGGCTTCACCAATGCATGTTACAAAGTAGACACAATTTATAATATACTGTACCACAAGCAGGTGTTCTAGAAGGTGTATCACATGAAGGGAAATACAGGCGTTCAACATTATAAAACATTGAAGCAGAAAATGTGCGCGTGCCTGCGCGTGTTGTGCATCTCAGTAGATTTAGTTCTGTGTGTGCGTGTTAACGTTGTGCATGTCCATACACTAATGGAGAAGTGATTATCTTTTATTAGGATCTCGGACCCCTCGTTTGGGATTCATTTCAACACTTTTTGTTCGTGGTACTCTGTTACCATCCATTTTACCACCGACCCAGGTGGCTTTCAAAGCTTGAAGACTCTAGGATACAAACTATGCCGAAAAGCCAAAGAAGCCAACCAGTCTATCAAATTTGTCAGCTAAGCCCAAGCTAATAACTTCAATTCTCTCAAGCAAGAACTGACCTTTCATGGGAAGAAGTGAGTTATTGTACTGCAAATATGTTTACTGTTTAAAGAACCATACGACCTATCACTGACTTGGATGGGAGCCTATTGCAGCACAATCAGATGGGTACGAGAATGCAACTAAGGTTATCTCCAATATGTTGATACCAAAGTACATTAGGTGACAAACTTTTAAGACTCCTATAAAGGAGAACTACAGTGACAAATGGACAAGAGTACGAACAAAAAGAGGATTGAAAAGGAAGTAAATGAAGAATGAAGAGCTGAGCCATTTGCCCCCAGTAACAAGCAGAATAATTCCTGTAGCACCACAAATGAGACACTAATAACGTCAGAAGGTAACAATTCGAGTTTGTTCCTTATTATTCACCACTTCCGAAAGTGCTATATGACTCTGTGCAGCCTCTCTACTCATTACCAAGTGGTCTCGAGTTGGATCCTTCAAATCCTATTAGCTTTCAAAGGCTTTTGGGCAATACTCTTGTTTTATGCCCCTGTTTGTGCCTATAACTGCTTGTGGATTTTTTGTTTACCTGTCCATGTCGGAGTTGGGGGTCACAGGGTTGTGTTAGAATCTGTCCACATCGGTTAAATATCGCCTCTGAAACAAGTATATGGATCAAGGCAGCACTTGCTCTCAATTGGTTTTGAGTTCGATGCTCTAAAGTAACTAACATGCTTGAAACACTACATCAATAGAAATGATTCTCCTTGTAACGCAATCACAAGCTTCCGAGATAAAACCACTTTAAGTCTTTACCAACTAAATCAATATGCCACAATTTTGATACGTATGCCAAATTTATTTCTGACACCAGATATTAATTACAGGTATCCAAAGTCCAAACAAAGGAGGAATAAAGACTAGGGAGCTTGAAGGCACTGCTCTCTTAATCCATGAGCATAAAGTTTTGCTGAAGCTCAAAAAGGAGGGCGTTCATTTTGAACATATGCTTTAGGAACTTCAATTTCTTGCTTTGTTGAAAATGGTGGAGAACCTTCAATCATCTAAAACATAACAGACTAACAGTTAACCAAAATTAATCACCACCTCCAAACTTTGAAGTTTCACTACTATAGATACTTCATCCATGCACATTGTGAGCAACATCATGTATTCAACTTGTTTGCATGGCACTTACTACACAAGCATCTGCACTACATATCCTTCCTATCAGACTAAAAACTAAGTACCAAAGAAAGATAGATTAGAAAATAGCAAAATTATACTCATTAATAGAAGTCTGTAAAATCTATCTAAAATCGAACAGTAAGACACTAAGTCATGAACAGTTACAAGGAAAGTTTTCCAGAGTATTAATGTAAAGGCCAACCCATCAACCTACAAAACAAGAAATCATACCAAACTCCGGTAAATAGACTCTTCTAAACACATAAAGTACCCCAGTGAGGCACTCGACACTCGAGTAAGGTTAGGGGACCTACTCCACATTTTTCAGATTTAATGTATCAGAATTCAGCAAAAGAAAAAGTTGAAAATGCAGGACCCCAAATCGACAGTAAGAGGCATACCAAGAGAGGAGAGAATCATAATTGAAAATTCAAACTGATAGATTGCCGGCTAAATAAGATTAAGATGGAAGTAGCAGCACACTTTCACAGCGAGAGAGAGAGAGAGAGAGAGAGAGAGAAGTGGGGGGTGTTACCTCTTGCAAAATCATGCAAATGAAAAAACATCAAAAACATCAAAAATATTGATAGACGAAAGATGTAGTGAGCTTAATTACACCCCAATGAATGGGAACAAAATCTAAGCTAGCCTAAGGTAGCTTATTCAAAAGAAAAAATCTACATTAATACATTAAGGTCCCTCACGAAAGGTACATACAATTCCAAGCTGCTAAGAGAAGAATCACAAGAACCACACCAACCCTCCTGCTAAAAATATCTATATTATACTAACAAATGGGACATAACTAACCTTCGGAATCATTCCGTATCCAGTCTTGTGCACACATAAGGGCTTGCACGGTATCCGGTCTAAGTGAACTCCGACGTTGATCAAGCATTCTATCTCCAGTGCTGAAGGCCGTCTCTATTGAAACTTTCGACATGGGAATTCCCAAAATGTTGCGCGCCATCATAGACAAGATAGGATACCTTGGCGTGTGAACTTTCCACCAATTTAAAATGCTGAAGTCCATATTCCGAGGAAAAAGAGGCTCCTCCAAATACTTATCCAAATCTGACTTAGTGTTTTGGCTCTGTGAAGTTTCGTGGAGGAAACGGTCAAAACCTGTAAGCCTATCCCTGGATTCAATCCCACCACTGCCACCGCCTACTTGACAAGCCAAGCCATGACCGTGAGAATCCAACGGGGAGCAGATGGCATGGCCATTGTAAAGCGCCTTCATACAATTAGAAACAATGTCAATACAATCTGTTGAACTGCTGTCATAAATCTGCGGATAATAATATTCGACCAACTTCATCTTAAACCGAGGATCCAAGATGGCTGCAACCGCCAAAGCCAAGCTGCAGTTCTTCCAATATTCATCAAATCTGGTTTTCGTCTTCAATGCCAGTGAACTAACATAAGCATCTGTGTTCTGGCACCACTCAATCAACCGCAAATGAATATCACAAATCTCATGAAAATATATATTTGCGGTCGGATACTTGGTCCCTGTAAAAACATTAGTAACTTCAAAAAAGAGCTTAAGATAGCTGGTAATGGCACTTGCTCTGCTCCATTCTACCTCAGACGGGCATATTTTGTAGAGGGGGTCTTGTTCTTGTAGAAGGGAAAATGCATCTTTGTAACCTAAAGCAGCTTCGAGCATCAAATATGTTGAATTCCAATAAAGGGGATTATCATGAGATAAGCAATTATTGCCGTCAACTCCCGCAATCTGGGCTACCTCATTGAACTTTTCTTGCGTTGCCCGTGAACTTCTACAATACCTAATGCTTTCGCGAATCTTATGGATTACCTCTGATAGTGCTTCCAAAACATCTTGAACCATAAGTTTGATGATATTTGCTGCACAACGTACATCAAACAATTGACCATTGCAGAGAAGAAACCTATTCTGGGAGAGTCGATCTCTAATTCGTACAACAATGCTCTCATTGGTAGAGCTACTATCGCATGTCATGGAAAATAGTTTCCGATCAATATCCCAATCCATTAGATTCGTCATGATAACTTCCGAAAGCACGTCTCCTGTGTGAGAAGGATTGACCTTTATAAAACTCAAAGTTTTCTTCTTTAACTGCCAATCATCATCAATGAAGTGCGCTGTCAAAGAAAAGTAACCAGAATCTTCATTGGCAGATAACATATCAGCGCTTAGGCTAATTTTACCAGATAACTTATCGAGCACCTCATAGACCTTCTGCTTCTCCTTCTGATAAATCTCAATACAATCTGCCTCAACCCTAGTAAATGTCGCTAACTCAAACAACGGCTGAAGGTTCCTAACAAATAGTTGGAATCCAACATGTTCAACCATGGACAAAGGATAACCATGCAAAATAATCATGCGGGCAAGATCGAATCGACTCCTCTTATTGTCAAAGTTGCTATTACAAATAGCAATGGCGCCGTCATTTGTTTGTTCTTGTTCATATCTAGTATGTACAAGGCTATGCTTTTCAACCTTCCTCTGCTCTTGATCAAAATTATAATTTGTAAAGGCAACGGTTACTTCCTTTTTCTTTCCCTTTACTGAAAGCAGTTGTGCAACGTCATGGTTTGATCTTCTTCTACATCTGATTAAATGGTTCCTCAAATGTGATGTCCCACTAGTACTTGAACCACTGAGTTTCTTTTTGCAATGCCTACAAACGGCCGTATACGTTTCACCTTTTTTGACCCGGTCAAAATCATTCCATACGACAGACTTCAATCGGCTAGAATTGACAATAACTGCCTCCTCTGATATCTCCATTGCACCCCTTATCTGCACGTGATAGACATGGACTTCAAATGTTACAGTCCTTACAGAAAAAATAAATAAATAATCTTCATTGCATATGATCATGCTAAAAGTTGGTTTGTTTGCAAAAACAATAGCGTCTAAATCTACTGCTACAAAAATTAGACAAAACCAGTGCCAGGCAAAATCAGTTGCATTTTATTCTGTTAAAGTGGCTATTACTTCAATTGAACACAAAAAAGTGAGAAGCATCGATGGCAAATAAAAAGAATCTTTTAATTAACACACCCCCATGGTATTAAACAACCCCACACGTGGGGTTCTCTATGCGATGTAGGAATAATCTAGGCCACAATAATTTTAACCAAAGAGCATATATAGTGCAATCCAATGCTGATATTCATTCAAACAAACAGACCCTAACAATGTAGTATCGTCTTCCAACAGCCACTAAAATATTATAGAGGGAACTACCATCAACTAAGCTCCACAAACAAATGTAGACCTACCATCATGCAAGAGAAGAAACTCAAGTACCTCTAGTCTTGTAATCCATACATCACTACATCCACAACCAAATTCGGGGCAACAATTAGATAACAATAAACTCTATATTAGGCAATAGAAACTGAAACCCATCCAACTTTGAAAGGACTGGAGGCAAGGTAGTCGAGCACACTCAACCAACTAATTATCGTTTAATGATGCATTAAATAAATAATCACCATGATCCAAGGAAAACTCCAAAGAAGACAAATATTCACAACACTTGTCCAAAACAGCTAAAACCAAAAAAATATGCAATAGATATTGCACAATCCTATATAATCTACAAAACATAGCCACCAAAATCAAAGGTTCTCGTCCATATGGCAAAATTGCTACATCCCTATGTAATACTTCAAAAAAATGCCCTAGTATAACGGAACACAACCTTTAAAATGAAACATATATATACTATGTGATCACCCGCAAGAAACCGATTCAAAAAATACAAAGTTGTAAACTCCCAAATTGTAATTTAAAACAACAAAAAAAAACAAAAACCTATGAACTAAACTTCTTTGAGGTGCGACAAGCACTACCTACACTTCTTGAATCCAACAGAGCCATGTAAGTTTTTCCATGAAGTATTTGTATAGAATGCGCCAATCTAGTCAAAATAACCTTTAAAATCAGACACGTCTCTACAATGTGGTCACCGGCAAGAAAGCCATTCAAGATCTACAAAATTGGAAACGTCACTATTGTAATTGCAATTTTTTTTGAAACAAAAAGGGAAATTTCTTAACTAAACTCACTAGTCCCAACAGGGCCACAAGAATATCAGCGTGAAACCAAAAGAACAAAAACAATAATTAGAACCATATTAAAGCTAGAGAAAGTTTACAAGCACGAACAAACAGTAAACTAATTTACAGAAAAAAATCAGCCCAAAAAAAAAAACAATAAAATCCGCACACTCAAGACTTTTAGAAGATCAAACCAAAAACAAAGGCGCCCACAAGGCTTGACCCGGATTAGCCATAAGCCCTCAAACCCGGATCCGCCAGACCCATAACCTGAACAGAGAAGGATCAACCCGCCAAACTAGGTCAAGTTAGACAAAGAAATCAAAGAAACCGCCAAAACCCATATCCACCAGCCTACCCGATCCGATGGAGATTAATAATTAGTCGGGTCACAATACATTACCCGCTCATTCAATAAAAGCTATGGACTTCGGATCGGAACCAGACCGACGACCTTAAACACGCCATGAAATAATGACCCAATTAACATTCGGATTTCGGATTCGGCCAAAAAAAACCCATTCAGAGACTAGTTAAATTTTTAGTGAGAGAGAGAGAGAGCTTACAGAGAACGGTGAAGATGTTGTATGAGAGGATGAGACCCGGATAGAATGGATGCGATTATGGGTTTTAGGGTTCGCCCGCCAGAGTTGCAGAGGATAAATGAGAGGGTAGAGGGAGAAGATGAGAGAGAAGGCGCGACCCGCCGAACCCGATATAGCAAGGGTGGGCCGCTAACTAGACAAGTTCGATTTCTAAGGCTTTGGACTGTCCTTCGTAGTAATAGTTTGGTTTTATTACGACCGGTATGAAAAATAAATATTTATTACCACTAAATTCAACCATTATTTTTTAATTATCATTAAGGTCAATCACTTTTTTTTTTTGGAGCTTAGGCACGCACTTTCCTATTATAGAGTTTTTAGTGATTTAGGCACTTTTATAGGGTACCCTAGGATTTAGGTTTAGACACTTTCATAGAATACTTTAGGATTTTAGGCACTTTCATAGGGTACCCTATGGTTTATATTTAGGCATTTTTATAGGGTACCTTAGGGTTTGGGTGGGGTGGGTAGAGAGGAGCTAGATAGAAAATGAGTTGGTGGATCTTTTTCCGAAAAAAATTGGAGTGCGACGTGCAAGGACCGCAAAAAGTGGAGCGGCTTGTATAATTCCCTAGAGTTTCTGAGGCCCTGTCCAACCCAACCCAGCCCAGCCCATCCGTGTGGAAATTTTTTTAAAAATATCCTATTATTTTCAACATTTAAAAATCATAAAATATTTGGATACTTAAATATTGGTCTCCAGCTTAGTATGAGTTACATTTTTATCCCGTCCACTTTTAGGGATTATATTTTTATTATTAATTTTGAATAAATCAAATTTCGCCCTTAATGCATTAAGCTTCCTATTTTTGCCCTTGTTGCATTAAGTGTCTCCAGCATGGTATGAGTTACATTTTTATCCCGTCCACTTTTAGGGATAATATTTTTATTATTAATTTTGAATAAATCAAATTTCGCCCTTAATGCATTAAGTTTCCTATTTTTGGGGGACACTGTATATAGCCAAATATTTTATGAGCAAAATCTAAAATTGGAGATCCACCACTATTATTTATTTAAGATATACAAAGTTTTTTTTTTTAAAATGTCATCTGTATTAGAAAACTAAGACAAGTCCTTCATCAAAATGGACTGAAGATCGGGCGGAATACAACCCGAAGGAAAAGTAATTCTCTTGTTTCTACAATTAGAAGCTATCCAATGAGCCGCCCTATTACTTTCGCGTCTACACCAATTGAAAGACCAATTTCTATCTTTGGTCCAAGATCTGATGTCTTCTATGATTGTTGATATAGCCCAGGGACATTCCATCGTGGTATCACGCAGTAAGTCAATCAGATACTTGCAGTCAGATTCGAAAATAACTTCGTTAAGATCCTCATCCTTGGCCATTGCACATGCAATACGGAGAGCCCAAGCCTCAATCGAAAGAGCCGTTGCGACCTTGACACTTCCACAACGCCACCATTGAGCTGATCCACCACTGTCCCTAGCAATAATGCCAAAGGCAGCCAAGCTGCGGGAGGATATGAACGCTCCATCCGTGTTAATTTTGATAAAAGAAGAGGGCGGAGATACCCACTTTGTTATACCAACGGGCCTTGAAGAGACGCTATTTTCCTTGGAGCAAACAGCAAGAAGATAATCCTTGTTAGCCCGAAGGGCTTGATCAATAACATCCTTTGGGTTGGGGAGTTTATTGTTAAACACAAAGCTGTTACGAGCTTTCCAGATCGCCCAGCAAAGCTGGAAAATTTCCCCCAAAACTTCATTACTGGTTTCCTTAGCTAGATTTCCACAGAGCATGTCTTCCACCCATCTATCAACTGATACCACTTCTCTATTGAAAACCCAATAAGCTCTATTACTCCCAAACCAGACAGCCCGAGTCCAGGGGCATCGAAACAACAAATGTTCCGTTGTCTCACTAGCAGATTCACAAATTGGGCATAAAGAATTGGAACCACACTTTCTTTTCATCAAATTAGCCCGACAAGCTATCCAATTTCGAATAACTTTCCACATGAACATACGAACTTTAGGTAAAGTAGGGGTACTCCAAAATTTCTTCCACATACAACTAGAAGGAGTATATGAGCAAGATGGTTTCAAAGGATTCAATCTCGGTAAAGATGATACCTGATGCGTATAACCAGATTTGACTGTGTATCCTCCCGATGTTGTAGCTTTCCAGATCAACTTGTCCGCAGAGCCCGAGAAACTGATGGGTATTTTGCTTACTGCCTCAACTTGCTCCTTTGATAAGCACTGATTTAACTTCTCCTTATTCCAGCTCTTAGTTGCAGTATCAATGAAATTGGAGACCGATAATGTGTCGTTTAGATTGTTAGGAGATGCTGAAAGTTTCCAACCCGAGATTTCTGGAACCCATTTGTCTGCCCAAAATCGAATGGAATCGCCATTACCCACCCTCCATAAGGTACCTTCCTGAATCAACTTTCTTCCCTCCAAGAGGCTAGACCATATCCATGAAGGCTTAGAACCACGCACTGCATCCATCCAAGACTTGTTAGGAAAGTAAAGCCCTTTTAAAACTCTGGCCCATAGAGCATTAGGGGAGTTGATCAAACGCCAAAATTGCTTAGCCAATAGTGCTATATTGAACGCTTCGAAGTCTTTGAAGCCCAAGCCACCCATGGATTTTGGGTTTGTCAACTTATACCAAGCACCCCAATGGATCTTCTCCCCCACATCTGACTTACCCCACCAGAATTTACTAATCACTGAGTTCAAGCATGCACATATAGAAAGAGGAAGTTTAAAGCACATCAACGTGTACATAGGAATAGGTTGTAAAACTGACTTGATAAGGACCTCCTTGCTAGCTTGGTTCAGGTGTTTGGTCCCCCAACTTTGAGTTTTTCGAATAATTCTGTCCCTAAGATAACCTAAGGCTTCCTTTTTTGATTTTCCCCAAAAGGCAGGCAGCCCCAAATATTGAGCAGAATCTGGCATTTCCTCCATTCCCAGAATACGTTTGATATTCTCCTTGACTCCATCTTCTGTGTTTGCTGAAAAGTAAACATTTGATTTGTGAACATTGAGGGTAAGACCAGAAGCTTCACTGAAGCAATTCATGAGATCCATAAAATTTCTGCATGTTTGGGGAACAGCTTCGAGGAACACAAGGGAGTCATCCGCAAATAGGAGATGCGAAACCATAGGACAACGCTTCCTCATTTTTATCCCACCTATTGACTTGCTTGAAATCGCTTTGGACATGAGATTAGAGAATACATCCGCGACAATCAGGAAAAGATAGGATGATAATGGATCTCCTTGACGAAGACCTCTCTTGGGTGTAACCTTGCAAACCTGTCCTCCATTCACAACCACTGAGTACTTGACTGAGCATACACATTGCTTTATCCACCCTATCCATTTGGTGTCAAAACCCATTTTCACCAAGACTTGAAAAAGGAAGTCCCAACACACACGGTCGTAGGCTTTGTTAAGGTCGAGCTTAATAGCCACAGAGGCTTTAGGCCCCACTTTTTTGTGCTTAAGGAAATGGAAAACCTCGTGAGCCACCATAACGTTATCCTGGACTTGTCTCCCAAGAAGAAATGCTGATTGCTGTTCAGAGATAATTCCGTCCATAAAGGGTTGAAGTCTATTCGCCAGCACTTTAGAAATAATTTTGTAGAGGAAGCGACACAAGCTTATGGGGCGAAGCTGACTCATCGATTCTGGATTGGGGACTTTGGGAATGAGAGTGATGTTGGTCTGGTTTACCTCTTGTAAAAGAGTCCCATCTTGGAAAAAGTTGACAATCCTACTTTCACACACCTTTCCATTATCGATTTTAAACTATATTTTCGAAATCTTCCCCCCACCCTTTTCTCGAAAATGAGTCGGCCTCCCCATATCAACCTCCAGTTATCACTCGTTTCACCCTTAATAGCCAAGCTACGGCTCATTGAATAAACCCCAGACGTCTACAAACAACGGGAAGAGAGCATAAAATATTTAAATGATAGCTAGGTTTTGAAGATAGAGGTTTCAGACAAGAAATGATCTTAAGAAGCTATGGCTGAGAGTGAGGGTAATTGTCGATTTCAAAGACATGGCCCCAGACAAGAAAGGATCTCAAGAATCCATGACCAAGAGCGAGGGTTAAGAACTGTCAACCCTCAACTGCCACAGTGAAAAGCTTAAGAAATGGGTCAAGGCACAAATAGGATGAATTCGCTAGTTTTGTACAGGTGTTCTCAATTTGATGAACCAATTCATCTCTGTTTAGATGGGTTTTCCATATATCTCTCTCTTTATTTTATCCTACTACAGTATATATAGATCAATGAGGAATTTTCAGAACTTATGATAAATTCACGTTTACATGTAATTTTATTTTTCCAAAATTGCTTTAGTATCAAATTTTACCATAATTGGTGTGACGTACCTAATTATTTACCATGATTACTAGATATTTATCTCTACCGTTTTGGATATGTTTTTGTAAAATATTCCATATTAGCTTGTATAAGCTTAATTTTTACCATAATCACTTAGTGATGGGTCATGTTTGTCATTTGAACCATGGTTCTTCGCAACTTTATCATATTAATTTATTAGAGTGCACTTATTTGTTTAGAATTAATTAAATATTCATCCTAATCAGTCATAACACGTACGTTTCCATCTCGTCCACTTTTCAAACTTACGCTTTTATTCTTTTATTGTAAAAATTATCTATTTTACCATTTTACTATGACATTCATATAGACGAATATATATACATATATTGTTTTTCTAATTTTGAGGAATTGGATGTATCCATCTATATCAATAATTACAGGATACATATAGCAGAGGAGTTCAAAATTTAAAAAATGTGAAATATCCAAATCCCATCGATTTTGTTTCCATTTCTGATATATGTATCATCTTTTCCCATCACTTTTTATGGCAAATTTGTGCAACAATCATGGTAAATTTGAATAAGATTCATGTTAAGTTTGCAAATTATTGATTCCTTTAGAATTTAATTAATATAGATGTCGTGATTATTTCAAAGATTAATCAGTCTAGTACTCATGATAATATCAATCGTCATCGTAAATTGGTTTGGATAATGATAATACCATAGTGATTCATGATAAAATTCTAAAGAACCAACGACATGTAAATTTAACATGAATCTTCATTCTTCATTTAATTGCCTTGCACTAACCTAGAATAGGGCTTGTCAAGATTTTCATGATTTTACTCGGGGTTTGATGGTAATCTCCTATCACACCTATAAAATCTATTTATTCATTTTTTTTTTTTTGTCATGGTATTTGATGAATCCTAACATTTTCTTCAAATTCGACGTGACATTAGTATATCATGAAAGAAACTTTGGATAGCTGCTCTTGCTTGAAAATCAAAGTAAATGTTATACAGCTGTTTCTTGAAAATTGTGATAGTTGCCTTCCTGTTGCGGATAACACAATTTCTCTGGTGGGCGAGATGTATGAAAATTGGAGCATGGAAATGTAGACCATCACAATCTTTCCTTCTTCCCTTGTCGTGCCAACATGCTGGAAATCTATTTATTTTCCATGGGAGCTACTGGAGCCCCTCGAAGACATAGCTATTCAAATCCAAGCCTCGTGCCTCGTGCCAAATTACGCACGCAAAATATTACATTAACGTGATTCTTTTTCAAAAAAAAAAATTACATCAATTAAGACTTCATTGAGAAGGAAAAATTGGTGTGAACATTTTTCAGAAAAAAATCTACTTATTGGGATGGAGGGCGTACTTTAAGTCCCATAGACTACCAATTGGTCCCTTTTCTTGCCAGTTCAGGCTGTGAAATAAGACACATAAATGAGTTTCAGATCAAAATTGTCTTCGTTTGGTGTTGAAGTTGAAACTTAGAGCAATTATGATTGGTTTATGTATACAAATTAAATTTTTCTCAGAGATGAAAAAGGAACACTGAAACACCTTCGACTGTTAAAATTCTGTAAGGGAATAACAAATAAACTGAAACACCCAAAAAGATATTGACCACCTTCGACTGTTATAATTGCTGCAGATGATGCCTCAGTTGAAGGTTGGAAACAGCCGACCTCTGCTTTCTTTCACAGTAACGATTTGTCATCTATTGGTAGAGCGAGACGAATGACTGCTTCGATTAGAACGATCAAGCTTCAGCACAGACTCGAGGTTCAGGCACTTAAGTGCCCGTAACTGCCAAAAACATGAGAACTCAGCAATTAATATTTTTAAAACACAATAAAAATAAACATGGGCCGCCTTTGTACCAAAAACATAAGCACTACAAAATAGGTGAGCATACAATCACTGCAAGAAGAAAAGGCAAAAATGTACTCACAGAGACGCCGCTTTTAGCATTTTCTGTAAGAATGAACGTTTTATGGTCCATGCAATAAGGATTCTGATGGTTTGTTCATAAATATTAAAATATATGGTTGAATGGCCGACGCAAAAACATCTGGGTTACAAGACATTTTCAGAGAATCCCCCAAAAAGCACCAAAAACCGTGCCACAATATATGTTTCCCCACTAAGAGAAACATTAGCGATGAACACATTCCATTGAACTATTTTTGCAACTATTACAGTGTAATTTGATTGGTTAGAAATATGGACGTACTCAAAACTACATGTGGCGCTATATCATGAAGGAAGGGAGATCTAACACTAAAGTCTTAACACAGAATAGAACTACTTTCCAGTAATATCATTTGCACAGTGTCATTTATTAGCATTCTATGGGGCATGTATTAACTGATGTAATCAGCTTATTCTAAAAGCTCAGTATGTTTTATACACATCCAAGGAAATTTAAAAAATGGAAGAATCTAACATGCCACATAATCAGACAACCGTTGTTTAGAAGCCTGCCCATCCATCTAAGACTTCTCACTAATAAACATTTCATCTGTTCAACTATTATGTAATACGGATGACCATGCGTAGTTGCAGGAAAAAAAATACGAGAGAGAGAGAGAGAGGGAGAGAGAGACCTTCCAATGTGTTTTTTGTACAAGTTGGTTACCAATGTCCCCCAGCTTAACAATTATTTGGGCGAATGTTGGTCTCACGGAAGGCTTCTGACTCCAGCATTCCTCTATTAACCTGGTGCCAATGGATGAGGCCAACATTTTCAAAATTGGCAATGATTAAAAGAAATCAAAACATATAGCCAACCAAACCAGGTCTTATGTCCCAATCAAATGGAACCTGCTACATGAATTATTTTTCTCTAATCAGATGCATGTCATAAAGATCTGACTAGGACTTTTGTGTGCTGGTAATTAGCTACCTAACACACAATCCCCCTCCTATATCCGAACTTGGGACCAGATGTGCAGAAGATAATTCTCTAAGAATGAAAGAGGCAGATTCAACTATGCGAGCTAACTATATTCTCAAAACTGTTGATAGTTTGAATTCAATAATATTGCATTCTAAGTGTTACAACTTGCAACATTAACCGCAACTGCATATGAAGTGATTCATCCTAGCTCCAGAAGAGAAGAAAATTTTCAGATGTGACACGAATCAGCATATTAGTACACTAAGATTAGTTAGAAGATATGTTCCTTGAGGCTGTCGGAAACAAACAAAGGCTTCACCAATGCATGTTACAAAGTAGACACAATTGATAATATACTGTACCACAAGCAGGTGTTCTAGAAGGTGCATCACATGAAGGGAAATACAGGCGTTTTACAGTGAAGCAGAAAATGTGTGCGCGCCTGCGCGTGTTGTGCATCTCAGTAGATTTAGTTCTGTGGGTGCATGTGTTAGCGTTGTGCATGTCCATATACTAATGGAGAAGAGATTTTCTTTTATTAGGATCTCGGACCCCTCGTTTGGGATTCATTTCAACACTTTTTGTTCATGGTACTCTGTTACCGTCTATTTACCACCAACCCAGGTGGTTTTGAAAGATTGAAGACTCTAGGATACCTACTATGCCAAAAAGCCAAAGAAGCCAACTTCTCTCAAGCAAGAACTGACCTTTCATGGGAAGAAGTGAGTTATTGCACTGCAAATATGTTTAATGTTTAAAGCACCATACGACCTATCACTGACTAGGGTGGGAGCCTATTGCAGCACAACCAGATGGGTATGAGAATGCAATTAAGGTTATCTCCAATATGTTGATACCCAAGTACATTAGGTGACAAACTTTTACGACTCCTATAAAGGAAAACTAAAGTGACAAATGGACAAGAGTACGAACAAAAAGAGGATTGAAAAGTAAATGAAGAATGAAGAGCTGAGCCCTTTGCCCCCAGTAACAAGCAGAATAATTCCTGTAGCACCACAAATGAGGCACTAATAATGTCAGAAGGTAACAATTCGAGTTTGTTCCTTATTATTCACCACTTCCGAAAGTACTACATGAATCTGTGCAGCCTCTCTAGTCATTACCAAGTGGTCTTGAGTTGGATCCTTCAAATCCTATTAGCTTTCAAAGGCTTTTGGGCAATACTCTCTTGTTTTATGCCCCTCTGTTTGTGCCTAACTGCTTGTGGATTTTTTGTTTACCTCTCCATGTCAGAGTTGGGGGTCACAGGGACGTGTTAGAACCTGTCCACATCAGTTAAGTATCGCCTCTGAAACAAGTATATGGATCTAGGCAGCACTTGCTCTCAATTGGTTTTGAGTTTGATGCTCTAAAGTAACTAACATGCATGAAACCCTACATCAATAGAAATGATTCTCCTTGTAACACAATCACAACCTTCCGAGATAAAAACCACTTTAAGTCGTTACCAACTCTACAATTTTGATACGTATGCCAAATTTATTTCTGACACCAGATATTAATTACAGGTGTCCAAAGTCCAAACAAAGGAGGAATAAAGACTAGGGAGCTTGAAGGCATTACTCTCTTAATCCATGAGCATAAAGTTTTGCTGAAGCTCGAAAAGGAGGGCGTTCATTTTGAACATATGCTTTAGGAACTTCAATTTCTTGCTTTGTTGAAAATGGTGGAGAACCTTCAATCATCTAAAACATAACAGTTGACCAAAATTAATCACCACCTCCAACATTGAACTGAAGTTTCACTACAACAAGTAGATACTTCATCCACGCACATTGTGCAACATAATGTATTCAACTTGTTTGCATGGCACTTACTACACAAGCATCTGCACTACATATCCTTCCTATCAGACTAAAAAGTACCAACCAAAGATAGAATAGAAAATAGCAAAATTAAATTCATGAATAGAAGTCTGTAAATCTATCTAAAATTGAACAGTAAGACACTAAGTCATGAATAGTTACTAGGAAAGTTTTCCAGAGAATTAATGTAAAGGCCAGCCCATCAACCTACAAAACAAGAAATCATACCAAACTCCGGTAAATAAACTCTTCTAAACACATAAAGTACCCAAGTTAGGCACTCGACACTCAATTTAGGTTAGGGGACCTGCTCCACATATTTCGGATTTAATGCTCAGCCAAAGCATATAAAGAGGTATCGACATTCAGCAAAAGAAAATGTTGAAATGCAGGACCCCAAATCGAGAGTAAGAGACATACCAAGAGGGGGAGAGAATCATAATTGAAAATTCAAACTGATAGATTGCTGGCTAAATAAGATTAAGATCGAAGTGGCAGCACACTTTCACAGCTAGAGAGAGAGAGAGAGAGAGAGAGAGAGAGAGAGAGGTTACCTCTTGCAAAATCAATGCAAATGAAAAAACATCCACCTTAGTATCATATTCTTCGTTTTTAAAAACCTCAGGAGCTACATATCTCCCTGCACAAACAAATAAATTACTCAACTCAAGAACTCTGGTTCCACATAACACTACCCCTCAGCAAAAGCTTAAAAATTCCGAAGGCCTCAATCACCCAAAATCTTGAGTTTTCAACGGCATGTTTGTTAAATTTCTGAAGGCAGATTGGCCCATTGAGCAGAATGTATAGTAACGTTGAGTTTTATTTGCTGTCACTATGTTAGGCAGTGTAAGGTTTCAACTGTAATGCTGCTTGCAAACTGAAATGACCCCAAGTTCTGCTGTGCAACCCTAAAACAAATTACGATCACAACAAAAGAGTATCACAGTAACTTACAAGAGGAGTCTTGACACGTAACAGGTTTGTCTTCTTTAACAGTTTTGGTGAATTTCAGCAGTTTGCTTACTCCAAAGTCTGCAACTTTTAGGTGCCCAGAATCATCCCGCAGTATATTCCTGTCAGTTTACTTATTTGGAATTAGATGCAGACCATTAAAGACAGACCATGCATACCAGCATTCAGACAAATCCAATAGGCAAATGATTTTATTTCTATTTTTCTTGTGAATAGAGTATATAAAGTAATGAAATGAAGACATACGATGGTTCCAGATCTCGGTGGATAATGGCTTCAGGTTTATGTTCATGCAAGTAATTCATACCTCTGCAAGATTCACAAAATATTGCTGTTAAAAAAATCAATAAAAGTAACAGCCAAGGATTGCTTCCCATGATTTTGTATCCAACAAAAGGAAGTAATTAGTTTAGTTTGACTTTGACCTCAATAACTCAAACGAATATAAGGACTACCACTATTAAATGCCCACTGATCCACATCATTCTTAAACTCTTTTAGTTCAATTTTCCATAAGCAATTGTTACTGATACGATCTCCCAACATGAATGTTGGTTCGTCAATCCCATTTATTCTTCTTGTAGAATATTATTTGTTAAGTAAGCTTCTTCTGCATGTGCTCCTCCCTGATATTATTATTTGTTAAGTAAGCTTCTTCTGCATGTGCTCCTCCCTGATATTAATGTTCCAGTGACTACTTCATAATACATTAATACTGCATCACTTCTCTTGAAGTTAGCTGTTGTTTATTCTATATTGATATATAATTACAGTACAAAACATGGAAAAATACATGTAGGTATAAACAACTGACTGAAATACCTAAGTTTAAAATGCTAAGGAGACTGACGTATAGTAACTGTAAATCCTGTGAAAATGGATAAACTAAATGCAAGTATCAAGACAATTTACAATGTAACTCTTCGTAGTTATACATGAAACTGTCAGATCTCATGGCAAATCAGATATCAAGCTCATGTGCATTATGCCAATCCAAAACCAAAGCAAATGAACCAACCTTGCAATATCAAGTGCATACTTCACAGCTGTTATGGGCTTTAAGGACCCTTTCCGTTTTAAGAATGCACAGAGATCACCCTGTAGAGAACATGGGATCACAAAAGTGTTAGATGTTGCTATAGCTAATTCTATCAAATGAAATGTCAGACCTAGTTGCGAAAAAATTTCAACTTCTCTTATACGTTGGTTTCACCAATATAATTGTTAGATGGCTTGATATACATTGTTGGACCCTGTTAGAGATTGTCCCACATAGATTAATTATAACCTCCAAAGCTAGTATATGAGCCTGGGCGGCCTCTCCACTCATTGCCACTTGATTTTGAGTTGGATACTTTAACATGGTATCAGAGCTAGGCTTTCGGAGACTTTTGGACAAGACTCTATATCATTGATGGTTGGTTCCCCCTTTGTTTGTCATTTATGGTTGATAGTTGTCGTATGTGTTGAATTGTTTGCTACCTCTCCACATGCGGGTCAGGGGTCACACGTGCGGGAAAGTGTAAGAGATTGAACCACATTGGTTAATTATAACCTCCAAAGCTAGTATATGAGCCTAGGCGGCCTCTCTACTCATTCAACAACTATAACCTCCAAAGCTAGTATCTTAATTGTCCAAAAGTCCAAAAAGGACCCCATTATCTCTCAGAGTACTAAAAAAAATTCCCAATTCAAAGGGCTTCCCACTTTCCCCAAATTGATGGACTCTCTCTCTCTCTCTCTCTCAGCAAGCATTTTGCTCTGGATCAAGGCAATATTCAACGCACAGATTTAAAAAACTGTTTGAAACTTTGGGAATTGGTAATATTCTATTCTCTTTCTCGTTAACTATTGGGTTTTGGGGTTTGTGGGTTCAAGACCAGAGTTATGGGGTTTTTTGGGTTCAATACAAAGGCAAGAAGCTCATATTTTGGCATTTTGTAGATATAGTATTCCCCCCCCCCCCCCCCCCCCCCAAACAAAAAAAACTCGGTACTTCTCCTCAACGCAGTTACCTGAACCATATAAGCACTTGTTTTATGTTTCTCGGAAATGAGTCAGACTCTGAGTTGTTGGATGGTTTAGTGATAATTGATCATAAAATAATCATAAGAATAATTTCGTGGTACTCCCTCAATAACAAAACTCAGTGTCTGTCCCAGTCCAATAAAAGGTGTGCGAGAAACCAGATTCCATTGCAATCTGCTAAGTTTATTAAAAAAAACCATACCCAGTGGGATACCCTAAGTCTATTCATTCATATATTAACAATTGGTTATTCATAGATGTTTTTTGGCCCATTGTTTATTGACAGATTGATTCATGCAGAACTGTGTTCCTATATAATGATTAGTAGGACTTTATATTGTTTTGACTTTCTCGTATTGTGATTGTTGCCGTAAAAATTATTTTAGTGTTTACTCTTAAGGGCAACAATTTTTAGATTAGGCCTTGGGCACTAAAAACCCTTGGGCCGGCCCTGACTTTATATAATGATTAGTAGGACTTTATATCGTTTTGACTTTCTCGTATTGTGATTGTTGCTGTAAAAATTGTTTTAGTGATTACTCTTAAGGGCAACAATTTTTAGATTAGGCCTTGGGCACTAAAAACCCTTGGGCCGGCCCTGACTATGACATTTTGTAACGTGTATGGTAGTTTCTAATTACATAGCAGGGTGAATTAATTGGTGCTTCAGTGAGAAATTTGTTGTCATACCTGCCAAAAGTACTTACTAGGAAATCACTACATGTAGATAACACATCAATAGAATAAAGCCAGATAACGGCACTTTAAGAAGTAAACAAGCCAATCTATCATTGCTCCAATGAATGAAACTAAGAAAGGACCTTGGGAAGATACTCGGTAACGATCATCATTGGACTACTTTGTGTTACAGCACCGAGAAATTGGACAACATTTGGGTGTCGGACCTTCTGAAGTAATGCAAGTTCATCCCTAAAAGCCTTTCTAAACCAACCAAACATCAAATCCGGTCAAAACAACATTCAAGTCACAAGTATGGACCACTACAAATGGTAAGAAAACAAACATGAAATAAGCCACGAACGGCATGCAACCAACCCACATTTTATCTTCATCGGTGAACAGCTCCTCACCAAGCAATTTCACAGCAACTTGGATTCCACGCCAAGAAGCCCTACAAAAAGTTCCCTGTCCTTGTTTTAATGTGAAAAACAAACCAGGTACACAAGACAAGTAGAACAAAATAGTTAGCATGATGTTAAGAGAATTACTCTAAATAGGAACTCACAATACAGCAAACAACAAAGAATTGCTTGTTGAATAATAATCCTTAACAAGCAAGCGAGGAGTCATGATAATACCTTTGTTATGTTCACACTTTTGGTAAAATCAAGCTCACTGGGATGAATTTCATATTCTGGAACTTCAAGAGCATTTTGGACATGCATGGGAGCCACCTAAAGCGGGTGTCAGCAAAAATAAGAACATCTGAACATGTCTCTCTAACAAGAAGAGCTTTAATCACCATCTTCATAAAAAAATTACTGCCTAAATATCACATGATGCATAGCACATACCGGAGGTTTTGCTCCGTGTTCCTCCAAAAGCTTGATCACCTCGTGATTTTTGTAAAATATTGCATCTGCAAGAGGCTGTTTAATCACCATCATTACCATACATTCCATACTCCAGTGAGAAAAGCAAGAATTTCAAGAAATTGTAACATAAACCACCAAGAAAGAAATGACCAAACAATAAAGGGCTTTGAAACATGTGGCACTAATCCAGACTCCTGAGGCATCAGCAGAATGTCGCCGACCAAGACTCTTCTCGGAATCGACATCAGCACCAGGAACCGACTAGGGAACTATAAACACCCAAATTTGGTGTGGTAGATATTTTAAGCCCGTGCCTTGAGCAAAGCACGATGATAACATATGATCTCGTAAGCTGTGGGATGTAAGCCCCATGAACTTTGGAACCTAAGCCCATACTTGCATCACATAGAGCCCAGAACCCCTAACACTTGTCAGACTCAGCAATAAGTCATGGCCGCCACAGGCATCTGGCGCCTGACAAATCCGTCAGCAGGCCAGTAGAACCAACCTCTCAGGGAGATCGAGATTGATCACCCGGCCGGCACATCAATCAACTGGCCAGCACATCAATTTGTCTGAAATTCTAAAAACTTCTGCAGGTCTTTGATCTGACTCAAAACTCTTCAAGCCGGTCGATTAGTTTGGTGTGCACACAAGGACTCTTAGAGATAAAATTCGTGGTTGATTTTTACTCTAATTATTGTGGATTGATTTAATTCGTGATACCTTTATAAATAGGAACCTTAGCTTCTGGTTTACATACACAATCACAATCCTACACCCAAATTCCCGAACCACAAACCTCCTCCATATTCAGAGCAACAAAACCCCTATGCCCTTGAGGTCCAAAACACCCAATGCGATCTAAACCCCCAAAATCTCTAGGTTTTCGGGTTTGCTCTCCAAGAACCGCAAAAGCATCGAGAATCAAGTTGAATACACAAATTGAACTGTTGAGGGGTCAAGGTGGGATCCCAACATAGCCTCTAGGCTGAGCAATCTATTTTGATCGATTTTATGGCGAACAGTTTACTTTTCTGTATTTGTTTTCTATTTTGTTTCAATGCTCCCGTACCCCTGCCCCGTGCACTTTTATTTCCTGTCTTAACCTATGCCTGTTTAATGGCTAATTAATCAATTAGATGCTCAAATCAACTAAATAACTGAAAAGCCCCATGTCAAGTAAAGTAGAGGCCAACCTTTTGGTTGGGTAGAGAGGGGTGCCTAATACCTTCCCCTTTCCATACCCTGGCTCCTGAATCTAAGAATCTTTGTCCGGTTTCTTGGTTCCTAAAATATTTATGGAGGAGCTCTAAATGTTTGAATCATATTTGCTCTACAAGCAAGCAATATTCATGAGTTTGCGTATTGGCCATCCTGTGTACAAACTTGCGCCTCAATGAGCAGGTATCCATAGGAACTGCTCTAAAAGGAAAATCTCGAGGCACGAAGTTTACACCACGGAGTGCAATCAGCGCTCAAAATACCTAAGCAAACACACATTGGCTAAAAGAGCCTGACCATCGGAGAGCTCAGCTGAACTATCGGCCAATGAAAAGCAGATGTTCACAATCAAGTAAATAGAGCCCAAGCAATACTCCAACAATTAATATTGGTGGGTTATGTGTCCTAACCGTGTAGTACCTCAATTTAATCCTATTCGTTATAAATTTGCATGTTGGTGTTCCGTAAACAATCCCCATTTACACCGCAGTATTGGACAATAATGGGACCGAACCGTAAGGTATCACCAATATTTCAAACCATGTTGGCATTGCACCTCATATCATTGGAGGACCGTTTACGACCAGTTGGACATAAAACTGGCACTCGCTTGTGGACGTGGGACTAGTTCCCATGGAAAGTCAAGTTCCAAGTAAGGCTAAGTTTTCCATTTGCTAAAATGAGAATTTGCTAAAATCAAGTGGAAGATTTTAGCAAATGGAGTGGGGGGAGATTTTAGCAACAATGAATCTGGACATATATGTCCAGATTCATTGTTGCTAAAATCTCCCTCCACTCCATTTGCTAAAATCAAGTGGAAGATTTTAGCAAATTTCCATTTTAGCAAGTGGAAAACTACCCCTAAGCTGACCCGGACAACCTGAATTATCAAAAGGAATGAAGTGAAAATATATATATTAGAGGGTCCAATATAGCAATAAGGGTCCTCACTCCTTAGCTATAGATCATTGGGCTGATTTTAGAATTTTCCTAACAATTAAGCCAACATGAACATAAAACCTTAAAATCTGCTATAAAGAGAATTGAACAAAATTTTGGGTTATTTTTTAGAAGCATAGTATACCGTGCTGCCCCAGCGGTCCTCCAAATTGACGTCGGCACCTCTTTGGAGCAGCAATTGGACAACATCAGTGCGGCTCTGACAAGCGGCGACGTGGAGAGCAGTCCTCCCGTCAACGTCCTTGAAATTCACATCAATCCCCGAATCCAACAGCTCTCTAATACCCTCCCAATCCCCCTCGTTTGCTAGATACATCAGTCTTACTCTCGGATCGATCCCTTCCGGTAGTTCTGCTTCCACTTCCTCAAACTTCCCTGAATTCTCATGCCGCTCCGGCGCTAGCGACGATTGCCTTCCCAGTATAAACCTCGCCTGCGTCTTATTACACTCCATTACTCTTCAACGACTCTAAACTCTCTCTATCTGTCTGGGTGCTGGGTCTCTCTCTCTCTACAACGAAGGGAGACAGGTCGGTCACAGCAAAGCCTGGATTCGCATTGATGGGAAAAGTTTGCTGGGAAAGATTCGAGGTTGATAATAGTATAGAGAAGTGTATATATATGGAAGTTGAAGAAGCAGAATCCAGCTTTTCTTGGTAAAGTGTATAAGGGGGTAATGGATTCGCACATGTCGTTTTTTACAGATAAGCACGGGGAGAAAAAGGGTGAGAGTTCAACTGACCCAAGCCGGTTTTGAAAAGGCTAAATTACACCCACTCTCCTGATATTTGTGATAAATGCAAAGAGGGTGTGGTTCTCCTAGGTTGTAGTATTTGGTTTGAGTTTTGGGTTTTGATTTTTAGTAATGATTGGAGAAAAAAATAGAAATAATAATTAAAAATAGAAATTAATGATTAGAGAGAGATAGAGAGAATAATATCCAGGCCTTGGGAAGGCCCTAATAGAGCGTGGTCTCAATTTGGGAAGCTCGCCCCTTTTGTCCAATTTGGACACATTTGACCCTGGATTGGAAATTGCTGTGTTGGTTTTGTTGTGGTTTTTGGGGTTGGGTGTGGGTGATATGGTCATTTTGGGCTTTTTTGGCGAATTTACAAATTACTTTTGATGGGTTTTCTGGCCGTACGAAAATTTCCGTCTGTGTCCTTTTTATGCATGCTATTTGTTTGTTTCTGTGAGCCTGTGTTGGTCTTTTCGCATTGGGCAGGTGTATAGGTGTCCCCAGTATTTCAGGTTCTTTTAGGTTTTATATATGTGTTCGATTGTATATCGTTTGTTTTTTTCAGGGTTGTGGGTATGGTGGGTTTTTTTGTATTTTTCTTCGTTTGTTTTTTCGCTGGGTATGGTGGTGCCTGTTGGATCATTGTGAATTTATGGGTGGGCTTGATTTTTTCGGGTTTGCGGGTTGTGGTGTGGGTTATGGGGAGGATGGATATTATTAACGAAAATTTTGGTTTTGTTTGGCTTGTGCTAATTTCGAATTCATGTTCTTGGTTGCAGGTTCAGGCTGTTGAAATTGAGCATGGTGATAAAGAGGAGTTCATTTGGAAGTCTGGTGAGTCCTGAAGATGAGTTTTAGGCTTGTCTATAGTTGATGGGCTGTCATGATCATCCATTAATTGTTGGGGAGTTTTGTTCTATTTTTAGGTGTTTGTCATTTGTGGCTTTTGTAGTTTTGCAAGTATGTTGGGAATTTTTTGTTGTATTGTAGGTGTGCCGTGATTTATGTAGGATATTGAAAACAGAGTGGAATTTGTTGAGCATTGATGTGTGATCATGATAGTCCATCGACTTTAGACGGTTTAGAGATTTGTCTTGAGAATTACCTGTTTTCCTGTGAATATTGCTTTATGGTTATAGTGGGTTGTGGAAGGAGTGTACAGGCAACGAATTGGCATGCAGTGTTTTATATTTGGTTGTTGTTGTACGTGTAATGAGAGTAACCTGTTAATCTTTGATAGAGTTCATTTGTTTCCTGTTGGCTGCCCATTATATGTGATGAATTTTGTGTTTAGTTGTTCCATTTTATAGGGGACAGAAGTCGAAGATATTTGCTTTGTTTTGGTCTCTGTGTTCCTTTGTGCTTTGGTTTGGCTGATTCTATTGTTCATAGGTAAGTTGTAATTGATGTAATTGATGTTTTATGAGTATTTAACTGTTGAGAATTTTTGTTTTATGATTTTATTGTTCATATATAAGTTGTAATTATTGTTTTATGAGTATTTAACTGTTGGGAATTTTTGTGTATAATGATTTTCTGTGGAGATATTATTAATGGGATTTTGTTTGTATTGTAATTGTTTCAGTTTCGTTTAGGTAACAAATTTTGTGGGTCGTCTGGTTTCTGGATTGTTGGGAGATGGAACTGTGAAGCGTTGGACAAGAGCGTTTTATTTCTTGAGTATGGTGAATGTGAATAGGCTTTGCTTTTTTTGTCTTTGTAATGGATAGCAGAGATATTTTGGAGGTTGATTACTGGGATCATGGGTTAGTGATTTTGGGATCATGGGTTAGTGATTTTGTGTTAGAGATTTGCCATTTGTTATGGGTTCTGCTGTTGCAAGGGCTTTTGTATGTCTTTGTGGTTTAATTTTAAGGATATGTTCAATTTCATGTTAGTTTAATTCTATATGGTTGATTATTTCCATGAAGTGTATAAAGTTATCAACTCAGTAAAAAATGAAACACATAATCTGCACAAGAAACGATGGGTAAAGTATCATACGGAAATTGGTTACTATTGGTTAATGAAGTTGTCAAGAGAGTTGTGAACGAAGAATGGGTTAGGATTTTTTTTAAAATTACGCGGCAGTAAATAATCCAGATGGTAATATTTTGTTGAATCTGGAAAAGTAATTGTTTGATATCGTTGTTTTCATGGTAGCAAAAATGGAATTTAGTCACAAAGAGCTTCGATTTAAATCAAGGCAATACTTAAATGCCACAGACTGATTCGTTAGATACCTAGATTTTAGAATACAGCAGCAAATGGTTGCAAAGTTCTCAAGTAATTTTCATTCTGCCCCGAAATTAGTCACAAAGAGCTTCGATTTTGAGTATGAAGGATGCCTAACTGTAGAGTAGATCGCCAAATTTTGACAACAAATCTTAAAAAAATCAAATCCATTTCAGCATATCTCGAGAAGAGAACTACTGAATGCTGATATAGAAAGAAAATATAATAAACTTGTTGGAATAGGCGAACAACATGATCAAAAATAGAGTTCGAAATGAATATTCGGCTGTTGATTTGGTAATTCTTCCTGCTATGTATAATGATTTGGTGTATAATATGTTTCTTTCATAGTTGCAAATAGGAATGAGTGCCGTTAGGAAAAAAAAAAATTATGTCAATGGAACAAAAAATATCAATTGTTATTCAGACTTTATAGGGAACAATAATTATAACACATATAGGAAAGAGAAGCATGACATTTATATAAGCTCTTGTGAGGGAGCTAGTGTAACGCCCCATGTAGACCACTAGCCCAGTACCCTGATTTGATCCACTAGCCACACCACATGGCCCAAAATGCTTAAGCCCAAAGTACTAGTAGTAGCCCACATAGTTTGTTAAATACCCAAGATCACTCATGTAAACAATCAATGTGGGACTAAACATCATCTACCCCCCAACCTGGGGTATTACAAACCTGGGGTATTACAATCTTCCCCCCTTAAGGATGCAACGTCCTCGTTGCATAGTCTCAGTCACCTCCCCTAGTGTCCCTAGTGGCAGAGCGCATTCTACCCACCACTTGGACCAAGGTAGGGTTATGATACCATTTGAAACGCCCCATGTAGAACACTGGCCCAGTACCTTGATTTGATCCACTAGCCACACCACATGGTCCAAAATGCTTAAGCTCGAGGTACTAGTAGTAGCCCACATGGTTTATTATATATCCAAGACCACTCATGTGAACAACCAATGTGGGACTAAACACCATCTACCCCCAAACTTGGGGTATCACAATCTTCCCCCCTTAGGGATGCAACGTTTGTGTTGCATAGTAACGCCCCATGTTGACCACCACTTAGACTAGGGCGGGGCTCTAATACCATTTGTAACCCCTCATGCAGAGGCTAGCTTAGTACCCTGATTTGATCCACTAGCCACACCACATGGCCCAAAATGCTTAAGCCCAAGGTACTAGTGGTAGCCCACATAGTTTGTTAAATACCCAAGATCACTCATGTAAACAATCAATGTGGGACTAGACATCATCTACCCCCAAACCTGGGGTATTACAGCTAGGCTTGATAAGGGAAATGTACAAAAGTCAGCTAATTATCATACAAACTATCATTAGTTATTACACATCCAGAAGCTTAAAAGAAAAGCCAACATTAGTAGTGCTTTTTTGTTTAAAGTGGTAGAGTAGCAAAGTCTGATAACATTAGCTGAGGCATTACATAATAAAAGTTATTATGCTTACATCCAACCATAAACCCTTTCGTCATCTCTTTCTGAATCAAGTACTACAACATTAGCAACGAGACCAAATGAGACAGAAACTAAGAGGTAATCAAATATATCCAGGTAAAGGCTACCAGCAAATTCGTTCAGGCTCTGCTCATTCAGTTTGTGATCATGAATTGGGATGCTCCATATGCGGTTGCTCATCTTGATAATTAGCTCATGCATATTAAAGACTATGATAATATCTCCAAGTTGTTGTTGAAGAACCTATAATAAGGCAAATATACTGTTAGTCTTTATAAAATCTTTGCCAGGAAATTTTAAGCATCGAAAGTAAATTTCTGTTAGTACCATTGGTAGAGGATTGCCAGATAAATCAAACCAGCCAAATCGGAGAAGCCCAAATTCATTTGCAATAACCGATGGCAGGCAAGATGTTCGCAGATAATCTATGGCAAAGTTAAAAGGCAAAATACTTAGTGGAATGCAGTGTTACAAATAGTGAACTAACTAATTAAATCATCCATTTTCACATAAAATGCAATGCGTGCATATATTATTTTACCTTTATAAATTGCATACATTAACTACGATCTTGTTTTATAGTTGTTCATATTATAGGTATAATAATAAACTTTTTACATGGTTATCATAAAATGGGTTTCGTACCTGGTAGTGGGTGAACAGGTGGCCAAATTTCAATTGTTGTGGACCAATCAAACTGCATTTCTTCATCTTGTTCGTTGAGTATGATCGTGTTAAAAACCCATGGCCTCTCACACGCAAGAATGACATTGCACCCTTTTGTTAGTTGATGTGCAGTACAGAAGGTATGCCATCCATGAATAAATTGGTTGTTTGCAACCTGAATTGTCCAAACTCGAGAGCCATGTTTCAGCAATGCCCAGGTAATGTCACCATTTACTGGAAAATAAGGTTTGATTCCAAGTGGGGGAGATTCATTTTCCTTTCAAGTGTTTAGTAATATGTTAGTTAAATATTGTCTTACATCAATTTTTGCAAATAAAGATTGAAATATAATTTAGTTAGCTATTCATGAACTGAGAATTATAACCTCAAGTAAGTCTGCACTAGAAATTCCTTTCACAAACCAGCAGCTTGGAACACCTATATTTAAGGAAGAAAACGAGTTTAATTCAGTAGATAAGCATGGAAAAGAAATCTTGAGGAATGCATACATGCAATACTGTGGTGGAGAAATGAGTAATAGATAAGACTATCCAACTA
The DNA here is from genome assembly GCA_020921065.1 of Vaccinium darrowii. Classification (NCBI taxonomy): domain Eukaryota; kingdom Viridiplantae; phylum Streptophyta; class Magnoliopsida; order Ericales; family Ericaceae; genus Vaccinium; species Vaccinium darrowii. Next base: position 19,727,616 of record CM037154.1, on the reverse strand, counting down.
GGTTGTTATCAGTCCATTGGTTGACGTTGCCAATAGGTAAAATTTCACGGTAGGTATGATTGAAATTCCAAGATGCTCGGTATGTAATTTCATTATTCCCCCAGTCAAGTGCATTTGCTGCAATTACGCGCTCGCCGTGTGTACTTTCAATATAATAGAATCCACGATATGCAGCTATATAATTAGGAAATCATGATAACCCCATCGGATAAATCGATTCATGATAACCATTGTACTGCTGCATGTGATAGAGAATAGCATACACAGAAAATCTAGCTCAGAATGTTCCTATATGTATAGAAAACAGCTTGAATAAAATAAAATTCAAAGAATACAAATAGATTGATCAAGAGGGAAGGCAACCAAAGGACTCATTTATCGGTCAATAAAATACAAAATCTTCATTGATTAAGTATGATATGTATTTAATGCGGCATGCTAGGTCTATTTCAGCTCTGGGTGAAAAAAGTACAGTACATAGTCTTAATAAATCTTTCAAAAAACTCTCACTTAATCAAAGGCCTTCAAACTCACGTCAAAACTTAGACAAGAGATCAGGTTTTCTTTTTCTATAATATTTGGAATTATATCTTCATAGACTTTGTTTCATTTCTCAGATTGCCGTTTCGGCTGTCGAGATTAAAATGTTAAGGAAAAAGGTTGTTATTTGTATACTCTTTGTTCAATATTTCTACAATTCTACTACTATTTTTTTATCGCACCTTATAAATCTTCTGACCTACTTTTTACAAGTGTCTCAGGTGTCTACGGCAAATTTGATTAGCCTTGTCATGAATAGAACTTTCAATCTTTTATTAGGAAACTTATTCTCATGAGAAGTGAATTTATTTCATACACTACTTGGGCTGGTCATGGTTTATAAAAAGAAAAGTATTTTTATATTCGTCCAACATGATTGATTATCAAATAAACAGTCTAAGGATAATTACTAAGGTTTTAGAAACTTAATAAAATAAATAATTTGTTTCTTCCGTGGACGACTAGATAACATAAATCTATGCTTTATATATTTCAATCAGAATTCCTAGAATATATTTGAAGGCCTCAACGTGACTTGTAGGAAAAAATGTTTTATAGCTTTGTTTTCTGTCTCCGGAATAAATTGTTCATTTATTTGTATGTTCACATATACAAAAAAATTACATTATCTATAATTATGTCTATTAGTAATGTGCATAATTTCATTCTTACGTTTATTTCTGCTTTTACAGTATATTTCTTATCCTTATATTCATATCCAAACGTTTGACGCTTAAGAACTTCTTTTTAGATACAAAATTATTGCAAATTTTGATAACCTAAAAATCCTTTTTTTTTATTAGGAAATTTAATTATAAACTAGCGAAATACATCTTCCAACTTCTCTGTATGTTCGCACTTTATAGGCAAAGATGCAGGATATAGTGTTATGCTGAATAACTTCAAACTCAGTAAACTCTACATTGACTTCACTACCAAAAATAAAGGCGTTTGATTCTTACAACTCGGAAAAAAATGCATACATTACATGCATCAATTATAACAGATAATCGTTCTACTGATGTCTATATATACAGCCTATGATTTTGTTTTTCTTAGCTACGAATCCCAAAATTGGATCTCTGCAAAAACAGAGCATAGAAAATTACCTGCTTCATTCCTCTATTGTGGCCGAAAATCATATTTTCCTGGCTAAATTTCTTTGCTCTGAGGTCTTTGAGAGAGAGAGAGTTTCTTCGTAACTGGGGAAATTGTATTTTCGAGGTAAAGTACTTGATTGATTTGAAACAGAGACTGAGGGTGCTTCCACTGAGTTCCACGTTTCAAAGCTAATCCTTACTTCCGACTTTCACATGACATCTTGACGTGATTCTGCTGCATGAGAGAATGGAGCAACCAATGAAAATCCGCCATCCCACTGTCAAGAGGTGCGATCATAATTAACCCTCATTAAAACGCACTAAATCTGTTCCCTTTCTATAGTTATCCTTCCATACTCTTCTGCTGTCTATGTGTACACACACACACACACACACACACACACACACACACACACATATATATATATATTGGTAAACTATTGTTTGTCCTTTCCAAGACTCAATTTTTATCTAAACAGAATTTCTATTGATAAACATTAGTGGATTCATTCTTCAGCAAATTTTTGTTTCATAAAATCTCACATTTTATGACACTCTAATCCCAATAGATACTACTAAAAGTCATTTTATAAGATTTGCATAAAATTATTCTAAAATCTATACGAAACTCACAATATTTTATGAATTAGCAAAACAATTCCGTTTATCCGCCTCCATAAAATATACATTTTATGAGATTTTCATAAACTGTACCTAAAATCTATTGAAAAACAAGGCCTAAACATAAAGTTTCAATTTGTATTGATATTTTTAGCAGCAGTTTATAAAATTCATACCTTTTATTCCACATAATTATCTGGTATATATTTCTATACTTTCATACATTTATATCTATAAATTTTTTGCAAATATTTTATATGACTAAATTTCTATAGATTTAAATTTATCTTTTACGGAATAGAAGGTTTATTCTAAAAGTTAATAATGTATATCTATAAATTTAGAATTTTGAAAACTTTATTTAATCAACGGCATTCAAAGCAATGAAACAAGATGCATATTGAATATCTATAAGAATATATATTTGAAAACATAAACAATTTTTGATAATATAACAAATATTACTTAATACTTTGATTCACAATTATGTAATATATTTATATCTATTAAAATAAAAATCACGTATCGTTTTTCTCCATAATACAAGATAAGCTGGTAATACTCATTGGTCTATGTGCAACACATGGTACTTCTCTTATAGTGATTACCACCTTTTCATTAGTATATACTTTCTTCCTCCGCCTCTTCTTTCTTCACTATCTGAGGTGCACTTCTATTACTTTCTTGTCCCTCATCTTTGCCACTGCATCTGAAGGTACGCTTAGATTTCTTCATCAACTGCTTGCTACTCTCTGAAGAGATTTTTTTTGCATATTGTTTGCTGCAATAAACTTTGCATATTGAAGTTTACTATGTATTCTATTTATTTTCCATCTGTCTATTGAATTTAGTTATTTACTATAACATGATGTTTTGTTATTTTCTTCGCACAATTTTTTTTTTCACAAGTAGTAACAATATAAGATCTGGTTTGTGATGATCAACAATTAGGAAATGCCATCCCACAAACGGGTAAGGATACCCTACTCTAAGTTATCTACTGATGAAAAAAATCGTATAAACAGTAGAAGGAGAATGCTAAGCCTACAAAGAAGAGAGCAAGAAGTTCAGTTATTTTCTATTGACATTGAAGACTTACATGGATCACAATCCACCGCTAGTGCTGTTGGTTCCACCTCTCATAGTTATGTAGCAGGTTTATTAACTGCTATTCTTTAACCTATATTATTAAAATGTTGTTTCATTATTCTCCACTCTGATAAAAAAGTCTATCAATGTTTTAGGACCAACTTCCGAGTACTTCAACGGCATTGATGATTCCCCATGTACGATGGCTTACCCATTCTTTGTTGTTCTTTTTCCTAAAACAAATTTCCGAACTTTCTAATCACGTCTTCCTTATTTGCACTAGGTTTGTTATATGACGTCTCAGTTGGTAAGCTCAATCTTATTTATCTTCTTTAATTTCATCATTCTTTATTGAAAAGAGTGATATTCAAATACTTTCTCTCTTTTAGGTACGATGGTTAGCAACATAATACCTATTCAGCCACTTAAACAACCAGATATACCAACTAAACCATCGCTACTGCCTGTTGTTCCACCTTGTACCTATTGTAACCTATTGTAAGGCAAAGAAATTCCCACTTGAACCACCAACATTTTGCTGTTACAAGGGTCAAGTTGATTTATATCCAGTTGCCGTTCCAGATACTCTAGCATATTTATATTCAGGATCAATGCCAGAATCGCTTCACTTTTTGCAGTTTATTAAGCCATATAACACTAGATTCTCGTTCACATCATTTGGTGTCCATTTGGATAAAGAGTTTGCGACTCGTCAAAATGGAATTTATACATTTAGAGCGCAGGGCAAGATATACCACTACATCAATAGCCTTTACCCCCCAAGCAATGGTGTTCCATCGTATCTTCAGTTATATTTTTATGACACAGAGCATGAAGTTTCAAATAGGAAATCTGACAAGGATAAGTTGCGTGAACCTACAATTGAATGCTTAAAAGATGTGTTGAAAAACAATCCTTATTCTAGGTTTTTCCGTAGACTTAGCCATATTGAGGATATTGATAAGTGTCAAATTAAGCTGAAGGCAGATCCTAAAATTAAGAGAACAACTGAAGGTCCACCAACTATTAGTCAGGTAGCAGCTATCTGGATGGAAGATGAGAATGGAGATGCAATACGGGAAAGAGAAATTGTAGTTCAGAAACATGATGGCTATAGCCAAAGGATTAAAAGTTATTTTGGATTATATGACCCCCTAGAATATCCTCTGTTATTTCCTGGTGGAGAACCCGGGCAATTGATTGCTAGAGAAACGGCAGGTAAAAGATTCTATTATTATTTATTAGGTATGTCGTTCATGAGTCTTAGATACTATAATATATTTTTTCATCCAATACATCAGGAGAATGCTGGAAAGGAAGGGATGGTTTCATGCCGGGAATTTTATGCCTATAGACTTCAAATCCGTGAATCCCCAAATAGTATTTTACTGTAATCAGCCAAATTGTTACAACAGTTTGTTGTTGATATGTATGTTAAGATTGAGACATCAAGGTTAGATTGCTTTAGAAATAAGCAAGATCGCATAAGAGCAGATTTATATCAAGGAATTGTGGATAGTGTCAACCACGGTGAGACTGAAGGTTCAAGAATAGGAAAACGAATTGTTCTTCCAGGATCGTTTATTGGTGGTCCACGAGATATGAGAAAAAAATATATGGATGCAATGGCATTGGTTCAGAAATATGGAAAACCTGATTTATTTCTTACAATGACATGTAATCCAAAGTGGCAAGAAATAAAAGCAGAGTTGAAACCACATGAGGAACCGCAGAACAGACCAGATTTGTTAACAAGGATCTTTAGAAGTAAGTTTGAGCAGCTAAGAAAAGAAATAGTTCATGATGAACTTTTTGGACCAGTGGAGGCATATACATATGTAGTCGAGTACCAAAAAAGAGGATTGTCCCATGTCCATATGCTCATTATTTAAAAAAAAAAAGCCACAAGTTTAATACAGCGGCGAAAATTGATCAGTTTATATCCGTAGAATTACCTGATATGGCCATCAACCCACATTTATATGCAATGGTTGTCAGGCATATGATGCATGGTCCATGTGGTACTTTGGATCCAAGTAAACCATGCATGGAAAAAAAATCCTGCAAAGACCATTACCCGCGTAGTTATTCATCTGAAGCAATAATCAATGAAGACGAATATCCTACCTACAGAAGACGAGCAAACAATGATCAGGTTTTGGTTAGGGATCATATGCTAGATAATAGATGGGTAGTTCCGTATAACCCATATTTATTAGCAAAATATGACTGCCATATCAATGTTGAAGTTTGCTCAAGCATTAAAGCTGTTAAATATCTATACAAATATATATACAAAGGACACGATAAGATTATTTATCAGGTAGTCAAAACAGCACACGGTGATATTATTGATGAAATAGAACAGTTCCAAAATGCAAGGTGGATCACGCCACCAGAGGCTGTTTGGAGAATTTATGGTTTCCCTCTCCACCAAATACATCCAGCAGTGACACCTTTGTAGTTACATTTAAGTGGCTGTAAAATGGTAAATTTTAAGGATAATTCTAATCTTACATCGATTGCTGATAACCAGTTCTTTGAGAGAACAATGCTCACACAATTTTTTTGGATGAATGCTAATAATGATTTAGCAAAAGCCCTAAGATTACATTATAAGGATTTTCCCCAAGCATTTGTATGGAATCCTCAATCAAGAGTATGGAAAGAACGTGAGCAACAAGAAGTGATTGGAAGAATAATAACTGCTGATCCAAGTGAAGGTGAAAGATATTATTTGAGATTATTGTTATGTCATGTTAGAGCTCCAACTTCATATGAATACCTGCAGACAGTTAATGGACTCGAATATAATAGTTTTAGAAAGGCAGCAGTTGCACATGGTTTGCTTGAAAATGATAATAGCAATGAAAAGTGTCTTGAGGAAGCATCGGTCTACCGAATGCCATCATCTATGAGGTAGTTATTCTGCACAATCCTTGTCCAGTGTAGCCCCATCAATCCAATTCAGTTATTCTTAAAATTTGAAAATGATATGGCTTCAGATTATTTAACAATTGGAAACCTTCCTGCTATGGATGCTCGCCAAGCACTGCTTCAGGCATTGAACTTAGAACTACAATCAATGGGCAACAATTTAGCAAATTTTCAGCTGCACACTCTCCTAGCTCCAACCCAAGCAAGTTCACAAATAAATAGGGAAATAGAAGATGAGCTTAGTATCCCAATATGCCCAGAAGATTTGATGAGTATACCACTCTTGAATACAGATCAAAAGATTACATACGATGCAATTCTAGATGCTGTTTTTGGTAGAAAAGCAATTAGTTTTTTTATTGATGGTCCAAGAGGAACAGGGAAAACCTTTCTATATCGAGCACTGTTAGCAACAATTCAATCACAGCACAAAATTGCTTTGGCAACAACAAGTTCTGGAGTTGCTGCGTCAATACTTCCTAGCGGCAGAACTGCCATTCGCGGTTTAAAATCCCAGTAGATGCAGAAGGAAAATTCTGTTGCAGTGTTAAGAAGCAATCAAACTTAGGAGCATTGCTAAAACAATCAGCATTGATTATCTGAGATGAAGCTTCGATGGCTCAAAGGCAGGCTATCGAAGCATTGGATAATCTTCTCAAAGACTTAATGGATTGCGATGAATTATTTGGAGGAAAGGTCATTGTATTAGGTGGAGATTTCCGACAAGTTTTACCTATCATATCAAAAGGTACAAGTGAAGATTCAATGAATGCTGGCTTTGTCCACTCATACATATGGCCATTGCTCATCAAATACAAGCTCAAGGAAAACATGCGTGCCAAAGAAGATCCAGCTTTTTGTGCATATATATTACGCATTGGGAATGGTCAAGAACAAGCAAATGATCAAAGCGAAATTTTGTTGCCACAAACATTAGTCATACAGCCAAAGGAGACTGGTCAGTCATTAGATGAACTAATTGAATTTGTTTTTCCAGCAACTGAGCTAAATGGATCTGATCCTTTGGCTATAACAGCATCTGCAATTTTAACACCAAAGAATGATGTTGTTGATGAGATAAATGAAATTTTAATGTTAAAATTTGCAGGTGAAGAACAAGTAAGCACCTACGAAACAACTGATCCAAGTCAACAGGCAATGTATATAGATTTCTTGAATTCGTTATCACCTCAGGGAATGCCTCCTCATCATTTGTCTATAAAAAAGAATTGTCCCGTTCTTTTGCTCAGAAACCTTAACCCCTCAAAAGGTTTATGTAATGGGACAAGATTAATTTGTAGAGAATTTACCAAATACATGATCATGGCAGAGATCGCGGTTGGTGAAAGGAAAAATACTATAGTGTTTATACCTCGCATACCCCTTCGACCAAATAATAGCAGCCAATATCCAATTCAGTTCACAAGGCGTGAATTCCCTATCCGAGTTTGTTTTGCCATGACAATTAACAAAGCCCAAGGTCAAACATTAAATAAAGTTGGCCTCTACTTACCACAGCCAGTTTTTTCACACGGTCAATTCTATGTTGGCATGTCTAGGCCAACAACAGGAAGTAAGATTAAAGTACTTTTGCCTTACTCAGAAACATATCCTTTTTCCTACTACAGAACAAAAAATAGTGTATAAACAAATTCTTACAGAAGCAGGTTGTCAATAATTACTTAAAGGATAATTAGATGTAATATCTATTTAATTACTGGTGTTTGCGCTCCGTTCTAAGCTATTTGTTTTGTGCATTCTTACTCTCACGCTGTCTTATTTCACATGTTATGAATATGTCATTTTCCTATAATGCTTTTCTCATGTTAAACAAATTATTCAAACAGGTATATAAACATTTATTCCTTTATTACTTATATCCAAATAATAGAACATTGAATTCGAATTTATATTCTAATCGTATGCAGGACACAATGGCACCACCACTAATGCAAGTCAAGCCATCACTACAAAATTGAAGTTCTTGTTGCTGAGAAAAGTCTACCTAAACCAATCGGCAAAACAGTTTGCCAAAAGCTGCTACTACAAGATAAACAGGTTCTTCTATTCATATTTCTCCTCGACTTTATATATATCCATACTATCTACAAAATTCAGTAACAAACATTCCTTGTATTCTGTTCTTAATCTTCATAGGGAGATGAAATTCAAGGTGTAATCTTTGGCTACAGCATTGATGTTCTTGAAAATACTCTCAATGTATATGAGACATATTCAATTACGAATGCTTGTGTATCCCTAATACCAGAGCAGTATCGATATTTTGAAAATCCGCATCAAATCACAATCAGTGCAAAAACACCAGTTCAAGCTATCCGCATTGATGGTCTTACTGCCAGGACTATCAAATATAACTTCACTCAACTTGCGGATATAGAGGCAGTTACAACAGCAGAACCAAAACTTGGTAACTATTACATAAATTTATTCTAAAATTATCACTCACAAATCCTACTAATTTATCTTCCAAATTGTTGGATATCCTCTTTTATGTCCTTAGTGTTGAACCACGCAGATTTGTAAATGGTTCCTATGTAGCAGATCTCAGAGTTATTGATCAGAGGTACATCATCAAACTCACTAAAATTTAGATGCTATTAACTTTCATTAAATTTCATATTAACAAATTTTTTACATATCAGCATGCGACAAACAATAATTTCACTCTGGGGTCAATTTAGCGATGTTGAGGCAACAACAATTAAAAATTTACCAGGGACATTTCCAGTTGTAATTGCTACACGGCTCAAGATAGCATCATACTTTGGTTAGTTACATTAACAAAAAATCAAAAACATATTTCCCTTGGTTGATTATTATATCCGCTGTTTCTGCTTCCCGACTTAATCATACTAATTTCTACCTCATTGATATAAAGGTACCAACTTGGCAATGCGGGGTTCTTCAGCCTTCATTCTCAACCCCCCAATACCAGTTGCTGCAACACTACAAGCTTGGTCTCTAGAATATATTTTCCATACCTAAAATACTTACTATCTTCTTTCAAAAATAAATTCTACATAAAATTAGTTATCTCTTGTAAGGACCCGTATTTTTAATCATTTTTATGGAAATAAAGTTGGGGAAATGTGAGGAATTGATTAAAATGTTTAAGTGATAGATTTATGAGTGTATTTGATTAGTTGGGGCCTTTATGCTATACACAAGTCATTACGAGGACCGAGGGTGTAATTTCATTAAACATTATATGTGTGGTGTGAGAGAGGAGAGAGGAAAACACATTCTCTTCCCCCCCCCCCCCCCCCCCCCAATAGGCCGGCCTCCCCCTTCTCTCTCTAACCCTCCATAGCTCTTCATCTTCTTCCTCAAATTCTCCCAAAATCTCCATAACCCAACTCAATCCTTGCACAAATTCTTCAACTTTCAACCATTGGAGCTTGGCTTCTTCTTGTTTTGGCCTTGGAGGAGCTCAATTTGGTGGTTTCTAGAAGATTTGAAGTTAGGCTTTTGCTCTCATTTGGATTGCAAGCTTTCTTTTACTTGAGGTACGGAAATTTCTAACTCTCCCAAGTGTAAATGTGGTGTATGTGTGTGTTTAGTCAATTGATTGCTTGAGTTTCCATTATTTTGTTGATTTCCTTAGGAATGAACCATTTCCTCTTGTATCTTGGTGATATGTTGTGTTATAATGTTGTTTGAATCTTTCTTATCTCTTAATATGATCATTTGCAACCAAGAAAGTGCCCAAAAGAAGCCCCATTGATCATTTCTTTGCTTGAAAATTTTTGGATCTGATGTTGTCCCATCCATAGGACCTGACGTCCTATCCATAGGACCCTTGCCTCTTTTCGTCTGGCCAATCTGATGGCTCTCTTATCCATAGGATGTTTTCTCCTATCCATAGGAGCCTCTGACGCCCTATCCATAGAACTTTTCTCCTATCCATAGGACCCTTTGTTGTTCCAGAGATGGCCAATCTGATCTCAATCCTATCCATAGGACCTGACCTCCTATCCATAGGACCCCTTTAGTCCATGAAAAAGTGTTTGAACTTTATTTCACTTACTTAGTCTTGTTCATTCAAAGTTATTGGTTATATAACGTCATTCGAAAGGGTCATTTGGACTACCTTTAATACTCGGGTTGAAATTTTCATATTGGCACGTTCGGTTAATACGAAACTCTATGTTGGCGCAAAACCAATGCATGAGACTAAGGTAATGGGACACGTGGGCACTGTAATGACATTAATGAGCATGAAATGAAGTACGAATGTGGTAATAATGACACGGGGCCCGAAAGGGTGTGCTCGGAGTGACACGGGGCTGGAAAGGGTATGCCCGGAGTGACACGGGGCCTTTATGGCATGCCCGGAGTGACACAGGGCCTACATGGCATGCCCGGAGAATATTTGAATGTTTAAAGAAATGAGATGTATAAATTGAACGCGTAGGACACAAGAGGCGTGTCGGGTACATGTCGGGTGCTATTGGGTACGAGAGACGAGAATAAATGAAATCTAGTTGATTATGTGCCACTTTTTAGTCCTTTCACCATTCAAACTCTTTCCTAACTCTTGCTACATGAATTGTGCTTTCTTGTCTATCATCTATATGCATTTCATTTCACTTAGGATTGCTAGACATTTCTCCACTGGGCTAGTGAGCTCATCCTTACAAATTTCAGGTACACATCAAGGAGCATGATTATGGAGTGCTTGGATTGCATGCGTACATTGTTTTGAAAGCTAAAGGAGGAGTTATATTATCATCTTAGAAGTAGTATTTTTGTCAAGATGATATTGTAACTTGATTAAGTCTTTTCTTTTGACAATGGGTTGTAAACATACTTAAAACTTATGTATTTGTACATTTGAGTTGACGAGTACCCTTAGACTATTGTAACTTTTTGACTTTGACTTTTCTATATTTCATTTGGATTTGATGTGGCCCATGAACTTGTTGACCGTCTACGTGGATTTTCTCAATGAATTATCTTTTAAAATTTCGAGGGCGTGACAATTTGGTATCAGAGCTTAGGGTTCGAAAACTTAGGAGCCGTGGGGAGACTCTAAGTCTCTGGGTTTAAAACCATTGCATAAATTATTATTTTTTACCAAGTCAGGTTTTCTCATACATTATGTGTGCTTGTGTGACATTCATGAGCATGGAGCATTATGTAGCATTTTGATAGTATAAAATTAGCATCTTGTGGAGTTGTATACCCGTGTTGGGAGGCGTTAGAGGGTTGGACCTCGTATGAAATTGTGTTAGGCTCAATGATAAATCTTTCATTCTTATATTCTTATTAGCGAAATGGCACCAAAGAGAGGAGCTTCACGTGCTAGGGGTGCAACCGGGGGAAGAACCACAAGGCGTGGTCGGGGCGCTAGGGCGCGTGATGAGGCTAGTATTCATGACGAAAGGGCAGAAAATGAGGTGACCCAACCGGGGAATGGTTTTGAAAACCGGGATGAGCGACAGATGAAGGCTAGTGTCACGCCCCGCCCCGCAAACGGCACCTGAGGTGGGCCCGAGTCGGTGCGGCCACGTGGCATTCCAACTCAAGACCCAACATCACCTTACAAAAAACTCAGAATAAAAACACAGCGGAAGACTTCATCATATAAATAAAAGTGTCAACGTTAACCACAGTTTCAAACACCAACAACCGTATACTCAAAAATAGCTTAAACAATACATGTGCTCAAAATACTCTCTTATTACAAATCATTAAAGTACTACGCGACAACGACCGAAACTCACACGACACCAACTGCACAACCCAACGCTGACCGGTAGTGGACCCCCCTCTACAGCCCCTGCTATCTGGAAAACCATAAAGGAAAACCAGGAGTGTGTGAGACATAGAAATGCTCAATAAGATACAACCAAATCAACATCCAAAACACAACAGTATTATGCAACAACAATCAACATGTATATAACCAATCACATGCAAGTGGCGCGTCTGCCACATCCTATGTATCCTAGGTCACTGTGGGAGCACACCCCGCTTGTTGTCACCGGTAGCTAGCCGACACAACGTACTCGCGGTGTAACCCAATCCACAGCCCCTTCGCAGATACCATCTTTCACACATCAAGCATGCATATCAGTAGCTAAAACATCAATTAGCATGATATACATCCAACTTCACAACAATACATCATCAATACATCCATCTTCGCAACAATACATCATCATCACAGTTATATGGTATTGAACTTAACCATGTCAAACACACTCACCTTTGATTCGACTGGAGTATGCCAAACTTACTGTTTCGGCACCTCCCGATGACCCGACTTGTCACCTAGCCACAAGCTAACCAATATCAGTCTATAAACTTTCACGGATGTCTCACATATAATCAAAGAGATAACAATGTAACATAAACAACTTATAAGGTCATCACAATTGAAGACAAGTCAAGACACCACGACACTTCAAAACTAGTATGAAATCTAATAACCAGCCCATCGTATCTGGACTGTCACTTCTTACGGGTTCTGAATTAAGACATGAGACCACCACCACTAGAAAGAAAACTTTTGGTACATCAATATCGATATAAAATTTGCCCTAATCGGAGCCCGGATGACCAAGATATGCTTGTTTGAAGTTACACAACAAGAAACACAAAATTGCAGGTTCAGCAAGTACACCAACTTCGAATCAAAAACTGCTATTGTCTAGAACAAATCAAGGCACAAACTATACATAGAATCGAAGATATACGAGTCTAGTTTCCAAATCAAAAAGCGGTTCGCAAAACGGATACTCGAGCTATGAGTTATGCCCATTTTCCCAAAGAGTGTCAGTGCTGTCTGCACAGACGCGAACCCGACAGCAGCTCGGTAGAACATTTTTCATATTTTCTGTGTTTCGAATTAAACTCTGAAAATTTAACACAACATATAAGACACAAGGATGAATCTTCTGTAAAAATATCAAATATTTACAAGCTTTCTAAGTACCCGAAATAATTTCGTGAAAACATGACAGAATCCATAATCATAAACTCCAACAGTGAGTTATAATCAAACCCAAGAAATATTATGTTCTAAAACTCCAAGAACCAAACCCAACACCATAAACCAACTGAAATCAATCCATCTATGACATGAAATCAACAACAAATTCAAGAATCAAAACCCTAGAATCAAAACCCTTACCTTGAATTAGGTTTTTCCCTAATTTTTCCCTTCCCTCTTCTCCTTCTCCTTCTTCTCCTTCTTCTTCTTCTTCTTCTCTCTCTCTCTCTCTCTCTCTCTCTCTCTTTCTACGTACATCTGATTAGGATCAGACCAAAGGAGAAAATATCTCCTGCCCAAATTACACTTCTCCCCTCCAACTTACATAGCTATTAGCTTTAATCCCAAAACTCATAATTACTCCAAACTCTTCTAATTCAAATTAAAACATAAACTAAACATCAAATGCCCGGGACAGGTATTACAGCTAGACATGATAGGCGTGAGCAAGAAGTCAATCAAACTAGCCAATTAGCAGCCGAAATTGTGGCGGCCTTTGCGGCGCAAAACCTTTTGAAAACACCATCTACGGGTTCGGACGCTAGGGAATGCATCAAGGATTTTCGTCATATGGATGCACCGACGTTTGATGGGGATACTAGTGACCCACTTAGGCCGAACCATTGGCTTGCCGATATTCGTAAACTTTTTACCGCACTCAGGATTAACGATGACACAACTCAGGTAAATCTTGTGGCTTGTCAATTGACTAAAGACGCGAATGAGTGGTGGGATTCGGTTTTGGCGCTTAGAAAGGATACACGGAAATTGGATAGGTTGGCACGGGTGTAGAGGAACCGGATGTTGAAAACATGACGTGGGCCGAATTTGAGGCAATCTTTGAAGCCCAATACTTTCCGGAATCACTCAAGGACCAATTTAGGGACCAATTTGAGAACTTAAAGAAAGTGGACATGCCTGTTTTGGAGTACTCCATGAGACTCCAACAACTATCTCGTTTCGCGCCGGAATTGGTTAACACCGAGGAGGGAAAGTGTAAGAGATTCTTGAAAGGGTTAGAGGATCCACTTAGGAGCCTAGTGATTCCATTGCGTTGCAAGACTTTTGCCGAAATAGTAGAGACGGCTAGGACGCTTGAAGTTTCGAGTGGGGCATCGAGTGGGGCGAAGAAAGAAGTAGTCAGGCCGGCACAAACCACCGTTAGTGCACAGTCGAGCCATTATGGGGGGGCAAGGGCATAAGAGGTCTCGAGATCAATTCAAAGCTTCGCATAGTCAATCGGATTTTCGGGTGCCTTCTTCTTTGGGTTCTCGGGATGGTTCGGTTCGAGCACCGTTGGTGTGCCACCAATGTAACCACGTCGGTCACGTTCGCGCCTATTGCCCTTTTCTTTCGGGTCCTCATTCTCAGGGCGCTCAGTTTTCGGGTACCTATTTTTCTTGAGGGAAAACGGGGCATATTGCGAGGAATTGTACACGGGAAGGTGGAGCACGTAGTGAGTCTGGGTCTGTTCAGCAGCTGAGTGGTGGTCACAGTTTCAGTTGGGGTTCACACGGGCAATCTCAGTATAGGTAGGGTTCTACCGGGCAGGGTCAGCGGTTTGTTGAGCGGGATGCGAGTTCTTCGACACCGAGTCAGGGTTCTGTTCAGAGAGGTGGGCACACGCAAAGTCAGACTGTTCCGGGGAGAGCCTATCATATCACTGCTTCCACAACTTTGCCACCACCGCCACCACCTACGACTTCTCAGGTTCCGGAGACTTCAGTTGTGAGGGGTACGTTTCTCCTCTTCAACTCCTTTGCTAAAGTCTTATTTGATTCGGGCGCATCACATTCATTCATTGCTTCTTCATTTGTGGGTGCGTTGGAGTTAGAAACCGATAGTTTGCATCCTCCGTTGTTCGTTGACACACCATTGGGCGGTAGGGCACCACTTGACCGTATTTGTCGGGGTTGTGAGTTGGTCATCTTAGATCGTCGATTTGTGTTTGATTTCATTGTGCTAGACATGTCCGGGTTCGATATTATATTGGGTATGGATTGGCTATCTAACTATCATGCTACCATTGATTGTTATAAGCGTCGGGTGGGTCCAAATTTGTACGCCGGAGAGTGGGTGTTTTGAATTCTTCGGGGAATGTCGGGAACCGATTGAGCCGTATCTGTGTGGTCCGCGGGAAAGGGAATCTATTTCATGTTTATTGGCTAGTTTGACACTAGATGAGGACTTATCTATGCGTGGGGAATTGCCAAGGGTAGTTTGTGACTTTCCGGATGTGTTTCAGGAGGAGTTACCGGGCTTGCCACCCGATAGGGAGATCGAATTCACAAGAGACTTGTTACCGGGCACCGCTCCGATTTCTATGTCCCCATATCGCTTTGCACCGGCCGAGTTGAGAGAACTCAAAACACAACTTCAAGGATTGCAAGATTTAGGCTTTATACGACCGAGTACGTTACCATGGGGAGCACTGGCTCTATTTGCGCAAAAGAAGGATGGGTCGCTCCGCTTATGTATCGATTACCGTAAGTTGAACTGAGTCACAATTAAGAACAAGTACCCAATGCCTAGGATCGACGACTTGTTTGACCAACTCCGGGGTGCCACGTGCTTTTCTAAGATTGATTTGCGGTCCGGGTATCACCAATTGAGAGTTCGCCGTGAGGACATTCTTAAAACCGCCTTTCACACTCGTTATGGCCGTTATGGGTTCATGGTCATGCCCTTTGGCTTAACCAATGCACCCGCTACTTTCATGGACTTGATGAATCGAATTTTTTGGGCGTATCTTGATCGCTTCGTGGTTGTCTTTGTTGATGGTATTCTTGTGTATTCTCCTTCTGAGGAAGATCACCAATCTCATTTCACTATCGTTCTTGAAATCTTGAGGGAGCACCGATTGTACGCAAAACTTAGTAAGTGCGAGTTTTGGTTGTCCGAGGTGAAGTTCTTGGGTCATGTGGTATCGAAAGACGAGGTGTCCGGGGTGTCCGTGGATCCAGGAAAGATTGAGTCGGTATTGAATTGGGTACGTCCGAAGAGTGTCTTCGAGATTCGGAGTTTCTTGGGTTTGGCCGGGTATTACCGTCGTTTCGTACTAGATTTCTCTCGTTTAGCAGCTCCGATGACTAAATTAACTCGCAAAGGGACGAAATTCATGTGGGATGATAAGTGTGAGGCGACGTTTAATGAAATGAAGAAGCGTTTGACCACCGCACCTATTCTAATTGTGCCCGAGCGTGGAGTTGGCTACTCCGTCTATTGTGATGCTTCGCGGGAAGGACTTGGGTGCGTTTTGATGCAAAATGGGAAAGTGGTAGCATATGGTTCACGGCAATTGAAGGATCATGAGCGTAATTATCCGACTCATGATTTAGAACTTGCGGTGGTTATATTTGCTTTAAAAAGTTGGAGGTATTACCTTTATGGTGAAAAATTTGAAGTATTTTCGGATCATAAAAGATTAAAGTACTTATTTTCACAAAAAGAACTTAATTTGCGTCAACGCCGTTGGATGGAGCACATGGAAGATTACGATTTCGAGTTGCAATATCAACCGGGGAAAGCGAATATGATAGCGGATGCGCTAAGTTGAAAATCGGCACAATTGGCGAGTTTAGCGATTGATGAGTGGAAAATGATGAAAAACTTGGGGTTTTGCGCATTGCATTGTGAAGAGGTCCGTGAGGGAGTAACCTTATGTAATTTGATGGTCCAATCGACTTTATCCAATCGGGTTATTAAAGCTCAACAAGCAGATGAGGAAGCGGGTAACTTTCAGATCAAATTTCTTAGCGAGGAAGCACCGAGTGGATGGATGATTCATGCCGACCAAAGTCTACGTTTCCAAGGCAAGCTATTCGTACCTGTTGCATGTCGGGATGACGTTTTGCGAGAGTTTCACCATTCACCATTAGCCGTGCATCCGGGTCGGACAAAAATGTATCACGATTTACGTAGGCAATTTTGGTGGCCGGGGATGAAACGGGACGTAGCTATCTTTGTATCACGGTATCTTACATGCCAACAAGTAAAAGCGGAGCATCAACGGCCGATAAGAGAGTTACAACCATTACCGATAGCTGAGTGGAAGTGGGAGAACGTGACTATGGATTTCGTGACGGGTTTACCGAGATCGTCGAGGGGGCATGACGCCATATGGGTTATTGTTGATCGATTCGCCAAGAGCGCTCACTTTTTGCCTATTCAAGTCACCGATTCGGTTGAGACCCTTAGTCGTTTGTATATCCAGGAGATTATTCGACTTCACGGGATTCCGGTATCGATTGTGTCCGATAGAGATCCGCGTTTTACCGCTCGTTTTTGGCAAAGTTTGCAAGTCGCGCTTAGAACGAATTTGCTGTTTAGCACCGCGTATCATCCACAAACCAACGGGCAATCCGAGAGAACGATTCAAATTTTAGAAGATATGCTACGAGCTTGGGCGTTAGACTTTCGGGGTAATTGGGAGGATCACTTACTGTTAGTCGAGTTCACCTACAACAATAGTTACCAATCGAGCATTGAAATGACGCCTTATGAGGCCTTATATGGTAGACCGCGTAGATCACTGGTGTGTTGGACCGAATTGGGGGAAGCAACGCTAGTGGGGCCCGAGTTAGTAAACGAAACCGCCGAGAACATGAAATTGATTCGCCAAAGACTTAAGGCCGCGCAAGAAGCTACAACCGAGAAGGTCAAGGTGATTCGTCAACGCCTATTAACCGCTCAGAGTCGCCAAAAGAGTTACGCCGATCGCTGGAGACGTCCGTTATCTTTTGAAGTGGGAGATCATGTGTTTCTCAAAATATCACCACGTCGGGGCTTGACACGTTTTGGGCGAGAGGGTAAACTATCACCACGATATATTGGGCCATTTGATATCATTGAGAAGATTGGAGAGGTTGCGTATTGCTTGGCGTTACCACCACGATTATCGGGGATTCACGATGTCTTTCACGTTTCAATGTTAAAGAAATGCGAGTCGGATCCGTCACACGTGTTAGAATGGTCCGAATTAGAGCTTGAGGCCGACGCGTCTTATGAGGAAAAGCCGATACGGATTATGGATACGCGAGAGAAAACTCTAAGAGGTAAAACTATTCTATTGGTGTGGGTGTTATGGAATAATTTTGGGAGCGAAGAGTCGACATGGGAAAGAGAGGACGAGATGAAAAAGAAATATCCGGAGTTGTTCACGACTTGATCAATGTGAGTACTTGGTTTAGATATTGCATTTTATTTATCATGATGTCGGATACATGTGGCATGTCATGCATGGATATATATGTGATCATTTGTATGACTTGTTGTGCAAATTTTGAGGACAAAATTTTTGGAAGGAGGGTAGAATGTAAGGACCCGTATTTTTAATTATTTTTCTAGAAATAAAGTTGGAAAAATATGAGGAATTGATTAAAATGTTTTAGTGATAGATTTATGAGTGTATTTGATTAGTTGGGGCCTTTATGCTATACACAAGTCATTACGGGGACCGAGGGTGTAATTTCATTAAATATTATATGTGTGGTGTGAGAGAGGAGAGAGGAAAACACATCATCTCCCCCCCCCCCCCCCCCCCCCCCAATAGGCCGGCCGCCCCCCTCTTTCTCTAACCCTCCATAGCTCTTCATCTTCTTCCTCAAATTCTCCCAAAATCTCCAAACCCAAGTAAATCCTTGCACAAATTCTTCGACTTTCAACCATTGGAGCTTGGATTCTTCTTGTTTTGGCCTTGGAGGAGCTCAATTTGGTGGTTTCTAGAAGATTTGAAGTTAGGGTTTTGCTCTCATTTGGATTGCAAGCTTTCTTTCACTTGAGGCAGGGAAATTTCTAACTCTCCTAAGTGTAAATGTGGTGTATGTGTGTGTTTATTCAATTGATTGCTTGAGTTTCCATTATTTTGTTGATTTCCTTAGGAATGAACCATTTCCTCTTGTATCTTGGTAATATGTTGTGTTATAATGTTGTTTGAATCTTTCTTATATCTTAATATGATCATTTGGAACCAAGAAAGTGCCCAAAAGAAGCCTCATTGATCATTTCTTTGCTTGAAAATTTTTGGATCTGATGCTGTCCTATCCATAGGACCTGACGTCCTATCCATAGGACCCTTGCCTCTTTTCGTCTGGCCAATCTGATGGCTCTCCTATCCATAGGATGTTTTCTCCTATCCATAGGAGACTCTGACGCCCTATCCGTAGAACTTTTCTCCTATCCATAGGACCCTTTGTTGTTCCAGAGATGGCCAATCTGATCTCAATCCTATCCATAGGACCTGACCTCCTATCCATAGGACCCCTTTAGTCCATGAAAAAGTGTTTGAACTTTATTTCACTTACTTAGTCTTGTTCATTCAAAGTTATTGGTTATATAACGTCATTCGAAAGGGTCATTTGGACTACCTTTAATACTCGGGTTGAAATTTTCATATTGGCACGTTCGGTTAATACGAAACTCTATGTTGGCGCAAAACCAATGCATGAGACTAAGGTAATGGGACACGTGGGCACTGTAATGACATTAATGAGCATGAAATGAAGTACGAATGTGGTAATAATGACACGGGGCCCGAAAGGGTGTGCCCGGAGTGACACAGGGCCTATATGGCATGCCCGGAGAATATTTGAATGTTTAAAGAAATGAGATGTATAAATTGAACGCGTAGGACACAAGAGGCGTGTCGGGTACATGTCGGGTGCTATTGGGTACGAGAGACGAGAATAAATGAAATCTAGTTGATTATGTGCCACTTTCTAGTCCTTTCACCATTCAAACTCTTTCCTAACTCTTGCTACATGACTTGTGCTTTCTTGTCTATCATCCATATGCATTTCATTTCACTTAGGATTGCTAGACATTTCTCTACTGGGCTAGTGAGCTCAGCCTTACAAATTTCAAGTACCCATCAAGGAGCATGATTATGGAGTGTTTGGATTGCATGCGTACATTGTTTTGAAAGCTAAAGGAGGAGTTATATTATCATCTTAGAAGTAGTATTTTTGTCAAGATGATATTGTAACTTGATTAAGTCTTTTCTTTTGACAATGAGTTGTAAACATACTTAAAACTTATGTATTTGTACATTTGGGTTGACGAGTACCCTTAGACTATTGTAACTTGTTGACTTTGACTTTTCTATATTTCATTTGGACTTGACGTGGCCCGTGAACTTGTTGACCGTCCACGTGAATTTTCTCAATGAATTATCTTTTAAAATTTCGAGAGCGTGACATCTCTTCTTTAATTATATTTACTTCATTGCTCACAGGTGCTCTGAAATGCCGAAAAAAATTAAAGTACTGTCTGCTCAACCAGAAAACCAGAAGATACTTGCCAGATATCATGAGCCAAAACCAAGTGACAAAGTTAAAATTGCAAACCTACCAACAAGAATTGACAAGGTAAATCTTTATCTCAACACAATTCTAGATGTCACAACTAATTCTACTACTGCATCATAATTCAGCACTATATTTTTTATTAGGTTGAATACCCAACAGTAGAAGGTACTGTGCAAGTATCAAAATTTAATAAGAAGTTCTTCTCGTTAACCTGTGCAAATTGCAAAAAGCCAACTGCTGCAGATGGAGATCAACATTTCTGGTGTAACAGGTCCAAGCATTTCCAAAGTAAGTAGCTTTACCTATTTCATCGATGATAAATTTATTACAATGAAAATGAACAAATATCTATTTCTCCAAGATACAATTTGAGGTCAAAATTAAAGACTCAACAAGATCGATAGATGCTTTTGTATATGCTGAAGTTGCAGAACCTTTATTTCAAATAACAAGTCAAGAAATGATGGATAATATTACTAATGTAAGCAAATTTTTTAACTCTATTATGTTAGAAATCTCCATTTTCTCAGTTTTCCTAACTATATTTTATAATCTTCGATAGGGATATCTTTCAGTCCCAATGATGGAAAAGCTATCAACTCCAAGACAATGCAGCATCAATCTCAAAGCCCAGATGTTTGACTACGGTGGCAATAGCCAATGTAAATTCACCATTAAAGCCTTTGCTGATGCAACAATGGCGATAGAAGAGATAGCTGATGCACAAAACCTTGCTCTGGCTCCACATACTCCTAACAAAAAAAATGAAAACAGATGTTTCTAATATAGAAACATCTTCGAAGCACATCATAGCAGCAAAAAAAAATGACTAGTGTACTGTTTGATGTTCTAATGCCTAACTTTTTGCTCTTGAACAATCTCTCTAGATCTTATTCTCCTATGTCTAATCCTCCACAATATCTACTTAGTCTCGCTCAGCTACTCTGTTCTGTAAGTTCATATCGCATAAAAATTACTTTGTTTCTGTACATATTCTATCTCATTATTTGTCCTCCTTTTCATTTACCCCTTAGCTCATTTTTCACAAATTTGTTATCGATATGATAAAACATACAAACCAAGCTACAATTAAAATCTGAATTTCTCTATAATGCTTGCTAGACATTGATTAAATTATGACCTATTCAAAATCAACTTTCACACTCAAGAACAAATACTATAAAAATCAAACACATTCATTTCATTATCAAAATAAACACCCTTAAGCTGTTTCACCAACCAAAATCAACACAAATTCCTTTCACAGCAACCTACAAATTTCTCGCTACAAAAATTCATCCATAGCAACAATCACACAAAATTATACTACCATTCCTGCAAAGTTATTACCATACCATATTAAGTCTTGAAATTTCAAACATTATATGTACAATTTCCACCATCCAACCACCACCAAACCACACAACCATAACGCATAATTCATTTCCTTCGCAAAATATAACCTACCAACTATCCAAAACAACTAGAGACCTTAGAGTCTTGCACCAACTAGAGACCTTCTCACAGTTCTTGTCACCTCCAAAAACAATCACCCGAACCTCCACATCAAGAGACACAGCCGCAAATACATAATCAAAAGCTTCCAGCTGCAGACTTCTGACAAATTCATCAAATGCACTGCGCTCCAACCGCCCATCAACCACAAGAACAATCCACCGCTTAGAACCAATACTAAAACAAACCTCATTCAATCCAAACGCTTCAATAAATGGCAACAATCGACCAAGAAATACCTATAATAATTACAACAAATATTTACTCATTAAATAAACTCTACATAAAATAAACCTTAATCAACAAAGCAAGAAACATATACCATAAATATACTCTTCTTCCGAGCACCAAAGCATCCAAACCGTTCAAGCACAAATTCATTTTCCACAACTGACGGTAAACATGAAGTTGGATACCATTGTATCCATAAATACCCAAAACAAATAACAAAAAGGGAAAAATTAATAATAACAGAGTAAACATCACACTATACAAACAAAACCACAAAATATAAATATATATATATATATACTTACCAGTCTTTGGAAATAGATCATTCCACGGCTCACTAACAACTGACCATGGAAACTTCATCTGACTTTCAACCTCATCAAGAATAATCACATTGAACAACCACCTCCGCTCACACCCAAGGATAACCGTACAATTCAACGATAAACCATGATCTCCACAAAACTCAGGCCACTCAGCAGAAAACCTATGGTTAACAATGTCAACTGACCATACCCTATAACCATGCCTAAAAACAACCGATGTCGGAGCACCATGAAATTGTATAAATGGATGTAACCCAACTGGAATAGCCTATATAAACAAATCATCAATAACTCAAAAATAAACACCCTAAACAACCAAATGTAATCCTACATAGAATAAAATAATAAAACAAATTCCAAAGATCACGAAACCTGAGTAAATTCAGCAGACACCACTCGCATAAGATACCAACAATATTCAACACCTGAGACATCATAACCAAAAAAAAAATCATCCATTACTGAAAAAATACCAAATACTAAACAATACAGAACAAACATCGTACCTCCAACACTACAATACGCAAATGAATTGTAAATAACGACTTGCAACCACTTGATTAACTGATCCTCAAATTCCCACTGATTGACAGTACCAAGAGACAAAGGTAAACCATCCTCCTTAAGAAAACTAGGAATACCACGATAAACAAGCCCATCACCACCAGCAGGATATGAAATAGCAACCACCTTTTTCGACTCCTGAACAGTGAAAACGCAATACAGACCACCACGACAAAACAAATAATCGGGATGCGGCAAAAAAGCCCACCTCGCAAAAGGAATATCCAACACCAGTGTTCCCCTAACAAAAGAAATGCAAAAAAATTACTCGCTTCTTAAGAACAGAGAAAATAATCACACAAATAACTGATTAAACACATACAAACCCCACCACAAAACACTACACAAAAGAATATCAAAAATCCAACCTCAATATATTTTAAGTTTATACCATAAACCAGAAACACAAAGTAAAACATACCCACAAAATCTTACCGATATCCACAGATCGCCTTCCTAGCCTGAGCTCCTAGCACATTACAGTCAACACTCCTAAACCAACCGTCCCAGAGAAGAAAACCGAACACTCTCGAACACAAAACCCACAGCAAAAAATATATAATAATAGTTATATACAATGCACTTATCATCTTTGTAGCATTATTCACTGTCCGTACTAAACACGTGTACTCCTATTTTTATTTCTAATTTCTTTGTCAATTATAACTCATTACTTTTAATTTATTATCTTTTTTTTACCTTTAAAACCCAATTTCTAGATTTCTTACTTTTGCATCAACAATATCCAATTTCTTGATTTATCTCATCCAAACAAATCCAAACTATATAAAATTAATACTTTTTTGAATAAAACAAAAAATAAAGCAAAATAACCCAATTTTCTAGATAGTTTTCCGTCCTTAACTATTCAAAAAACTTTAACTTTCATTGACAATTTTTAACCTTTTACATTCCAAAACCAATTTTTTCATCAATCAAACAACTCAAGCCATTAACGGGCGGGCAACACGTGCAACGCACGTGTCGCCGCACCTAGTTTGAAAATAGGAATAATGATTGGATAATAATTGATAACAAAGTCCTAGTTTTCTTACTGTGCTTTAAGTAGTGGACAAATGTGAGTTATTTGTACTTGCATTGATCACTGAATAAAAAACCTGAAAGACAAATAGAGGGAAAGAAGCTTGAGAGAAAAATATGGTGTGAAGGAAATAATAATCACTATTGGGCAGGGGTTCTTGAGGAGAAAAATAGATGAAAATGTAAGACAAAAAATTTCTTCAAAATATGGATAAAGTTTTGTGGAATCTAATTTATATGTTTACTTGACGAATAATGTACCTTTGGAGGTATGAAACAGGTAATCCATATAAAACTCAAAATTTATAAGAATGATCGATTTGGAATTTACTGATCAAATAGCAATTAAAAGCAATGGAACGAAATATCGATATATGTGTATGTGTTACAACAAAAGGATGCTTCACAAGAAATATCGATATACTCAATGATGAAGGCTCCCCCCGGTAATAATACACAAGAAATTTTCTCCTTTATTTAATCCTTATTTTTACCAAGATGTAAAGGTGACTTAAAAAGAGAAGGCTGTAATTGGGTTTTTTGTTTTCATTTTTATTCTTCAGCATAGCAAGTGAATTAAAAGGAAAATCTAACGGTCAAAAAACATATATATAATAGTTGCCTAATTTATACGTCCCCATATACATAATTTTTTTTGCCGATTGGGAAAAAAAATTATACACGTGCCCACACACAAATGTTAGATGTAAAATTGAGAAATTTATTAACGAATAAAGTATCTACAAGTTTTTTCAGAATTATGTAATCAAAGTTTCAAAAGTTTTGAGTAAATTAAGTGAGCGCATGTCTTGGTAAAAAACTATGTCATTCGATACAAAATTCTATACAAAAATCCTATGTGGTATGGTATTAGCTGCCATCAGTGTTGTGTCCCCTATATGAAAGAAAGTTATGTATATTTGTCATAGATTTTGTGTCTATCCTATATGAAAGAAAGTTATGTAATATTTGTCATAGGTTTATAAGACTTTGTAATTTTAAGATTTTAATAGACTGAATTTGTGAGTTGGGTTGAAATTGAATTCTCTATTTTCCCATCAATAAGCTAAAAACTAGTTCCAACAAAACAGAAACTTTGATTATTTTTAAATTCTAATTTTCATAATCACATTTTATAAAACGTAATCTATAATATTGACAAAATCCCCTCCTAAAAAAGTATACCATATTTGCATCAAGAGGTCAAAGTGCATTTCATTAAATAATTGCAAGTAATTAAATAGGCTGCTTATGAATGAATAAAACAAAAACAAAAAACAAAAAACTGCCAATTTTTTTTTCTTTTTTCACAGCACTGTCAATGTGGAGAGGTGCTATTGCACTTCATGCAGTGCGCTGACGCCGGTATCCCAACCAAGAGAGAGAGTGTGTCATGTTATATTTGGTGGGTTTTTTTAGGAATGAACAAAGTTTTATATAGCACATAAAATAGGTACAAGAACACACAAGGATTTTATCACAAGTGAAAGGAGGAGTACAATCCGAACAAAGTTGGCACTCCAAGACATCCCTAAAAATTGAATGAGATATGTCATTCACGCAACAAGAAATTGAATGAGAGAGGGAGAAATAAATTATATCACAAAGGTTGGAATTATGTTTTCTTTTCGTGGATCTCCGATGTGTGGAGGTAGATTAAAAGAAAACAAGAAGGTGAGTTGTTTGGCTTGCCCTTCGTGAAATGATAGTTATTGGAAGGGGTTTGATAGGGTACATATATGATTTAATGATACGGTCCCTGATGATAACATAATTACAATATTTAAGGAGCAGTGATAATGCCAAAACTGTTTTTGATTGTGTCAAAACTCCAATGCATAAAGAGCTAGTACTTTACACATGAGTACAAGCATTTCATGCACTAGAGTTTTGGCACAATCAAAAATAGTTTTGGCACTAACACTACCCTATTTGAGACTTGATGCTTTCTTTTTGGGGAACAAATTTCTTGCACATTGCACATAAAGAAAAAAAAATCATGCATGTTTTGAGACTCAAACTATATGGCCTTGTTTGATTCAGGTATTAGGCGCACATAATTCCTTCTTTTCCCTTGTTTGGTTGCTACAAAGGCGCCAGGAACAGTAATACCATACCAGGACAAAATTTGTCCAATATGCGGGGGTATTATATTACTTGCGGGGGAGTGGGATTACTAATGTTGGATTAAAGCATCTCCAACTTTGACCCATTTTAATACCCAAATCCAAAATTTGGGCAAAAACCTAAAAAATACATCTCTAATGGGTGACCCAAATCTCTTCCCATTCTGGGTTTTACCCACTTCTTTGCCCAAATTAGGGACAACCTAAATCCCCAACGGCTCTTTTGAGAGAGATAGAGAGAGAGAGACCGAGACTTGTTTCTGAAAGTTGTCGGAGCTGGATGAGCTTCGATGGACCTATTTCTTGGACTAGAGATGGAGAGATGAACTTCGCCAGAGAGATGAAGTCACCAGACCTGTTTCTTGGAACAAAGATGAGCTTCACCAGAGATTTACAGAGATCACCGAAGATTTGCTGATGCGTCGCTGGAGTAGTACGTACAAATGTTGACAAAGAAGGCAGATGCGGTAGGAGATCTGACGTTCTCGTCTCTCTCTAAATTAAATGAATGCCACCAAGTTATATATATAAGAAATTATTTTCACATCTCTTTTTATCCTCACACTCCAACAAAAGTCGGTTTCAATAGCATGCCAAAAATGCCATGGAAGTGTATATACAGCAAATGCTATGGTAGCCAGCACTATAAAAAGTCTAAGAGTTTCCATTGCATTTTTGGCCTGCTATATTTTGTTTATCAAGGCTATATTTTGTTTATCAAGGATACAATTCCTACGTTTCCATAGCATTTTTGGCCTCCTATATTTAGTACATCAAATATAGCATTTCAAACCTGATTTGATTTTGCATATTTCCTAGCATTTTTTACTGCTATTATTTGTCAATGTTTAATAACAATCCTTAAAATGCTATAAGCAATATTAACGGTATATTTTTTTGTAGCATTTTGGACTTGCGATTTATGTTTTGCATTCTTTAAAATGTTGTGTACTATAATATTTTATACCACCGTTCATTGCATTCTTTGAATGCTGTGTACTATAATATTTTCTACTAAAATTTTGGTGCTTATTCCAATAACCTTAATTCAATTCCATGCCAAACTCTACAACAATAACAAAAAAATAAGATGATCTCAACAACTACACATTCCTTGGCAATATGTTCACAATATTCCATACAAAGCCCAAAAAACTATCATTCTTTAAACATCCACGTTAGATAGAAGAAAATTAGTATACAACATGTTCATCCAACTTATCTATCTATAGCAAATGTGGAATACAAGTCTTGGCACCAAAATATCAACAAAAAGGCTTCAAAGGACAGCAAGATCATACATCTGTATCTTCGTTGAAATGTCTTCAAAAGGACTTCAACCAATTAAGCTATAACCAGCAGTAGCAAGATCAAATCTTGAATCAGCAAAAAGACATGAAACAATCTCCTCTATCAACCCATAGACCCACACATGATAGATGCAAATTGATTAAACACTATTTTTTGTTCCAATTCACTTCAAAGTACCAAATTGTATTTCATCGAAAAAAATGATTTATGAGTTAAGGATCATTTGGTAATTTCAAAGTGAGTAAAGACAAAAAAAAAAAAAAAAAAAAAAAAAGAGTATTTGGAGATAAAATGAGAGCGCAAAAATTATTTTCCTATATATTTAGATAGAAAACTCATTTTCCTATCGGAGATGCTTAAATTGGGTTTTCCCTCAAATTTTGATCAAAATTGGATTAAAAAAGGGGTTAGGACCGCAGAACCCTAGTACACATCGGTCGTTCACTTCTCCTTTTCACGCCTCCCTAGCCACTCTCTGTCTATCTCTCCACGAGCTATTGCAGACTGATTTCGCCGGAGGTCGAACCAGGTGAGTTCGTCGTTCTCTCTTCCAGTCTCGATTTCTAGGTTTTCGTTTTTCAAACCTTGAACGACGGTTTCGTTTTTGAACCGAACCCTATCTCCAACAAAGCTTTTGATACCCTAAAGTATGTTTCGTATTTCCTCTTCTCTCCACAACAGGGTATTCCGACCAAACCCAATTCGCCGGTACGGACTGCAATCGAAGCAGGTGAGTCCCTATACTATAACTTTGATTTTTTTCCATGTCTATTTTGTATCTATTTTTTAGTCAAATATCTTTCATGTCGGTATTTTCAAGTTCATGTGGCTGCTATGATATGAACTGGAAAAGTGATATTGATGAGTAGGAGTATTTTTGTTTCTTTTCCTTATTGAAAGAAATAAATGGTCCACGACTATTTAATGACTCGTGCTATAATGCAGAAGATAATCCCCTATTAAAGCCAGCTACTTTGCCAAAAAAAACTAAATGGTCGAGCTAATAAATGACTACAACAAGAATAATTTCCACGTAAACCTGTTTACATAAAAAGTCGGAATTTCTCTCTCACTATCTCGATGTTCGTCGAATTACACATTCAATGGTGGAATCTTACATACAAGAGGTCCACAACTATTAATGACTCGTGCTATAATTTCTTAACCAAAGCAAAAACATTGTTGTTATAATTTCTTAACCGAACCAAAGATGTCTGTTCCCATCTCCTTCAGTACCTGAGAGGCTGAGAATGTAAAACCATTTACCCATAATGGCTATAATTTACTGAAAGCATGAGCAGAGTGCTGAACCATTTAAGCCCCACGACCATTTACGCAGTTTAGCACACCCATATTCAAGGTGTCCTGCATCTCTCATTTGGGAAGGGGTACATAAACAGCTTGCCATTCAAGTTTTTGATAGCTCCCAATAAAGGGTAGTGTAAAGTAGACAATAGAAATCAGGTTCATTACGATGCATTATAAACAACTTAAGCATCTAATATGATTCCTAGCCTATATAAAGCAACCTAAATCCTTCCCACTGGCAGCTCAAATACCCCAGAAAACCTAACTACCAAAATACACTAGAACTTGGAAATAACAATTGAAACACCTCCCAAATTAAAGAAACAAGCAGAGAAACACGACAGCTGGAAACTGAATCAAACCTAAAATACAACTGAGTCGTGAAAAGGGGAAAAGAACTCCATTATGCTCTAATCTAAAACCATGTCAAAACAAGCACTCATAAAGCTTTGACATTCATTGTAGGACAATCGGATGTATGTAACACAGTTGGTGAGGTAATTAGAGAAGTCATAGGGCATCGAAGAAAGTATCTTGTAAACTTCGGTTATTGCATTCGATGGGATCCTTCGTATGGCCAGGGGTAGAGACAAGGGGAGAAGTTATCCTAGTTACTTACTGAAAGTAGTATTAGTACATGTATTTAATGTACGCTCAGGGATACTTATGGCGCTGTAGGTGGTGTTATCGATTTGGGAACAAAATTTAGAGGAATCCAGAGTTATTTGAGCGGTCAAGAATTGGGAATTTCAAAAACATGGTACAACCTCGAAATATCTCCATCTTCGTGGTCTTGGCTTTTAAAACTCCAAAAAATGCTAAAAACCTAACCTAATTACTTCTTTTCAGAAAATCTATGTGATTTGCTCCTGTAATCTTTTTGCTAAACAAACACATAGTGGATAATGGTTACTCTTATATGATTTCAGTTATTGAGTTATACGTGTTAGACGATCTCTTCTCGCTGTACCTATTGAAGAAATGTTGTTACAGGGGCATGAAAGAATGGCCATTGCAGTAATTTATCATTTGAATATTTCTTTGTGATTTTGCGTAGGAAGCATATTTATACCAAGTATGGAATTCGAAAAGTCAAACATTTCACGAGCTGAAGAGATAAAAATTTTGGCTAATGAAGCATTCAAAGGTAATGATAACTATGCTTTTAGACACTCACTACTTTTCAATCTAGAAGCTGTTTTCCCTTTCTGAAAGCTTCTCATAGTTTCACTTTCATCTATGCTTTCCTTTTCTTCTTCAACTATGCTGAACAGGTTTGTTTTCCTCTATGCAGCGCACAAATTTTCTCAAGCTATTGTCCTATACACTCAAGCAATTGAACTAAATAGCCAAAACCCAGTATACTGGGCAAATCGTGCATTTGCTCACACTAAACTTGAGGAGTATGGGAGTGCAATCCAGGATGCATCAAAGGCTATTGAAATTGATCCCAAATATTCAAAGGCATGCTTTTCAATCTGATTTTTTTTTTTGGCTTGTATGCTTTTGAAGTTCTGAGACCTCTTCATGATAGTTATTATCAATTACAGGGTTATTACAGAAGAGGTGCAGCATATCTTGCAATGGGAAAGTTCAAAGAAGCACTAAAGGATTTTCAACAGGTGTGTTCGCTACCATGCACAACTTTTGATTTTGTGGTGGAGAAGTATTTGTGCTATTAATGGTTAAAGATCCAGAGTTCAATCATAGGATATTTCTTATAGGAGAGATTGAAACAATTTGTTTACCTAAGCAATTTTAACAAGAAGACCTAAGCAATTTTAACAAGAAGGTCAATCAGTTGAGTTTTTTTTTTTGGGTAAATACAATCAGTTGGGTTGTTTTCTGTCTTGTGATTGTGTGAATCCTAACCTCGCAGTATTGTTTGGATTCCATCTCCGAGTGAAATCATTCTAATCGAATCACTTGTAATAACTAAAACACCGAATTTCTATGAAATTGCATGTCAGTAGTGGAGTTTATACCCCCTACCCCCAATGACCCAGTACTTTTCTTGTATATGGACCTGTGCGTGTGTGCTTGTACGTTTAATGCATGCCCATGTTTGTGTCTCTCTTGTTTTTGTGATTTTCTTTGAATTGATATCCAGAAGAATAGATTGATGCTTGGATACAAGAAGGTGGTCACTTTGAAGTTCTTAATTTTCTTGATGTTTTGGGTTGACAAACTGTATCTTGTAGTGGAAATTTGATGTAGTGGTTTCATTGGAGAAGGTTTGATGGTTGGCTCTATTTATTCTTCTTGCCAGTAGAATCATTTGACAGCATCATACCTATGCAGATCAGTGTACAGTTCAAAATGCAGGAATATTTTCTAGTCAGGTTGAAGCAGCACTCATGGTTGATTCTGTAGGTCGGTTGTATCTTGAAAAAGTTGGTAAGACCGTATGGCGTAATTTTTTTCTTATGACTAGGGTGGCCAACCAAGTTATTGTTGACTTGTTAAAGTGGTAAGGAAGATGGACGAGTTAGCAATTGTGATAAACAATGGGCAATCAGGCATCTAGAATGGAAAAGAAACTCAAAGACTTAAATGCTCTGCAGTTACATGAGTATGGTTCGGGTCCTCGGTTAAGAAGAATAGAAAGGCTACTAAAAGGCATGTCATGATGTCAGTGCTTGATTCATTTTCATGGAAGATTTAACACGTTGTTCTGAGGAAGAGCCTCCGGATGTTACATCTGCAGATCATCTGCTGACTGCTGCTATTTGCAAGGCTAGGGGAGATAAATAGAATTTGTCAGACGAGGGGAAAAAACCTTTTGCTAAGTTGGCACCTTGTTGATGCTTTCTTGTTGTTTGGGTTTGGTGGTTTTGTTGGCTTGTATTGTAGGGTTGTGCGGTTGTCCTTCGCTCTCGTACTTCTTTCTTCGTTTTTCTCTCTTTTTTTGGTCCTCATCTGATTGTATATTGGTTGTGGCCCCTTGGGCCTTGGCACATTCTTTAATTCAACATCCAAATTTATTTCTTATGAAAGAAATGGCTCAATTTATGTGAAATGTGATTCTGCCTCCTATACACTTCTGTGGCCAATGACAAATCACACATCAAATGGGACTCTATATTGGCCATTAGGTATATTGTTCATCTTTTTTTATGTTTTGCATTATCACAGACAAAAAGACCAGTAGTAATATGGAAACGAAGCCAATTTTTGCTGGTTCCTCTGCTTCTTGTCACTCCTTTAGGCGTGCTCTTGGCCAGTGTACTTTGTATTCATTTAGTGAATGACCATCCTTTTCCCTTCCAGAGTAGCATATGCAACTTCCTGCATTTCTTCCTTGCCTCACAGTTTTGGCACTTTGGTAACAAATATTTCACTTAGGTCAAGAAAATATGTCCAAATGATCCTGATGCTGCTAAGAAATTGAGAGAATGCGAGAAAGCTGTTTTAAAGCTCAAATTTGAGGAAGCAATTTCTGTACCAGAGTCCGAAAGGCATTCAGTAGCTGATTCTATTGATTATCAATCGATAGGTATTATTCCTATCATTTATTTCTCTTTAACTCCTGAATTGATCTGTTTAACCTGCATTTCTTTTGGTTTTTCAGTTTCAGAAATTTGTTTAGTTACTTTTGAGTTATTTTGATGATTTTCTGTATCCTGGTGATAGTTAGAGAAATAACATTACTTGCTCTTAATAGAATGTGTAAGAGGCTTGCTGTGCTATAATACAACTGAAAATAGTAGGTGCTAAACGAAACATGAAGACAAGGGTGGAAGTATTTTTTGTGTCGAAATTGGACTGACTTATTTTTTTGATGTCAAGTTGCCAACACTCAAAATAGGTGTGTGTGGCAGAGCCAGAGTATACAGTAACTTGGGCATACCATGTAATTATTGAAGTCTTCCAGCCAGAGTATATAGTAGCTTGGGCATACCATGTAATTAGTGAAGTTCTCTAGGCACAAACCATAAAGGGTTGAAATGAATTTTTCCCTAATACTAAAATGGGGATTATGTTTAGCTGGGACTCTGAAGTCAGAACCGTGGCTCGGGCGCTGAGTCTCAAAGTTGTTGTGACAATTATTATCATTTTCATGGATTTTTCTTACTTAGTACTTGGCAAGTGCTGCCAAGTAGTTAATTGGAGCATCACAAAGTTGGTGTACAGTTGAAGGTGAGTGAAAACTGTAAAGAGGGGGCTAAGAAAAGATCATCCACATTCGAAAACCTTAGATTCTGATGTGTTGTAGCGGAATAATTTTTGTTTGCTAACCATCTATATCTCTGGCATAGTGGCTAACAGTTTTGTTGTTGTTAATTGTGTATTTTCTTCTTCTTCTTTTTTTCTTTGTTGTGTTATTTCCACTGCAATTTCTGGTCTTTATATTGGTAGTCTTTTTCTGTAATCAATAGTGAAGTGGTAAAGGGGGCTAATCAATGTTTCTGCTTGGTCAGGAATTGTAGGTTCTGAGATGGTTTAAATTTCTAGGCTGGTAATTTTAGGTTAGGAGTGGGCCCTGCAAAAAGTGGTTCAGGCTCCCCATGTCCGAGGGTTCTCAATTTGAAGAAATTTTTTTTTTATAAACTGTAATAGTAATGCTACACAACAAACTTATGCTACAAAACTAGCCAAGTAACTTTATACTTTTGTCGTTGATGGTTAAAGCGATCATAATACAAATTTTCCTTATTTTTATCATTTTAGGGACGGCCCCAGACTCATCGTATTTTTCCACCCGAGTGGCTGCTGTTGCAGCAGCTATATTAGTTGTGGCTGTACTGCTGGTAATGGTTGGGCCTAAAGCAGCCGCAGGGGCGGCAACAGGAGTGGCAACAGTATTGGTCATGGGGACATGGTTTGCTGGAGGCAGTGGTGGTGTCCTTAGCAAGACTCGTACATTGGACCTAGGTTTGACTTTTTTAAGAGTAATTGAAGTAATGAAGACATTATAGAATTCGTCATTATTCCCGGAAGTTGTAGATCTTTAATACAGACATAATATAAGAAGGCAAATTATTTACCACAATGAATTCTCAGCATGTGTACAAAACTAGGTTCTTTTGGAACATTCCTTGGGTGAGGTGCTCTGAGTATTTATCATAACAAAAATAGGTTCATACATTGTCACCCTGACAAGAACACCCTCAACCACTGTGGATTTCAATGGTTGATGGATGAACTGAGAAATTAGATTTGTCGTTTCTAGGTAGAAACTGAATGACGTAATTAGTTTTGCGTCTTTCTTTTTGGAATATCTTATGTGAATGATGCTTTGAAAGGTTTACTTCTGTTAGAGTTTGTCCCACATTGGTTAATTATAACCTCCGAGTCTAGTATATGAGCCTGGGCGGCCTCTCCACTCATTGCCAATTGGTTTTGAGTTGGATGCTTTAACATGGTATCAGAGCTAGGCCTTCGGAGGATTTTGGACAAGACTCTCTTGGTTATTGCCCCGTTGTTTGTGCCATAAGTGCACCTTGTTTCGTTGTGATCCCAATGTTGTGGATCTGTTATTTAACTCTCCACGTGCGGGTCAGGGGTCGCACGTGCGGGGGAGTGTCAGAGTTTGTCCCACATTGGTTTATTATAACCTCCGAGTCTAGTATATGAGCCTGGGCGGCCTCTCCACTCATTGCCAATTGGTTTCGAGTTGGATGCTTTAACAACTTCTTCTACTTAGCCTTCTTGCTCTTCTTCCTTCTACATGTAAGCAGCAGAAAGAAAGATCAGGAAACTTTCGCTGTGTTTGGTTGAGAGTTTTGAGAAGAATTTTTTGAGAAATATTTTTGAGATAGTGTTTGGATGAGTTTTTGGAAAAAGTAATAATTAGAGAAATGTGTAATAATAGGAGAGAGATAGAGAGAGAAATGAGAATAATGATTGGAAAGAGGGGTATGATTAGAGAGAGAAATGTGATTAATGATTGGAGAGATGAGAGATGGGGAAAGAATCTTTTTGGAAAATTTTTTAGAAATGTGAAGTGAACAAAGTGTTTATTTTTGGTTGCGTTGTAGTCTATGTAGGACAGACACGGGAATTCTAGAAAAATGGACATGGACATGGGGAGGGACACAGCAAAATAAATAAATAAGTATTTGTATTTTGTATATATAAATATACCATATATTTATGCAGTAACGGTTTATATACACTTTTCTTTTGATATGTAAGATATATAGATTGTTGTGTAGTGGTATAGGGGCCGGTTCAGCTAACGCAACATATGACACTCCATCTCAACCATTCAAATGGATGGTTGAGATTAAAACAATTAATTTCTCTCTCCTTGTACTCCCCCCATCTTCCCCCACCCCACCACCACCACCACCACCACCACCACTCTGGCAAAAACAACTTTCATCTCCGACAACATCTCCGGCGGAATCTCCAGCTTTTGTAGTTGTATTAGCTCTGGCGTTATTTCTGTTAGATATTCTTTCCCCTCTTTTGATGGTGGTGGTTGTGTTCTTTTGCTGTGTTGTGGAGTGACAAAGTGTATCTCAGTTTTCTTCTGGGCCAATCACCCCCTTATATAAACCATCATCTCTTTTACATTGCTACCCACCAAAAAAAGAAAAAGAAAAAAAAGGAAGAAACCATAGACACAAAATTCGGAAGCATAGGGCTATTGTATCGCCGGAGGTAGATAGGAGAAATAGGGGTAGAGAAATTCACAAAAATGATTAAAGAAAATACGACCAAAGTGGACGTGTTTTGATAGAAAACAAATGATTTCAAATCCCTCAGTCTACGGAGAACCCCACGTCAGTATGAACAAATAAAAAATGAAAAGAATTCTCAGAAATGGGTTTTTAATTTGGACCCCAATGATCAATTAATTGATGACCTATCCACTTGATTTTGACCAATACTTCCTGCTACGTTCGGTGGTTACTTAACGAGAACGCTCAAAATGGGGCCGATTACCCACACTCAATTCCAAAACTAAACTTGCTGCAATATTACATTTACCAATCATCCATTACCAATTAAACGCAACATTGCTTAAACCAAACACTAATACACTATTAAACCCTAAGCATATATCAAAGACCCAAACATTGAAAGATAGAGAGACAGGTAGAGAAGATTATCGGCTGCTGTATCACCGGAGCGGTCTGCTATCTTCGCCGGAGATGGGGTCGCTGAGTGGGGAGGGGGATCGACTGTCGTGAGGGGAGGGAGAGAGAGAAGGGTGGAGTGGGAGAGGGGATAGGACTCATAGGAGAGAGAAATAAGGTCAGATAAGTTGGGAGATAGGAGTAATTGTTTTAGTGTTTTAGTGTCAACCACTTATTTGAATGGTTGAGATGGAGTGTCATATGTTGTGCTAGCGGAACCGGCCCAATTGGTATATATACCACAACCTACACACACACACACACATGTATTTATATATTTACTACACGCACAAATGCGTGCGCGAGCGCGCACATGCAACGAGAGAGAAAAAGAGTGAGGGAGGGAGAGAGAGATCATGAGTGTAAAGGTGGGACACTCGTGTCCAACTGTCCATGCCGTGTCCCCCCTCAAAAAATAATTGAATTTGAGGGACACGCCAGGTGGCGTGTCCACTACGTGCCCCCCTCTCCGTTATGCAGACACGGCGACCTCTAGGAGTGTCGCCATTCAATCACAGAGGTTCATATCGAAAATCAATGGTTCAGATTTGTTGAAAGCATTATTTTATATGTAGGATACTTTCAACAAATATGGTCCATTGAAAACACTTTTGGATGGCTAGAATCACGCGAACGGCACTCTGCAGTCCACTTTTGGACTGCAAACAAGCCGGTTCCTTATTTGAATTTGGGCATTTCCTATTACTATGAATTCAATCAAAGGTACAATGCTTAAAGCAGGCAAGCATAAAAGGGAAATTTCCAAGAAATATTTACCAATACAGTCGATATAGATTGACTCATTGACATCTCATTTATTCTTTTGTTTGCAAACTGGAGGTTTCCTGTCTTCTCTTATATGATATATGAAATGTGAAATTAGTTACTTCTTTGTGGCGTTTTGTCATCCATGTCAGACATATTGTGCATATTGTTGTCGTAAATATGTTGATAATCTGTAGTCCACATCAATGTCTATGTGCCTATGTTATTATGAATGTGGCGGTGACCATGTTAGAAACATTGACATGCATGTCCTTTTCGAACTTCGATGCATCCCTGCCAATCTTTTGTTGTTTGAGTTACGATATTGCGTCCTTGTGGAACCAAGTTGCCTGTAAGTAAAGCTTTATGGTGACTACTCATTCCCAAGTTATAGGTACCGAAACTTCGATTCTGACACTGGTACATTTGGAGCTTCATGCTGGAGTCAGATTCACTCTCTCTCAGATGATTTTGTTTCTTCCTTCCCTTTCTGTTTGTCATCGAAAACTCTTATGACATTGTTAGACTTTATTTCTCAAGGGTGAGGTGCCATATACTATCACATGTCAGCACTAACTTTACAAAGAGATTAAGTTTTTGTTTGTTTAGCACTTTCTTAATAGAGAACTCAAGGTTTGAGGACTTGGCATCCGGTGATTTTCATCTACCTTCATTGGTATCTTGAGTAGTTTCTCTTTTCATATTTTGATTATTCATGTTTGCTGCACGCATATAATGTACGTTCAAATTTCTTTTCAGATTTCTTTGTGTTAGCGTGTTGTATCACATCTCTATTATGTACTCGTGTCAATAGTTCAATATTTGCATTTGAGGGCGGATATAGTAATTAGTTTGTTTCTGGGCCTAGTCAAACTGCATTTTTTTAATTTTTTTATAGTAAAGGAATGGAAAAGGAGAAAAAATAACAGTATCATATCAGTAAAACTGTTTTCAATCACCTAGTAATTAATTATTTTTCTTTTTGACTGTAGAGGTGGAGTCGCAGTATTCTGGTGCAAGAATAGAGGGAGATGTTGTAACCTTGGATTTTGTGAAGAAAATGATGGATGACTTCAAAAATCAGAAGTGTTTACACAAACGGTATGTACGACAAACTATGCTGATGTGATATGGTTCCATGATTGATACTTTACTGTAAATCTTGGTCTTTTGAATGGCATGTTGTAGGTATGCTTTCCAGATTGTCTTACAAACGAGAGAAATGCTGCGGGCATTGCCATCTCTTGTTGATATAAACATCCCAAATGGCAAGCATTTCACTGTTTGTGGTGATGTACATGGTCAGGTAACTATGTTACAAAATGTTACAATTATGTTAATCCCTTGGAGCAAGTGCAAAATATAGTTCACGAACAAAACTTCTGTTAGGTCTTGAACTATATAGGAGATTTTATAAATGCACCATCAATCTTTCGGGAGTTGCCCACTTATGGATCTGTTAGCCATTCTTCTCCTTTTGATCTTTGTTTGCAAATGAATAATGAGATCAAAGGGGACACAGCCTTTATTGGAAAAAGAAGTGAAAGGAAACAGAGGAACCAACTATATAATTGCACATCCATTAAAATGCTCTACAAATCCCAAACGTGGTCAAGAGTTGGTTTCTCATATATTAAACTTAGATGCAGTTTCAATGTTCACAACAAAGTTGCTCTAAGCGATTACAAGATTTACGGTTCCGCTCTCTCTAGATAATCAACATTGTCGTCATGAGGGAACCAAATGCTATGTCTTCTTCCGCTTTTTCCCACTCTAACCTCCACCAATTACAAATAGATTTTCTCAACCGACGGGAATGTTCCCCACCGAAACAAAGATATAACTTAAGTCCAAAATTGTGTTGCCACTTGGTTGTGGATTTTAACATGTG
Organism: Vaccinium darrowii; assembly: GCA_020921065.1. Classification (NCBI taxonomy): domain Eukaryota; kingdom Viridiplantae; phylum Streptophyta; class Magnoliopsida; order Ericales; family Ericaceae; genus Vaccinium; species Vaccinium darrowii. Next base: position 19,688,841 of record CM037154.1, on the reverse strand, counting down.
TCACCGTTTCACCATCTTGTTTACAACTACTGGACCAATTCACGGTTGCTCTTCTTCTTTTGGGTCAGGTTAAAGTTGAGATTTTCACTTGAGCTGCCAACTTCCCCAAAAGTGTCAATAGTAGAGGAAGGCCTTAGTACCTAGTTTTTCACATAGAAACGAGGATAAGATAACTATGACTTCCCAAAAGCTTTTACCTGAAATACCTTGATCAGGATAATCTCCATTCCAGAGAACATTCCCCCTATCCTAGTATCTGGCATTCCATAAAACCGCTCAAGGAGCCCAGACAACTTAGCCATCTTGCAGTCTAGTATCCCTCACTGCTGAAAAGGAAAAATGGTTCAAAGTTGACATCACTGTGCCAATACTGCAGTTCTTACTATACCTCAGGACTGGCCAAACAGAGCTGCTGCCTGCTTCCCCATCCTTTTGGAAAGCCCAAGCCACCCCACCCTTCCCAAGCAAAGCCAAAAAAATACCCCTACGCATTCTTATCATCTATAGTGAATGAACCAGTTGAGGGAGAAATTTTTATCTCATATGCAGAGATGGCACCGACATTGTTCTTCCTAGCGGGCCAAGTTTTGTGCCCCAACCAAGGTACAAAGCTTTATCTAAATATGCTATCTTACATAGGGGCTGAAACTGACCAAACACCTTGCCGAGGAATCCTTGTCCACGCATCCCCATCTTGGCCCCCGTTAAATGGATTAGTATCAAACCCCCCACTCCGCATGGAAATCACAGAAAAGGAGTCTTTGGGATGGTTCAACTGAAGATCTGTTACATGGATCCTTCATTTTGGCTGAAGTACCCATGTCGATGTGTTTGACACGCATATATCCATTTTGGACACTCGGATCCTCTAATTGTCATAATATTTACAGAAAAAAGAATAGAAAATTTGCTAGAAAAATGATATTTCTAGTCTCACATGGACATAGAAAAGCAAAGTCATATTTTGCTTAACCCCTTCTTGTTTAAATACGTTTTTAAATACATTTTACAATACATAATCTGATAAAATTATGCAATATGTACTACAAACAAGTGTTCACGATGTATTCCCGTACCCGCACCCAATTAGGGGACACATATCCCAGTATCCTAAGATTTAAGTTGAGGAAGGTCCGACACTTGGACTCGCACCCGAGTCCATGCAACATAGCTGAAGATTTGTGGTTTTTGCCGCATCAGGGTGAGCCTATCATTATTAGATAAATAAAAAAATGAATTAACAAAGTGAATTGTACAACCATTTTGCATTCAGGCCTTATCATTATATCTGTTTCAAAGGTTCATATTTGGCCTTTTGTCACCGTATGCTGTCTGTTCCTCATTCTGCTCTGATTTGGTTGCAGTTTTATGATCTATTGAATATTTTTGAGCTCAATGGACTGCCTTCAGAAGACAACCCGTACTTGTTTAATGGCGATTTTGTTGATAGAGGATCCTTTTCTCTTGAGGTCATCCTCACATTGTTTGCATTTAAATGCATGTCCCCATCAGGTTAGCATGATTATATTCATGTTCTTTTTATCCCCCATGTTGTAGTTTTCTTCATGAGTTTTAGAACGCTTGAGCAATAACTGACAAGAGAGTTACACGTGAATAGGATGGTCTTCATGCAAGTAATCTGTACAAATCAAACATTGCATTGTATGGTCTTAACACTTCTCTAAAACTTTCAGCTATATATCTCTCTCGAGGAAACCATGAGAGCAAGAGTATGAATAAGATATATGGTTTCGAGGGTGAAGTCAGGTCCAAGTTGAGCGAGATATTCGTGGAACTCTTTGCCGAAGTGTTCTGTTGTTTACCTTTGGCCCATGCACTAAACGAGAAAGTGTTCATAGTTCATGGTGGTCTTTTCAGTGTTGATGGCGTAAAGCTCTCTGATATTAGAGCAATCGATCGGTTTTGTGAGCCGCCGGAGGAAGGTAAAGCTTCCCATGCTATATTTCTGTGATGAAGCTTAAATTGTTCTAGATTCTCTTGCCAAAACTTGATGCCATAGTTGCTGCTATTCTAGAAGATTAGAGCTTGATAATGTTTTCTTGCTAGAAATTGAAGCTTAACATCTTGTATAATATAGATTTTCACCCCACAGTTTCCGATATATATTTTTTATAGTTAAATACTGAAATAGGTTTTTATGCAATACGTTGTATTGTTCCAATTTTATCGGATGTCCCCAAAGGGACTATGCAATACGTAGTATGATTTTTATTTGGTTTAAAGCATGTCTTGCTTCACCCCACAGTTTCTGATATTTTCTTCATTGAAATAGGTTTTATGCAATGCCTTGTATGATTTTTGTTTGGTCTAAAGCATGTCTAGATTCATCTGGTTCCTATGGTCTTATATTTATTTCAGGTTTAATGTGTGAATTGTTGTGGAGTGATCCACAACCTCAGCCTGGAAGAGGTCCTAGCAAGAGGGGTGTTGGTCTCTCTTTTGGTGCAGATGTAACAAAAAGATTTTTGCAGGAAAACAATCTAGGTACTTGTCTGATAGTTTTGATGCTTTTCATGGTGTCAATCCTTTTAGGGGACATATATTTATACATCTGATTCAATTTCAGATTTAGTTGTGCGATCTCACGAAGTGAAGGATGAAGGCTATGAGATTGAGCATGATGGGAAACTCATCACTGTGTTTTCTGCACCCAACTATTGTGATCAGGTATTTAATCACAATCTCTTCCTCAATGCTCTCCGTTCTACCTTCTGGGATTATACCGTTTGTGCTTGCAATGTTCATCAAAATCACGTCCTTCAGAATTTACCTCAGGAAATAAGTATTCGTACACTATATTTCATGTTTTACTTAGGTAACGGAGTATTCGTCAACTTTAGTTCATGTTTTCCTTAGGTAATGGATCTTTATGTCTTCATGTTTCCTTTAGGTAACAATGTAACATATATTTGCATAGTCTGTGCTTAAGTCAGAGAGAGGTGCAGGCATATCAAACTGGCTTTTGTTGTGTACCAGAAATCGTATCGGTATTCGAAATAAGGGTGAAGGACGAGAACAAAAACTAGGTCTGAGGTTTGACTTAGTTATTTTTTCTATTCTTTGTTCTCTCTCTATCTAGAAGGCCCGTATTATTTGTTGCTTATTAGGTCATTGATCTTGGTTGTTTTTCTTTTACCCTAAAAAAACATGATATTCCATATAATTACTTTGGTAGACCTTGTTATTTTAACATAACCTTTAGATATGTCGAGAATTTAGTAGAATAAAAATGTGGAAGGTAATCCATATTGTGGTATTCTCTGTGGAGATAGTAGAGGAAATCTGTATCCAACAATTCTCACATGATAGTGTTAGAATTAAGAATCTCGAAGCTGGTGTTGTTATTTTGAGTAATACCCAGAGTCCTGTATTTTGTGTTACGTTTCCAGAATGGTTCATTATTGTTTTGTGGCAGGTCCCTTGGCGTGATACTTTAATGTTAACTGTTCTGCGTTTCTTTTTTTAAAACTCTTATTTACGTTGAGTATGCTGCAGATGGGTAACAAGGGTGCCTTTATTCGTTTCGAAGCTCCCGATCTAAAGCCAAACATTGTTACTTTTTCATCAGTGGTAAGTAGTTTCTGTTTCTCAAGCATGTTGCTTACTAGTAGTACCTTTTCTAGTGTTTATCATAGATATCATCTGTGCACCTGTTTCCAAGTTTCCAGTACTAACTGACCAAGTAATTGAGTTGTTTTGATTCCCTTTCTTTCTGTAAATTTTCTTGTGTAAAATTGCAGCCACATCCTGATGTCAAGCCCATGGCTTATGCCAACAACTTCCTCCGAATGTTCTCGTAATTAGAGTTCCTCCGATTGATCTCTTGCTCCCCGAATGGAAAACCAAAGTCCGGAAAAGAGCGGTTTCGCTCGGATCGTGCAAATTTCCCCTGTGCAATTTTAGTTTTTGTTTTTAGCTTCAGTCATTGCCCAAGTGATTGGGCAATTTTTCCCCCCCGTGGTGTGGATAAGAAGCCCAGGTTTAGGTGTAAAAGAAGCTAAAACCTTGGCGCGTGTAACATGTTTTGCCATTTTCCCATTGGTAATTTAAACTTCTTTCCCGTTTTGAGGAGCATCTTGTACGCGCATCATACGGACTTGTGAGTTCACCAAAATCTTGTGTTAGATGATACTCTATATCGTAAATGAGCAATGTCACGCGCACAACTTTAAAACACGACTCTGGATAGTGGCGTACTCACAATTTTGCCTCAGTGACGGCAAGTTTGAAACACCACCTCAACGAAAAAATCATAACGAGTAACGAAGAGGTAAGAAGTTTTATTTACTGGAAATAAGAACAAGACCCTAAGAATTTTATTATGCAACTTGCTAATGTTAATTGTTACGATAATCTTTGTAATTCATTTGGTTTGGGTTTGGTTTTGGGGCTTTTCTGGAGTTTTGTTCTTGGTTTTTTGCCCTCGTTTTTGTTGTGGCTGGTATCTTGCCGTCCTTGGTTTTTTCCTGGTTATCTCTCCTTTTGGGTCCTTGGCGTTTCTAGTCTCGGATCCTTTTAATCTTTGTAATTCGTTTCCAAAGATTAATAAATTTTGTGATTATCAAAAAAAAAAAATTTGTTACGATAATCCATGTTGGGTTTTTGAAGTTTGGAAAGTTTTATATGATGGTATCATTATTCACGCTACTATTAGATATCCCTCACTACGTAAATAATTTGATTTCTCCACGCTATTAGATATCCCTCACTGATTTCTCCACCGATTCTTCGCAGTCAGAGATAATTGCGATTTTAAGACATGTTCATGTCATAGTATCATATGTGACTTATAATCCATCTAGTTGTATCCCTGTTTATCAAGGGGAAGGTTTGGGGTTCGAGTCTATAGAGAGACGTCGGACCTCTTCGGTTGTTTAACCCAATAACTAATTTCTCCGCTAACCCCTGTTGATGTATATCGTATAACCAAAAAAAAAAAGTTACCCTGTCTTGTTAGCTATTAGGTGACTTGTTTATTTTACTTTTAGCATAGGGTTAACGAATTAATCTCGTATAAGCACTTTGTTCACAAACAATTGTACCCGCATGGCGTATGTATATTTTCGCTGAAAACATATGGGTACCGAACCATATGTCCAGAAAATGTACCGAACATGTTTGGGGACCCACTTTTGGGTCCCATACGAGTGATCCAAACCGTTCATTATTCTTAAAACATTTTTTCGAGGGGCCTTACAAAATTTCAGCTCAATCGGACGGTTTGAAGTGCTTGAACCAAAGTCTCACTGTTTCAATAAAGTTCTTTTTTTTTTATTGAAACAGTGGGACTTTGGTTCAAGCACTCCTAAACATCCGATTGAGTTGAAATTTCATGGGGCCCCTCGGAAAAATGTTTTAAAAATAATGAACAGTTCGGATCACTCGTATGGGACCCAAAAGTGGGTCCCTGAGCATGCTTGGTACATTTTCTGGACATTTCTGTCTGTACATGTAGTCAGGTCCATATTTTGGGTACCCATGGTTCGGTACCCGTAGCTAGGAGCGAAAGAAAAAATCGGTAAAGTGTTTTGGTTTGGTTTAGTTTCTAAAGGTAATAGATTTGGTTCAGTTTGATTTGTTGTGTCGAAACTCAAAGTTAGAGAATATAAATGAATCAACAAGGAAAAAATGAAACACAAGTTTTAAGTGGTTACCCTCAAGCATGAAGTAAGAGTAAGTCCATAGGGAAAGAGCAAGAGGATTCATTATAATGGAAAGAAATACACAGAGCCGGCTATACTCGTAACTCTCACACGATATCTACGAACGAATCTCTGAAAGAAACCTTAACAAAGCATCAATGTCTCATGCACACGAAAGACGACTACAAACCCTAGATATCTTAAATCCCAAGAAAAAACCAAAACCCTAGGAGGCCACAAGGCTCCTATTTATGAGAGTACACAGAATATTAGCTTAAAACCTACAGAAACAGCCCAGCAAATTCCGCATCACAATCATTTTCAACCGTTTGGACGGTCATGACTCCTGTTCAGACAGGAATTCCAGAGAGCAAACCCCGCAATTCGAAATGAAAAACTATGTGCGACGAACTTCTATGCATTCTTCGAATGACAATTCAAGGCAAATCTCCGACGATCTCCACCTTGGCTTGAATTCCCTTCCAAGCCAATGATATATTCAATTCTCTCCATACTCGCTCTTTCCCCTGCGCCCCTTATGGGCAGCCCCACAAGGGGTGATCACCAACGGCACCAACTAGTAAGGCTCACGCACCACCGCTTGACAACAAACGCAACTGAGAAACCCAACCGCATGTGTCACCAAATCGAGCCTTCCATCTTCAAACAAGCACCTCCCACCCAATGCACCCATGACTGTTGCAACGAAGATCTGCTCAAGCTCCACTAGTTTTAATCACCGAACTCCACCACGAAGTTAATCCATCCAACGAGTACCCATCTTCAACCGAATGTCGATGTAGACCACATGCACCCTTATTGATGCCAACGAACATGTGCTCAGGCTCCCCACGGAGCTCGTATGCGCAACTCGCATACATCTAATAGTTGAAACTAGTTTTATAACAGATGGAGACCCCAACGATGGAGCACCTATAATCGTACTGTTATCAAGCAAGTAAAGATTCCCTAATTTCCGACCCTCAAACAAAACCTGAGCACCATCTAAGACCCTTAAGACTCCACCTTCAGAGGTATACTTCCAACCCATAGAGTCAAGAGTACCTAACAAGACGAGGTTATTCTTCAATTTTGTACATGCCGAACACCAGACAAAGTCCTCTCAAATCCATCATGCATCCGAACTCTCACTGTCTCCTTCTTGGCAATTCTACAAGGAACATTAGTCCCCTTAAGAACTGTACCACCATGAACCGCCTCATATGTATCAAACCAATCCCTACGCGGACACATGTGGTATGAATAACCAGAATCTAGAATCACTTGGCATCCAAATGGACATCTCCGATCCCCACCAAAAAAGAAAAAACTGAATCGAGATCTTCTTCAGCAAGACCAGTAACAACTGAACCATCCTTTGCCTCAAACTTGTACCTATTTATCGCCCTCGAACAATTTTTCACCATGTGTCCAAATTTCTTACAGTAAAAGCACTATATTTGATCAATATAAGTGGAACAAAAGCCAGAAGCCTCCTACTGCCTGAATCCCTCCCACCTGTCTTTCCTCGCACCACCAAAGCCGGCTCATTTTCTTAAACGCTACCCTCACTGAATACCTTTTTCGGCAATTCTTTCAAAAATAAACTAGACTTTATGTCCTCCATAGAAATAATATCTCTTCCATACAACATGGTAGTCACAAAGTGTTCATATGATGCAGGCAAAGAACATAAAACAATAAGGGCCTGATCTTTATCCTCAACTGACACATCTATATTTTTTAAATCCATAATAATTTGGTTCAACTCATCTAAATGGTCTTTTATGGGCGCACCTTCCTTCATACATACAAAATGTATAAAGGCGCTGCTTCAAGTACAACAGGTTGGTCAGCGACTTTGTCATATAGATGCTCTCCAAGGTTGGTCAGTGCATTTGTCATATAAATGCTCTCCAACTTCAACCAAATCCCGACTGCCAAATCCTCCTCCCTAACCTTGCGATGCACATCATCAGCTAAGCATAACTGTATTGAACTAAGTGTCTTCGCATCAAGATCCTCAAAAACACTATCCTGCATATCAGCAGGTTTCTTCAATTTCTTGAACAAAGCCTTGCATGTTCTTTGTTGCACCAGCAAAGCCTTCATCTTGATACGCCATAAACTGAAAGAAGTGCTATGCCCATCAAACTTCTCAACTTCGAAGTGAGAGACCATTGAGATGGACACCAAACACACAAATGCAGTGAAAAAACAAATGTCTCAGTTCACCTGGAGCTTTAATACCAATTTGTTGTGCCAAAACCCAAAGTTAGAGAATATAAACGAATCAACAAGGAAAAAACAAAACACAAGATTTATGTGGTTCCCCTCATGCACAAAGCAAGAAGGTACGTCCACGGGCAAAAGACAAGAGGATTTATAATAGTAGAGAGAAATACGCAGAGCAGGCTACCCGTCATTTTCACTTGAAGCACTCACACAATATCTAGGAACGAATATCTGAAAGAAACCTTAACAGAGCATCAATGTCTCACACACACGAAAAAGACGACCACAAACCCTAGATATCTCAAATCCCAAGAAAAGACCAAAACCCTAGAAGGTCACAAGGCTCCTATTTATAAGAGTACACGGAATATTATGTTAAAACCCTACAGAAATCCGCAGCTCAACAAATTCTGCGTCAAAACCATGTTCGATCGTCTGGACGGTCATGACCAGATGAGGAATTCCAGAGAGCAAACCCCGCGGTCCAAAATGAAAAACTGTGTGACGAATTTCTGTGCATTCTTCGAACGTCAATTCAAGGCAAATCTCCAACATGATTTTTAGCCAAACCAAAAAAATTGGTTTGGTTCGGTTTGCCAACTTTCAATATGTACATTTTTGTGAGAATTTAACATAAATATACATAACATTTAAAAGGCCAATAGCTTAAAAACAAGTGTCACTCCCAATTACCCAATGTAGATTTGCTTTGACAGTGTATTAACTCGTCGTGCTGTTAAGTTCATTTTATCATGCATTATGTGTTATTTGAACTCCTCTCTTTCTTTTAGTAATGTAATAGACTATAGCGTCTAAAGTGTCTAGAGGATTTTGTAACTTGTAAGTGTTACTAATGGGGTGGCTAAATTTGCTTCGTAATCGATCATGGCAGTTAGCTCAGTTGATCGTGTAGCCCCTTCTATAGAGGTGAGGTTCTGGATTCGACTCCTATGGAGAGAATGTCAACTTTTTTGTGGTTTACTAACATTTAACTGTACTGATGTATATTGAATGGCAAAAAAAAATAAAAAATTTGCTTCGTAATCTTCCTTGGCTTTTAATATTATGCATTTTTTTGTTGTTATAAAATGTATGAGTAACAAATTGGAAACCGGAATCAACCGGTCAAACCAAACCGACCATTAATATTTGATATAGTTTGGTTTATAAAATGTTCAAACTGAAATGTCCGGTTTGATTTGAAAAAATGCTAGCCAGACCAAACCGAACCATTTACAACCATACCTGTAGTATTTGTTTCTCCAAAATTTTCAATAAATTGTAACGGACATTAATTAACCGGCTTAGAATTGTCTGGCCGCCAAAAACTCTTCGATCCGATTCGTAGGGACCCAAGAAGCACACCGACGGATCTTGAAATCTAACCTAGCGGGGGCACCTTAATCGTAGAATTTTTTCTGAGTCAACAATCTTGCTAAATTAAAGCACTCATGTATAAAATTTAAAATGCATACTATTTATAAAAAAAGATCAAAAAATAAGCACACAATCTTAGACAAAACTTTTAGAGTACGTTTTACATTGACATTGATAAGTCCTTAGAATGATTGAGAAGGTTTTATTGATGACTTTTTTAAAAATATATCTCTACGACAGTTAACAATAAAGAAAATCAAGAGATAAATCTTCAACTAAACAAACAACTTATAAACTAATAATTATAAATGTACCATTCAACGAAAGTTGAAGAAGAAAAATAATTTTACATTTTTATTTTTGAGATTAATGTAAGTGTCTATGCTAAATAAAGCAATATATTATACAATTGTGCTAATTATAAAATATTAATAATAAGTATTTTTGGTTTTGTGCAGAGGTAACGAGCCGTTCATGAATTGTTGGATGCTCGTTTAATAAATGAGTCGAACGTGAATCTTACAAATTAAGCTCGCAAACCTGGAGCATATCATAGAAATTTCACGTGTTCCATTGAATATGTATAAACTTTTACATGTACAATAACAAAAGGGGTCTTGTTAATGTGTGCCCACAAGCACATTATAGCAATGCATTAACTCCTTTGCTTGGCTTCACTATCATGGGGAATGTAAAGTTGAAAGTGCAGTCATAAATTACAATTAAATTAGCTTTCTCAGCATTGAACGAGAAGCTAGCTTGAAATTGTACTTTCTATAAATTAAAATCCACCAATGCATCCGGATCATTATGTTTGACAAAATTATCTCCCTTGAGATTGGGAGATGAAGGAACATGAAATGAAAATGGGGAGAATGGAAAAGTAATAGAGCGTTTTGGTTTCACAAGAATAAGTACTTTTCCTACTCCAAAATTGCCTGATACATTAACTACTTGTATAGACTCCAATATAAGTGGGTGTAATACTTGTGTTCATTTAATGATCACTACCATATGTCCTTAGGGCACATATTAACAAAAGCCTAATGAAAGTTATATAACTTGTACAAGTACAAACTTTTAAAAGTACTATAAAATTAGACTTTATCATGTTTCTATAGTGTTATATATGTATGAACTTATTTATCTACAAAATAAAAAATTAATTTGAAGTTGTAGACTAGTGCAAGAGCACAACTATCTATTCCTTCCATTCTAAATTTCTTGTCCACTTTTACTTTTACGGACACCTAAAAAAATTGCTTGATATTATAAAATGTGTAAAATTTTAAATATGCCGTATCGATCTTGTTTTGATAGTTTTCGTTTAAATCTATTAAACAAAGTTTTGAAAATCATAATAGACATTATAGATCAAAAGAAATAAGTACTTTCAAAGTGGCACACATGCCGAAAACAAACAAAAAATTTGGGACGGATAGAGTAATATTTTTTACTCGTCAAGATTCGTGAACAAATTCAAGTTCGACTCAAACCTAATCAATTCTGCTTCGTCAAATTTTTATTGAGCTCAAGCTCGAGCTCGGCTTGAATTCGCTAAAAAAACTTAAGGAACGAACCTGAACACGCAAGAGTCTAAACGCTCGGAACAAACCGGTCTCCAGCCCGGAGCAACCCGGAACAACCTATCCAACTCTAAACGGTCAAACCGGATCAACCCGTACGGAACAATGATGAACCGGACCGTATTTGATTTTGAGGGCAATTTACAGTTCTATTCCAGAACTACTGCTTGGAAACACAGTTCGATTGCCCGAAGATTGTCTCTCCCACCCCCAGGTCTCTCTCTCTCTCTCTCTCTCTCTCTCTCTCTCTCTCTACAAATATATTTGTATATAATATATAGTTACCCGTGCCTCTGTGGATTGCTTGCCCGAATTCTGTGTTATGTGCTTCGATTTTTTCATCGTACTGCCCTAGTCTTTCTCTCTCGTTATTTTCAATTTAAAGGATAACAATCTGTGGTGATAGTTATCTACTGATTCATTGTGAGTTCTAGCGTTGGGAACGTTGAAGCAGAGGGTAGTTGTTGTGCAGTAAGTGTCTCGAGTAAATGATTCGTGCAATTCGTTTCGTCTGTGTTATGGGTTTCTTGATTTGGAGGTTTTCACTGAATTGTGTGGGTAATGTGCGTATAAATTCACTAGCTATCTCCCTTAAACGGCTAAATAGGAGAAAGAAAACGACACCATGGTGTATAGGTCGACCGGGCGCTGTTCTTGGTGTGTTGTGTAACCCTTTACAGGGACAAGAAATGTGTACGCAACATAGAGAGACGACTCCTGCATTTCGAAAGTCTAAAAGATCTGGCCTTTTGGCTTCTTGAAAAAGCAAGCAAAAATTGTTTAGTGTTTAGTGAAATTGTTTAGGATATTTTATGCGGCTAGTTGGCTAAAACAGGCAAAGATGTGAGCTTTTAATGCTGGCAATGCCAAAAAGCTTCTTTTTAAGCTATTTCAAACACAGTCTAAGATGTCAACCGTGCGAATAGCATTTTCCATAGTAATGCTCAAATGACTGCTGGGCATTGCTTTCTTTGAAAGCATTTGAATTTTGAACCTCCAGTAAAGCATGTCCTCCCTAAACGCAATCCATTGCTGAGAGGGTCCAGGATTGTGCTTGGCCCCTTACCCACTGGCTACTGCAGCATTGGGTGCTCTGACTTCCCACCGGTGTAAAGCTTTGCCGATAAGCATAAATGTAGCTTAAGTAACTTTTTGCTCCTCATAACCACTAACCACCATTACCGAAAGGAACTTTATCATATGCCTGTGTCTTTAACCCGATGTCCGGCTTCAAGTGGACTTGTTGATCCCACGAACTTGATGGCCCAAGCTTTTTAAATTTCTGTGTAAGAGAGTGGTGCAATTCTAATTGGCCCAAGCTATGATCTGGAAATCCGACAGTAGCTTCTAATAGATTTCCCTGGTTCCCCAACCTTGTGGCCCTTTGTATGGAAACACATACTCCACCACTCCACCTAATAGGGATGTCCCAATCTATAGCTGTCCGACATTGGTAGAATTGTTTTTTCCTCTATAAGGGTCTCTTAAGGCTTCTAATTTTGGGCTGTACTTTTGATATTTATAATATGGGGTTGGTACTGACTGGCATACCCTTGGATTATTGATTGGGATAGCCACTAGTTATATCTATGGTCAAAGACCCTTAAGGCAAGCAAGTTATGTCTCATAGTACTAAACTTTGGAACTATAATGGTGGCGAACGAGCTTGTTCGGCGCTGGAGCCTTAAATACTCTGGTTTTTCCTATTTGTAGCACAGAAAGGTGCACGTGATGACTCAACGATATTCAAAAGAATCAAAACGATAATTGTTTCCATAGCTGATGTACAACATTATTCCGAATGAATATGACTTTGTCATTGCAACTCTTTAAGGGATGCCCAATAATTGCCCCACCATCTCATTGTATGACTTCTAAAATGTACGCCTTTATTGTTGTCATGAATTCTATACCTTTACTGTTGTTGCAGTGTTGGATATCCCCTTTTTTGTTATTTGTAGGCACTAAAATGTTTTTTTCTCCACTTGTCCTTTATTTTAGCGGTCATATCATCTTATTAATTGACTAAGACATCTCTATCTCACTTGAGGAGTTCCATGTATTAATGAGATACGAATCTATATGCTCCTAATCCCATACTTTCATTCCCTTCAGTGCAGTTTCAGTGCTCAACTTTTTCTTTTACATTGGAACTTATGTCCTCAAATTTCATAACCTCTCCCATGTTTCTCTCTTCTTAATCCTTCCAAATTTATTCTTCTAAAACTTTATCAAATTAACTTTGGTAGCTCTCCTTAGTCTGTTTATTCTTTGCTAACGCACACGAATCTCCATTGTTACACTATTTAATTAGTCTTAGTTTTCTTTCTTCATCATACAAGGTTGTAAAGGTTCTTTCTCCATCTTTAGTGTCCAATTTAGTATGAAAATCTTCATAGCTTTCGTTGTAGCATGTTTAGTGGTCCTTTTGACATAGCGGTAGCACATTTACATATCTTAAGTTTTCCATTTATATGTGTTACCACTTTTTAAAGCATTCCCTTTCAATTTTGTTGCAACCTGTTCCTCATCAGCTATGAAGCACGGATACTCAGATACCGATACATGCCCGATGCTGTTAAGCTATGTTGAGTTAGGGGTTCTTTTGTTATGTATACTATTCCTAGGGGTAGTTTAGTCATGTATATTGTTAGTTCTATATATCTCTGTGTAAAGCCCTATTGTTACGTTTAATGAGATAAATCTTCGACTCTCTCTCTCTCTCTCTCTTTATCTCTGGATCTGCACACGGTATCAGAGCCATGATCCCTCATAGATCATCCTTTGTAGAGGATCGACGTGGTTTTTCCAGTCAACTGACCTTTATCTGTTGACCGTGAGAGAGTATTACAGTCGTTTGAAGACCACGACTGGATTCCAAAGTTCTCTGTGAGACCAAAATCCACTGTAGTCGTGTACCCACCTGCCGATGACCACTGAAACTTAGTACCCAGTACCAGACGACCTCAGGCGAGTGGAACTCTGACTCCGGCGACCTTTGATAGGCTTCAATTGGTCGTGTTCTGTGACCAATTACTGTTTCGATTTTCTGGTATCAACCTCATATTCAACATAACTTAACAGATGCGTATGCAGCGTATCGGATATGGAAAATAAGTATATCCTATACTTCAATTAAATGTTTTTAATCCCGGAAACATTTCAGATACACTTGGGATACTGCTGGATATTTTAAAGGATAAAGCGGGGGTTAAAATGGAATTTTTAAAGAATAAATAAAAACTAAAAGGGGAATGCTGTAATAATAGTATAAGTACAGAATATAAACCCTACACTGAACCAGCCGATATTCTCAAACCCTAGATCGCCTGAACCAGCGAGCTCAAGCCCTAGATCGCCTGATCCTTCGATTCACAAGGCTCTCTCTCTCTCTGTCTCTGTGTTTTCCTGGTTGAGTGGTTTGAGTTCCATTGTGCTAGTTTTTAGGATGAGCACTTCTAGAACTGGAAGTTTAGGTTCCATGGGCAATAGAAGCATGCACACGATTGGAGACGATCAAGCTCATCTTTGGAAGTATGTTACTAACTAAGAAAAATTGGGAGGTGGAGGTGGAGGTGGAAACACCAGGTTTAAGTGCAACTATTGTTAATGTGAATATAAGGGGCTCATACACCAGGTTTTTTTTATGGGATGACTTTTGACATTGACATGTGCTTAGTGCTTGGTATTGGCAATTCAACTACTCTTTTATTTTTTTTTTGCTTCATTTTTATGCCTAGTAGTAAGAGGCCAATAATTATAAAATATATGATTTACGCAACCGTATCCCTGACGTATCTGTATCCTTTTTTCTTTTTTTAGGTTTTTCCATATCACGTATCCATATCGTGTCGTATCCATTTTCCGTATCCTTATTTGTTGCGTCATAGCTTGTCAGTCCCCTTTCTTTAGATATATCACCTTTCCCCTTCAAACTGTCCCGAGGGTTTTTTTTTTCCCTGATATCCTTTTAATGCATCTGTCATTTTACTCCCTGTATTATTTGTTTTCTTTTTTATCAAACATATTGTTGTTTTCCTTGTCCATGTTTTATGTTGTTTATTTAAACACTGCGTCCTTGGAAATTTCTGTGTATATCATTAATATGATGCAAAGGCAAATGAAAATGAGTGTCCCTGTCAAGATTTCCAATATAGTTCATAGGTTGGTTGTATATTTATTGTTCAATGTGGCCTTTTAATGTTGATATGTGGTACATTGCGATCATTTTGTGATGTTAAACTCGCTCTCTCCCTCTCTCTATGACTATCTCTCTCTGTGTGAATATCTTGTGATTCAATTTATTCTGTGTAATGCGGTCTTCTTTTCAGAATTCTTACCTATTATTTGCAGAAGTGCTTTATTTTCTGTTGCATCAGTAGTAACTTACTGCTGCTCTCCTTGTCATTTTTGGTTGTTTCTTTGTCTTTTAGGCAGTTGCTTTTATTATCAAAAATGGATCTTCATGCAACCAATCCTGGACCAATTGATGACTCGGTGCTGTATGATCAAGATAAGCATGTTTCATCTGCAGTTTGGGAGGGGCAGGTGCCATTTGCTAATGAACAAATTATTTTCTTCCGTCCTCTTTCCCCAAGTACTTTTACATGAAAAATAGTTGGAAATAATGTATTTGGCTTGTTGACAGGAGCGCGGTGCACTTAGATGCCATGAACACACTTCAAAGTTAGATCAGTGGACCCTCACTCTCAAACAAGTTGAGTTGGTGAAAAAGGCCGGGTTTGGCTACTTGAGGTTAATACCAGCAATTAGTCTGGACAACCCTCTCATATCTGCGCTTGTTGAGAGGTGGAGGAGGGAAACTAATACTTTCCATTTCACTGTTGGGGAAATGACTGTAACTCTTGAAGATGTTGCGTACTTGATTGGACTACGAATTGATGGTGAACCTGTTATAGGTGTAACATATACCACCTGCGAAGCAGTATGCCTGAAGTTTTTAGGGAAAGCACCGGACTCTGGGTACACCAGTGGTGGGATGGTGAAGCTCAGTTGGTTGAAAGAGACCTTTTCACGTTGTCCTGAGGATGCATCAACTGAAGATATTGAGCGCCACACACGTGCATACCTTCTTTATCTTATTGGTAGCACAATATTTTCCACTACCACTGGGAACAAAGTCCCAGTAATGTACCTCCCATTGTTTGAGAATTTCGACCAAGCTGGGAAATATGCCTGGGGTGCAGCTGCATTGTCATTCTTGTATAGAGCACTTGGCAATGCCTCTCTTAAAGCTCAGAGCACCATTAGCGGGTGTTTAACTCTGCTACAGGTTATTTAAAACTGCTTTTGACTTCTTTTAGCAACTTTGTTGGTAGGAGAAGTGCTTAGGCCCGTTTGTTGGTAGGAGAAGTACTTGAGATAAATTCCATCAGTGTTAATAAGACGGGGTTATTTATTGTATAGTATTATATTTCTTTTCACTATTAGTCTAGCCAAAGGCTCTTCAAAAAAAAAAAAAAAAAACATATATATAGTAATAAAAAAAAAAAGGAACCTTAGCCATGTGGACCTGCATCAATTAATGATCTCCTAACTGAGAACTTATTAGTTCAAATGCTGCTATGATTAGTTGTTTGTTGATTTTCTTTTGTAGTGTTGGAGTTACTATCACCTGAATGTTGGTCGACCAAGGCTTAATCATGATCCAATCCATGAAAGTTTTCCGTTTGTACTTAGATGGAAAGGTAAACAGTCTGGTCCAACAGCAAACCGCGATGTAGCCTTTTATCGTAAAGCATTGGACACCTTGAAGCCATCTGATGTAAGCTTCTGTGCAGCTAAATTATGTTCTTCTTGGTAACAAGTAAAACCGTACTAATATTTATCTCTATGCAGGTTGAATGGTCTCCTTACACGGATATTAGTCAGAATGTTATACCAGAAGAAATTAAACAAAATCTAAATCTTGGAAGGTCAAAGACTATGTTGATTTGTTTTGACAAAGCAGAAAGACACCTCCCTGATCGTTGCCTTAGGCAATACGGAATGCAACAACTGATCCCGGAAGACGTACTGCGTTGGGAGAGGAAGAGCCGTGGAGTTGACGGGGGGATAGACTTATCCGGGAAAATGGAATCAGAGCTTAGTGAATGGTTTGGTCGCCGCCTTAATATTGTGGAGGGTGATGAAGCTATAGACGATAGTGAATACATGCAGTGGTACTCGAGAATTACTAGGAAGTTGGTGGGAAGGCCTATACCTATCTCGTCTGAGTTTCAGAGAATGGTAAACCTTTGCTTGGATCTGTTAAGTGCTACTCCCTTCGTCCAATATTCTTGGTTCTGGTTGGGAATTCCAACTTTTAAAGGGGACATTACAATATTTTGCCTATTTCTTATGTATCGCTTCGGAAAATTACAACTTTCCAAAGCTTTACTTTTAAAAATTAGATAACCATGATGGGACTTCCCAGAAAAGACGAAAGAAGGACCAAGAATATGGTACGGATGTAAAACATACTAAGCCATTCCTACTATAATTTCACTTTCAAACACTATATTCTTGTTTTATCATGCTTTAGTTTTTTCGCAGAATGCCATGTTGAGGGACATTGCTCATTTAGCAGATACACTTTCTACGCATGGGATGGATGAGCAACAGATATATTCAGTCACAAGGATCAGGTATATTGTGCATGAATGTCTGCGGGACCAGGTTGGAAGTTCCACAATAATGGTCAACTTGGAAAACGAACTTGTGAAAAGGGTAAGGAAAAAGGAGAGGGTAAGAAGGAAAGGTACTGGAAAACGTAAGCGGAAGGACGATTCGGAGCAATGTAATGTGGCTGAAGAGGATGCTCAGTCCCAGTTATGTGTCACAGCGGTTGTACTCGAGGCAGTTGCGGTTGACAAATCGGAGCTACATAATGTAGGTGATGAAGTTGAGAATTCACAGCTATGCGTTCCAGCCACTGGTGGTCATGATGTGCGACCATGTGATGATCCTACTAGCGTGGTCGATGACTCTCAGCTTTGTCATATGGCTAGTGAGGTTGATGAATCTCACTTTCAGCATTCAGCTGATGAAGTTGATCATAACCAACAGTGTAGTTCACAACCGTCTCATGCAGCTATTGAGGTGCTTCCGCAGCCTTCTCTTGAAACTAGCAATGAAGTTGTTCAACAGAATGATTTCAGTGTTCTAGTTTAGAGCATCAAGATGATCATTAAATTTTGTAGATTTTATTCTTCCAGGTTTGTGTAAGAGTTTGTCCTTATCACCCATTTTATCATCTTAGGCTCCATTTTGTTCGACAAAAAATGTTTTATGTAACATAATTGAACAAATATATTCTTTTTCCTTTCGATTTCCGAGTTTTGGCTGACATGTGAAACACAACTTTGCAAGAGAAATTAATCTTCCTTTTGTTTTCTGCATTTGGCTAACACATGGAAAATATTTTGTACCAAGTATAGTATAGCCGGAAGCCAATAGGTCGAGCATTATTCTTGAGTCATTAACCCATGAGAACACATTGCTTGCAAGATTTGAGGCTGCAATGTGCATCTAAGCCCTAAAATCAGCGCTGTTGAGTGACTCGAGCCCTTATTAGATTGCTGTTGGGAAACCGACTTGTGCTAATTATGTTTAAAAAACTGACTTCCGGAATGTATTTTCGTAAAGAAATGTGTTACTTAACTTAAACCTGGGAAAGTGAGAAAAACATTTTCTAGGAAAATATCTAACGTTGAAACAAAGAGAGCCTTAATGATCTTTTGCTTTTCTTTATGGTGAAAGTAATTTATATTCTGTTTTCTCAATACAGGCAGTCTCGGATGTGGCGCATATTACTTGCTAAATGTAGCGCAGATTAGAAGGGGTTACTAGAGAACCAAAGCTCCTCTCTCCTGTGGTCTGAGGGCTTTTTATTAGTAGGTGATTTGAGCAAGTTAGTGAGCTTTGTTCAATTGTCCTTGGAACTGTTTGCCATATTTTTAGTCATTCCAGGTGTCTCTCTTACTGTTTTTTTTTTTTTTTTGATATATAGAGATGACTTTACGTAAAGGCTTTTGAAATCACATATGCATTTGTCTTCACTAAATCATTGAACTGCTGCTATTTCAACTTTTATGTGTCTTAGGGGGAATGTTTGTTCATGTATATCACAAGTGGACCTGTTTGATTAGCTGTATGATTATTTTGGACTTGCAGAAAGAGCTACTTATGCATTCTGATGCCTATTTAGTAGATGCTATTACGCTGATTTCTCAATCATAACATAATTACGTAACACATGGAGAAAATTTCCGATTCCATTAATTTTATGGTCCCACTGCTAGATTCCTTAAGCACTTGAAATGAATGAATTCTAGCATTTGGTTCATTGCTGTCCATGGTTAATCTGCTCTTCTAGTGTTTGTGGTTGTTTGTCACTAAGAAGCACGGACACGGATACCAGATACTAACATGACATGATACGGACACGCGGACACGTTATTTCTTCAAAAATTAGGACACATACACGTCGACTATAAGATGCATTTGTATTATAGAGGTATGTGATGAATTGATATAAATGACGAGATCTTATTTCTGTTAAATTTAAGAACAATACAATGGAGATAAATTAGCAGTATGCATGAACTATAAATTAGATTTTAACCTTTTATGTGTCCTTAGCATGTTCTAAGAGTTTTTGTCAATGTTTTCTAGAGTATCTACAATGTGATTGAATAAAAGAAATACAAGGAAAAAATTAGAACAGTATTTAAGCATGTCCTACACATGTACAGAGAGTGTCGTGTGTAGTGTCCATCACTGACACGTGTCGGACACGGATACGTGAAGCATGTAGACGTGTCCGTGCTTTTTAGGTTTGTCATGTTGCCTGAAATGGTACTCCGAGAATGGCTTTTCTCGTGCTTCCTTTCGTATGTTTACGAAGTAATGGTTAACATGTCTGAGTTCCAGGTTTTCCTATTCTACCTTTCCGCTTGGTTTCTCCTTTATTTAACCTTTTTTTATACATTTTTGTGAATACGTTTTTTCCCAAAATTCAAATTTTGGTTTCCCCATCTAGTCTTATCTGTCAATCGATGCTTACATTTTCGCCGAAGCATCATTTGTCTCCTTGAGCTCTTGCTTAGAGTTTGCTGGCCTACTCTACATTCTCTGTATATTATGAAGCTTTTCTTTTGTTGATTTTCTTCTTTCGAATTCTCTATCTTCATTTGGTTGCTGCTGCGCTGCTGTTGCTGTTGCGGGCAAAAATGCTACAATTCATACCTGCATTTTGTCACTATTATACTGAACTTTTCTGATAACATGGGTCCATGATCAAAATAAGATGTAATTTTGGTCATGTAAGTTCTCCTTGGTGGTAGCGTTCACGTGTAAATTTTCTTTTCCTTTTGTACTCGCTCAGTCATGCCTTCTGCTAGGACAATTGTGATAATTGAACTGTTCTTCTAGCTTGAGGGGTCCTTTGTGTTTCCCCACAAGATCCTTTTGAGGATTTTATTTTTTGTGATCATCAAGAATTTTGATGTCTTCTGTGTTTGATTCAAGTGAGTTTTGTTCATTCTGGGCTGTTAAACTTGCTTTGGCTGCATGGCGCTTCTATGTTCCAAAGAGTTCACTGCTCTAACGTGGTTAAGAGTTCGTTTGCTTCTGCTTTATGCCACGAAGACTTCGTTCCATGTTTTTTCACATACCTTCAGTGAGCAGTCGTCTTATTCAAGGAACTTGCAGTCAACTCAAGTTGTTCCCCTTGGGTTATAAAGATAGGTTTCGGGTTTGGGTTTATGGAGAAGCATTGAGCATCCGTTAGTAAGAATCGGTTTCATTGACTTTCTAGCAGAGTTTTCCAGGTTTTGGCTTCCAAATCCAAATCCAACGATGGTTTTTTGCTACGGATTTGTACTATATGTTCGTTAGGGAAGTGATTTTAGCAGTCATGTCAAAATTTTAACGCTTAGGATTTTGCCTTTTACACTCTTATATGGTGGTGTAAAATGCACAAACTAGAGTATTCATATTGTATCATTTTGATGATGCGTACATATTATTCGTTTTATACAGTGTTCCCATTCAAATTAGGGGTATAGCCGTTTTGGCTATCCCCACAAAATGCGCATTATCTCGGGTGCAAAAATGTGCAATTGCCCAAAAATTGAACAGGCAGTTTTTTCGGAAAACCCCAAAAATTTGCAATTTCCGAAAAATGTGGTTCCTTCACTGAGTTATTGTTATCCTATCGACATTCTTTATTAACCCCAAAAAAAATCCCCTCTAAAGTTGCTAAAAGTACAAGTCAACCATACATCAAAATTTTTGCGAAAAGTACAAAAAAAAAAAAAAAGTAGGGTGCTACTTGCTAGGGTCAAGGCAATGGAAGAGGGTGATATGGCTCGAATGGGGGCTTGCTGTGCCTGTGCCCACATATCAAACATCGTCCCCAGCAAAAAAATGTGGTATGAACTGTTTACTAGGAGTTTGTCGCGTATCACAATTTAGCGTAATATAGAGTTTGTTTAGGAGTTTATTATTTTTTGCATTTTGGATTTTGAATTGTACCCCCTCCGACCCCCAAAATAATGGTGTATTGTTTCGTTTTGGGTTATCCCTTAATAATCGGGTACTTTGAAAAGTTGATGGGTAAAAGATTGTACCATTATTGCTTTATCCATTTGAAAAATTAATATGTAAAGAGTTAATGGGTAAAAGTGGAGGATAATTTTTGAAAGTAGAGAAAAAACTTCATGTGAAAGATGTAATGATGATGCATGTCTCCATAATAATTTGGAATTACGAAGCTATACACTTTAAAATGGACGAAGGGAGTATATTCTTGGATTATAGTCAGAATTGGTTATTAATCTATACGAGTGTTTGTGAGATTTGTGTAGAATAGATTTTACAAGAAATTAGTGTTTGTAAATAATCTTCTTTGCCCTTTTCAAAAAAAAGTAATCTTCTTTACCCAGAATGCAAAACGAGAATGTAAAAGTGCACTTAGGACTGATTATCAAATTGTGCGATTTAATAATGCATAATACCATAAGACATTTTACAATTTGACTGCCACACTCAAAATGCAAAATCACATAACACAAAATGTAATAATGAAGCTCTCAAAACACTCCCATTTCAGTGTTGAGCCGGAAACTGGGGCCCTAGGCGACCCCCTTGTCGGCCTATGCCTAGGGCCGGCTCTATAATGACAAGCCATTAGAAATTTAACGACCTGTTCTGACCCCCCGTCAAATTCGACCAAAACCTGAGAAGGTAGTGCAACAAATATATTGTTTTCAGAAGAAAACTTCTAAAAAATATCTTCAAAAACTTCAGTTTGAGCTCCCTTCTGTAATTTCCACAAAGGAAGTGTTCTTATAGTATTTTGAAGTGCATGGAGGCTATATAGTGGAAGAATCTAGATGGAAATTCTGCTCGTATGACTATCATGGCGATTCATTTTTAGTCCACAAACCATAGTGGTGTATGTGGCCCAACCCACAAGGGGGTAAAGTGAATTGTACCCTTAATTTGTTTATTTTTCATTATGAGATCAGATAGCTTATTCAGATTGTGTCTTCCTATTTAAAGACACTAGGAGCAAATCCAATGCTAATTGCAAAATGGCTATAGCCATTGCCATATTTTGGCACCAAAAAGTGGTTTTTTGTGTTAAAATAGAACTCAGACTCCAGTGGTTGAATAGAACCAAACAATTCCAAAATATAGTCGTTGGACTAAATACAGCCGTTGATTATACCGTTGGAAACACCAATTGGTGTGAAGTTGGGTACACTGAATAATTTCCTCTTATCTCTTTCTTCCCTTTGTTCCAATCTGTTCCAGAGAACACAAACTGGATCGAAAAAATTGGGGAAATGTTGGGTACACTGAATAATGGCAGTGCATAGTACGGTTCATGATTTCGGCCATTTTCCGGTGACCGTAGCAGACTCTGGCAACTCTCCGGCCACTTTCCGGTGTTGATTCAGGTATACTCCAGTTCAGATTGTAAAATGACAAAAATGGCAATTAAGATTTGGTGAGGTGGCAAGTATGACTATAGACATCCTTGGTTCTATATATAGAACCAACTATAGCTTTGTGCCATTTTAGAACCAGATTTGGCACTGCACTGGGTTCCAAATTTTTGCATTTGGTTCCATATTTTGAGTATAGAATTGAATATTACTCTTGCATTGGATTTGCTCTAAAGCTTACATATTGCTAAACTATGTTACTTTTTGATACCAGATATTCAGTACCTTCTTACAAACCGAGTATGGAGGTCTAGGAACACTCTTGGACATGGATGATACTTTGAATGAGAAGGGCTTGCCTGGAGGCCCGCAGGCTGCACGAGCAGCAGTTAAATGGGCCCAAGATCAGGTGGACAAAGACTGGAAGGAATGGACCAAAAGCAATAGCAAAAAGTAATAGAGAGCTCAAGTTGTCATGTTGTTAAGTTTTCATGAAGATTGTATGTGCTCTTTGAGCAAGTTTAGAAGAGTTGTTGTGGTGAATCTGGTTTTGGTTAGATCTTTGACCCAAACACAGCTTTAGTGAACAAACACAGTTTAAAAGACATTACAATACATGCTTTCATTCTCAAAATTCCCCACTCTGTGGGCCCTCAAAGAATTGTGCTATAATGTGTATCAACTTGAAAAAGATGTAAAAAGTGGGAATCGTTTGTGGAAGAAGTCAATATTTATTCATTTAGTTCCGAGCGTCAACATACTTAAAATTACCAACGGTAATGGGTAACTTGGCTTTGAATTATCTGAAGTGTCCTTATCGATAACCATAACTAACATGTGACATTGATGTTGCACAATATTTTGTCAAATGTATGATGAATAGCAGGTACCGGAGATGTTAGCGGTGAGGGCTAACGGTGGCGGTGATTGAGGACCATGTTATGTTATGGCTTTGAAAACCGGTTCCCACTTTTTCAGTGGGAGCCCCACATGACTGTCATTACTTTTTCTCTCTAAAAAGTTGTGTGTGGGATGGGTCCCACTTTGAAGACCCACAGAAATTATCCGTGCCGTTCATTTATTTTTTAAAATTTTTTTTGGTCAGTCCTAAAAAAATTAGCTCATTCAAAAAATTATACTCCCTCCGTCAGGATTTGTTGATCCGTTTTGGAGATTTCAACTTTTTTTCCATTACCTTTTGATTTTGTTAATTTCCTATTTTATCCTCGATTCCTCCATTTAATACTCCTTCCATTCTAATTTGACTACGAATTTACGTGCAATTTTCTAACTAAAAAATAATGTAGTTGCAAAAAATTTCTTTTTTATCAATATGGATCTTGTTTGATAGATCTCATCGAGAACTTTAATACAGTGCAAAAAAAATTCAAAAATGTAAGCACATTATTTTTTTTAAAAAAATAGTTTTTGAGTTGTTATTTTAAGTTTTAGAAAAGGGGCAAAAAAGTAAATTTGTTATACTTTATCCTTTAACTTTTGAACATAGACAAACATTTTAGGATTTGAAAAAATATGTTTGTGGACAAACAAATCCGGACAGAGGGAGTAAGTGGTTCATCGATATTTTAATTATTCATTCCCAATTTAGGATCCTGAATTTTGGCAGAAGTTTGAAAGAAAGTTACACAACTAGATCAAGCACTTAAAATTATACAATTGACCTGATTTTTTTCTGGATGACTCAAAGAATAATTTTAGAACTAATGGACGGCTTGGATCATTTGTGCGGGTCTTCAAAGTGGGCTCCACAGACTTATCTCACACAAGTTAGGCACTAGGGTAATGTTTCTAAAAAATGGGGATGAGAGAGAAAAAGTAATGGCAACCATGTAGGGCCCCCACTGAAAAAGTGGGAATTGGTTTTCAAAACCATAATTGAACATGGGTTTGGAAAACTTTAGTAGTCTAATTGAGGTCTTGACAAGTTCAAGTGTTTATAGATCATTGGAGTGAAAGTTCACATATATTTTGGAAATTTCCAGGTTAAGGGGCTTTTTTGTAATTTTAACGCATTTTGCGTCATTTTCATTTTATTTCTAAAAAGTGAGAACTTGCAAACCAACGCTAACAGCTCCTTTGGATCAAGGAGGAAGGAGAGAAAAGAAAGGAGAAGAAAGGGGAGTCGTTTCCCTCCCTTGTTTGGATGACCAAAGGAGTGAGAGAGGAGGAGTCGTTTCCCTCCATTTCTCACCAAAAGTGGCGAGATTTGGTGAGAAACGAAACGCCAGCAGCACGTGCGGGCCACCCTGTCGTCAGATCGTCGTCAAACTTCCACCGTTGTCTTTGTCTCGTCGAGGAGAAGCCGGATCTGTGTTCAAAACTCAGTTTCAAGGTCGCCGGAGAGCCACCGGAGACGAGAAAAGATGACCGAAATGGGAGGGAGAGAGAGTGATTTCTCACGATTGTTTGAGACAAGAGAAACTCTTTCCCTTTATTTTCTTTTCTCATCAGTAAGGGAGAGGTATCCCCTTTCTTCACTCACCATCCAAAGGGCCTGTAAGTCTCAGTTTGATAATAATGTGCTTTCCAGTATTTGATTGTAACTCGAAATGTTTTCCAAAAAATGCACTGTTTGGTTGATATCAAAATATCTTTTTATATTATTTGATCAAAATACCACCCCATTGATTTGCATTCCAATAAATATTACCACACAAAAGAGAGAAAAAAAAATCAACTAAAGACTAACATAACGCAAAAAAACAACTTTTAGACATCCAACTTTAAGGCCGAGTTTTCCAAAAGATTTTACACCCGGGTGCTAAAATCATGATATTTTAAATCAAAAAATGAAGTGGTTCTGTGTATCGTTTTTTGATTTTTTTTTAACTCCAAATTAAAGTACATGAGGAGTACTTTAGTTTGGTGCGAAAAAAATCGAAAAACGATACACGGAACTACTTCATTTTTTGATTTGAAATATCATGATTTTAACGCCTGGATGCTAAAATCTTTTGAAAAACTGGGCCTAAGGTCTTTGAGGAACTGACAAGTTCTGATCTGTCTGAAACTGCAATTCCAGCCGGAAAATCAATTGAGCTCTATTTGCCTCAACCCCGATCGAATACTCCTAAACTAGTTCTACAAACTCCTACCAAAGCCAGAGAAAGTCAATTCTCCGGCACTGGAAAAATTCCGAGCTAGAGATATCTGGAAATCGAGTCTTTCACTCTTTAGTTCAATAATTTAGGCAAACCTCTAATTGGAGATGAAAATCACTAACATTTGAGAAGAAAATGACTAGAGATGGAAATTGAAGCCATAAACGGAAGTAAAGAACACACCCTCAATAGCTGTATTTATAATGCTATGTGTGTGTACTTTTAGGGAGAGAAACAGGAGTTGGATTCAATCAGAGGAATCAAGAATGTGAACTGGTTTACAGATGAAATTAGGAATTGAAAGATTAAGAGTGGAGATTCAAGAGGGGGAAGGAGACGAGAGAGACCTGTTGTTGGGGCGTCAAGGAGAGGAGGTGAGTGGCGCTGAAAACGTTTTCCACTTCAAAAATCCAGAAATCATTTTCCACCATAACTGGTTCATTTTCTATTAATTTTGGAAAACGTTTTCCATTAGATTTTGGTTTTCCATCCTACCAAGCACAGAAAATTGTTTCCAAAGGAAAATATTTTCCTAGAAAACGTTTTCCGCCCAAAACAAACGGAACCTAAACAGATTTCTTTAAATGAGTTCTTCAAATGAAAGAATTGTTGAAAACATAATACTCCAATATATGCCAAGAAATGCATCCATTTTTTCAGAAGCAGGAACTGGGTTTCAAATGCATCACCAATCACCAGAATTCGAATTGACAAGAAATTAAGCATCACCAATCACCTGAAATCACGCAATGATTTACATGCAACAGGTGCCCAGAATGTCAAAAGCATGTGATTTCACCATTTAGCTAAAAGCGCTTGAAGTAACCAAGCCGGAAAACGTTCCAGATTCATGGATGGAAACTTAGTGTACCCAAAATAAAAAAAAATGGAAAAGAATCAAACCGAAATGTTTTTGGCTAGCCAAGTGAAAAACAAGATTCATAAGATATCAAAACTCAAAATTACATTAACAAAATAAACAACAGTCTGAGTCTCCCAATTAATTCTGCAGAAAGCCAGCAGTGGAGCATGGGAAGCGCATGTGCAATGCCCGCATCGGTGCACATTATCAAAACTACATAACCAAAATTTTTGAAAGCTCTGAAGGGACAGTAGCATACCTGCAAATGGTAAAAAAAAAAAAAACACCTGAATATCTTCTCTTAAATAACTTCTTTGTATTCGAGCAAAGACAGAAGATAAATCCCACTATGTGGTGCATCACCTAGTTTTTTCCTGTGCAACATGACATAACGGCTACAAAACTTGGTAAATGAAGTCCATGCCCTAGCACAGTGTTATATGCGGGCATAATTTATGTGTTCTAAGTCATAGATGTGTGCTTTTGCATATCGGACAAATACTTCAATTAGATAGTAGGATGTACCCTTGTTAGCTATTTGCAACTAAAACAACCGGTATCCAGAACAGGATACAGATTATGTAGAAATAAGCACATCAAAAGTAGGTAGGAATGTAATAATTACTTCACAAAAACAAATGACAACCACAAATTTACTTAGCAAGTAAAAACAATATATAAATATTTGACACAGCATCAAAGCCTAACAACATAGGAGGCAAAAGTTTAAGCTCAAGTGGTGTTAGGCTGCGAGGACTCTCAATCTCGTCCTAATCTAATATGCAATCAGGGAAAGAAAGATGCATAGAAAGGAGAGATAATCAGAAAACACAAATGATAATAAACACTAAACAGAATTGAAAGACAAGCAAGCAACCAAAACAAGCTAAAGAAAAACACAGCAACATTCTCAAATAACCCAGTATGTCTAACAAAACCCAATAATAAAGTAAGAAGTGTAAAATGCACCTTCGTTTGATCAGCGTCTACTGGTTTTTCCGATCCCACGCTTCCCAGAGAACAAATGCTTGGGTTTCAGAGTAGGAATGACTCGATCCGCCTCACCCCGTCGAGCATCTTTATTCCTCTTCATCATAGATTTCTTAGCCAGGGTCATAGCCTTCCCCTTTTGAGCAGAATCCTTGTATCCTTCACCTGGGACCAACTCACCTGGTGGCCTTGACTTTGACCTTGAACGGGATGTTGACCTCATCCTAAGCTTCTTGTTAGATTGGTCAACATCCAGATCCATGGCATCACGATCAACGGATCTCTCCCTCTTACGACCTCTTGACTGACTTCTAGCCCGGTTAATCGCCCTAGTTGGATCAAGTCCCAAATCAGATAACTGCCTTCCCATTCTCTCTGAAGTGAACTTCTTGTCCTTGTCGAATTTCCTTGGTACAGTTGGTCGGCTCTCTGCAGTGCTCTTCTTTATCCTGTGTTGTTGAATGAGCGAACTTTTCTTGTTGCGAATCTTAGTTAGAGCTTCTTGCTCTTCTTGGGTAAGTTCCACTACATCCATGTCCAAATCTTCATCCCCCTCCTGCTCCTGCCGAAGACCTTCTTCCTGCTCTAACTCCTCAAGCCTATTTAAGATATCAGGATCAACAAAATCATACACATTGTGTCCATCTAGAATTTCTGGCATTATATCTTCTTTCCATTCTTCATGTGCTAAAATATAGTGTTTCCTCAAGCTAGCAGAATAAACACCTGCACCTCCATTCTCATCCTCCAAATCCCTCTCCAGCTTTCTCTTCTCCTTCTCCATTTCTTTCTTAGCTTTAGCTTCCAACACTGCCTGAGGTATACAAGGTGGCCTTTCTTTCTGATCACGTGCCTTTGGCATTGCAACATGAAAGCGATTGAGACAATCATTTATCTTTTTAGACTTCATTTTCAACTCCACTCTTTGGTTCAACAACCTCTCACAAGCAGCATTTTTCACTGTAATTACCCCATCTTCAGTCAAAGTGCTCATGGTCAAGAGCACCCCCTCCTCATTTGTTGGATCACCTCCTTGACCTATCAGAGTCTTTAAAGCTTCAGCCTTCATGTCCATGACCAACTTCTTGTCTTCTTCAGATATGCCATCCAGCGGCTGCAAATCAGTTTTATTGCAAACTACGATCAGTGGCTTGTTCATGAACAAGGACTTAATACTGTGAAAAAGAGCTGCTTGCTGTGCTATACTGTATCCGCATGACCCAGAAATATCCAAGAAGAAGAGAACAGCAGCTCTTAAATGTGCCAGAGCAGTGATGCTGCACATCTCAATGATATTTCGATCTTCAAATGGTCTATCCAAGATCCCTGGCGTATCTATTACCTGATATCGCAAGTACTTGTAGTCCGTATGACCTACAAAAAGAGACTTAGTGGTGAAAGCATATGGCTGGACATCCACATCAGCCCTGGTGATCTTGTTGATGAACGAGCTCTTGCCAACATTCGGATATCCACAAATCAAAATTGTCCGTGTGTTTGGATCGATTGAAGGAAGCCTGGCCATATGCTGCCTGATTTGTTCAAGGTAGGCCAAACTAGGGCCCACCCTCTTTATCACAGTGCACATACGGCCAAGAGCAGCAACTTTAAGAGCCTTGCATCGATAAAGTGAATCACCATACTTCAAAAGTTTCACATAGTCCTTTGAAATCTTACCAATTAGATTTCTTGCGGTATTAATTTGCCCAAGGGCAAGCTTGTAATGATCTTTGTTGTACAGAACATGGAGGAGGTCACCATAGAAGGGGTGAATACCGTCAAGACGAGGGAATTCCTCAATGATAGTGGAAAGCTTCTCATGAAAATTCTGCTGTGTGTATTTCACTTTACGCATGTAGAACTGACGGATGCGGTTAATGGCATAACCCTTGTGAACAACCGTTGGTGTTTGGCGTTGGGTGCGGGAAAGGATAATATCAATGAAATCATCCCTAGTGGGAACAACTGTTATCTTCTTAAAGTTATACTGAACCATTGTTTACTGATCAATGTTTCCCTCTGCAATAAAGACACGGACATAAGTTAACTTGTGAAAATAGAAAACACATGAATTCATCGTACAGAATTGCAAAAGCAAAATCGTACCAACAAATCATTTCATAACTTTTGGCACAGTTCATATGAGAATAAAGACCATTTTATTCGCAATCACATTATCGGAAAACCCAACACTGACTTTCACATATGGAACTATCCAATAAACTTGAACAAGCATTTATGAGGAAAAAAAGAAATAGGAAAGTTTCCTTCATCAAGAAACCCGTAAAGTTTACCCTGGGTAAAGCATCGTTCTTCCCCGATAAAACATGCGTTTCAAGGAACTAATGTAATCACAAATTTACAAGAAAAACTACAAAATCACCCTCTCAATTACATCACACAAGGTCATCGCGTGCTCATCCACCCCTAATTTCTAGAAACTGAGCCTTTCCTAGATTCATAAAAAGGAAGAAACAGAAGCCATCTCCCAATATTGCAATAGAATATTGACCACAAAGGCAGTTAATTGTCACCTTCATAAGTTAGAAGAACTAAGCCTCTTTGAATTGGGAGATTTAATAAGGACAGAAAATAAGGGATAAAAGTTTCTTACCAAATAACTATTTGGAATAATTTGGATTGAGTAATTTGGTGAGAAATGGGGACAAAAGCATTAAAATCATACATTCTGATGGACTCATACCCCTTTTTCACCAAATCTCACCAAAATGCTGAGATTTGGTGAGAAAGAGCTCCATTTTCTTATCACACCCTTCCGCACAGGAGCGATTTTTCAAGAATTGTTACAGGTTAATAGATAGAGGCCAAATCTCTGGGCAAAAATGAAAAGGTAATCATTTTAATAACTCAGTTTCTTATGACTATAACCCCAAACAAAACTCAATTAACAAAGCGCAAATGATTCAGAAACTAGAAAGTGAACGATATTAGTAACACACAACGCAATACAGAATCACTGGAAAACGAAGATTCCAATAAGAGAAGAAAACCTCTGTATTTGATACAAATAGTTGTTTTGGCGTGTGAAATGGGTAATTAACTGAACTCAGCAACCCTAGAACGAGTACTTAATCAATGTAAATTTTACACTTCAGGAAACAAATGCATCTATCGGGAAACGTTTAACCTTCCTTTCCGATCTCCCATTTTCAAGGAGAAATCATAAGATGCAAATAACAGTGAAAATGAAAGAGAAGAAGCGAAAAAAAAAAAGAGGTAAAAGAGAAAGAGAACAAAACCTGATAACGGCGGCACCGCAGCGGGGAGGGGGAGAGAGAGAGAGAGAGAGAGAGAGAGAGGCGCTTAGACCTCGCGGCGAGAGCTGTGTAAATGACCGATTAGGGTTTATAGGGTTTGGGAGTCTGGGACGATGATCGGCGGAGTGGGCTGATTAACAATTGGGCCTGAACCAATAAGCCGAAAACTAGCCTCACTGGCAAAATGGACCAAATTATTAGCCCGAGCTCCAGTGAAAAATGGTATGAATAAGCCTTTTTACCGGAGAGCAACTTTGTTCACCGTCGCGAGGGTATAAAACTCGTTTTATGTTTCACAACGAGAATCGAAATCGTTCATTTTTTTAGATCTGTGGGCCCTTCTTCCTCTAATTCTTCCATTCTACCAATGAATAATCTAGATTTATTTATTAGGAACCCATGCAAAGATTGAGTTCAATCCAATATCGGTGAGCACCTCCGATAAAAATTCGATTTTTTTAGCTAGAACTTCAAATAAAATAAATATAACTCTAGATGAAACAGTTACCTATATATAATTGAGCTAAATTTTTGTGTGGTCTCTTGATAAGTGAATCTAGACAGAATGAATAGTTTCGATCATCAAATTAAGACACGGAATGAGTATACCTCGTCAAGGGTGACTGAAATGAGAGTGAACAAAATCACTCTTTTTTTACTGTAGTGTTTTTAGATCTGCCCCACCGTGCACCAAAAATTACTAGGGAAATTTTCCGTGTACCGCTACTGTAACACCTTGATTTTCGGAAGTACTATTTAAATAATTTATTGTAAAAAGGTTTGTTTGGACAAAGTAATTGCCTTTGATTGCAGCTGAAATAATAAGTTCAACAATCAAATTACTTAATTTGATTACATTATTAAAATATAGTTAGTAGCAAAGTTATGATTACATTCATCGAAAATATATAACAAAGGGACAAAGCATTCTAGAGGTTTGATTTCATATTGCAGTCTTCTTTTGGCGCATCTCCTTCATCTTTGATACCTTTTTTTGGCGCCTCTCCTTCATCTTTGATACCCGGAGTGAAACGCCAAAGCCAACAATAACACCATTGGCAAATAATCACTCAATAGCTAACTCATACCCACTAACCCTTACATTACAAGTAATCCATCGTTTGTAAGGGCCCATACAAGAATCCAGCATAAGGGAATTGTTCTAACACACTTGGAGACGGCTTCACATACAACAAATTCGGTTCTTCATACAAACCAATTTCACTTTGATTTATATATTTGTCCCTCCATGATATATTGAATCACATTTTGGTGGCTAAAAATCTGATGAACAGTAGAGATTTAATTCCAGTCAATTATTGAATTGATAGATTGGAGTTAAACAGTAGGAAGGTTGTTTTTAGATAGGGATTATTACCTCTAGGTCTAGAAAAGAGATGTCTAATTACCACTAAGGTAAATCATTTTTTTTAATTACCACGAAAGTAAGCCACTCTTTTTGGAGTATAGGTTTAGGGTGCACTGTGAACACCCCGCGGGAATATCCACGAAATTGATTGCGGTTTTGGAAAATGGTTTGATTGATTGGATGGAGTCGCCACTCGGGTTTGAGGACCGCACTCGAGAGACCATTTGAAAATGACTTTTTTGCCCTTGAAGTGGAAAATGCTTTACTGGTCTCACAAAATGAGATTTCTTGGGTCCGGGAGCTAGGTTACGTGAGGGGAAGGAATTTAAAGCACCACTCACGCCCCGCGTAACCACCGGTCTTTACTAAACGTTTAAGGGATTTTGGAAATGTCGTTTGAATGGACTCCGAACACATATTCATATGAGAGCACGAAAATGTATCAAACAAAAAACAAAATATCAATGAAATGAATGTGGATGCATGTGCGAATGTCATGAATACATGAAAATGAGACTTCTTTCAATGAAACGTAAGAAAATACATCTAATTAACTCAAAAGGATTTCAAGACGGATGCTCGAACATCACACCTGGACTGCATGTTGAGCACCTGGATTAGGCAGATGCAGGCGCCTGGATTGAATACAGGCGCTTGGAATGGGACAATCCAGGCGCCTAGATAGCCCACCAGATAGCAACTCTAAAACTCCAAACCTCATAATAAGCAACAGGTGCAATGCTCTTAACTTACTTTCACATGCTCATAAGGACATTCAACAATTCTGTGAATGAAATAGACCTCAAGGTGAACTCCCTATCATGATATAGACTTGATAAATGTTTGTTTTTAGATGGTTTAATTATACAATGCAATGCACAACATATGTTTCTGACCTTGTGTACTACATCCATGCCTATAAGAAGCTTTTTTATCAGATTATGCTTGTAACTAAATGAAATAGAAGCGGATCTATACCAAAAATGAAATGAAAATGCTTGTTTTGGACATGAACGATGGTGGATATGTTTGTGCAACATAAAGACTTTATCTATACACTTTCAGAACTGAATGATTAGATCCTAAAAATTACATATAGATTCATGTGGATATTCTATCCTCATGTAATACTTTATCAAGTTTGATTTTCCCTCCAAAACACACCAAATGCACTTTGTAATGAAGATTAAATATGAGACATTGTTTTCCTGGGATTAATGCATGCAAATAATGTCTTATGGACCAACTGAGATTGCAAAAGAAAGCTGAAAACATGACTATGGGGAGAGAATCCAAGCGCCTACATTAAGTGAATCCAGGTGCCTGGATTGAATGCAGGCGCCTGAACTGAGCTCATCCAGGCACCTGGATTGTGTACTGATACACAAGACAGATTTCTTTCTTAACATTATCCAGACCTCTTCCAAATCCTCCACTAGTGTAGATGACTAGTAAGAACCTGGTTGAGTCCCCTTCAGGGCCTATTTGAACATATTGGTAGGAAAGTCTACCTTTTAGGCTTGATCAAAGAGTTTGAATGAGTTGAAAAGTGATTTTTGCAAGCTTATGACTAGTGAACCTAGATTTTCAGAACCATTGGGACTGGTTATGACTGAATGGTGAGAGTTTATGGTGAAGGACATGAAGTATAGGTAGTTAATGTAGGGATATAGAAAGTTTTTTAGTGTAGAGAATGGATGAAAATGGAATGAATTAGTTGGAAGATGAATTCTGGAAATGTTTTGGCAGTATAACAGTAGAGAGAAGAAGTGTGGTTTTGCATCCCCTGAAAATGGAGGAGTGGTGTGGCTTAAATAAGCAAGAGAAGGTTCATAAAGTGCCACTTGAACCCTAAAAAAGGTTGAGGGTTCAACTAGAGGTTATGGCTAGGGGTAATGATCTTCCCCACTCCCTTTCTAACTGATCCCTGCAACAAAATCCCCCAATATATCGTTCCCGCCCATTATCAACTTAAACCACACTCAACCTGGGTTGAATTCCAGGTGCCTAGATTATGCAACTCCAGGCGCCCGGATTGAATGCAGGCTCTTGGAATCATGAAATTCAAGCGCCTGGACTCACTCCAGGTTGTTTCAGGGTTTCAGGGTTTCAGGGGGGGGGGGGGGGGGGGGGGGGGGGGGGGGTAGGGGGGGTGTTGGTAAAATTTTGGGGAGATTATTGGTGGGGTCTTCAAGTCCTTAATCAAGCATTGCATGTTCTCATTGGGCATTTTCATCCTCGGGGAAGTCTCGGAATTCCGATGGTCCGGATTGGGGTGTCTATATGCACTTTCCTATTATAGGGTTTTAGTGGTTTATGCACTTTCATAGAGTACCCTAGGATTTTAGGCACTTTCATAGGGTAACCTAGTCATAGGGGTACCCTAGAGTTTGGGTTTAGGGTGCACTTTCCTATTATAGGGTTTTAGTGGTTTAGGTACTTTCGTAGAGTACCCCAGAATTTTAGGCACTTTCATAGGGTACCCTAGTCGTAGCGTACCTTAATCATAAGGGTACCCTAGTCATAGGATACCCTATAGTTTAGGTTTGTGGTGCATTTTCCTATTATAGGGTTTTAGTGGTTTAAGCACTTTCATATGGTACCCTAATCATAAAGTATCCTAGGGTTTAAGTTTAGGGTGCACTTTCCAATTAGAGGGTTTAGTGGTTTAGACAATTTCATAGGGTATCCTATGATTTAGGCTTTTTTATACGGGTTGGAGAGTTGATGAGAATTTTTCAGAGTTAGGCTTGACCTGATGGTAATTATGGGATCCAAGAGTGACCTAGTGGTAAATGTCCCTTTTAGAAAAATATTAAAGAATTACTCTAAGGTCCATTATAGCTTTTTGTAACATGTCTAGTCCACCTCTTAGTTCCATAACTCCTCTAATTCACCTTTTTGCAATTTCTAAGGTGTAAGGTCCTCTCTCCATTTTTAATAGACAAATGTACCCTCACATTAAATTTAATACATAATATACTTTCATAGGGTACCCTAGGGTTTAGAAACTTTCATAGGGTACCCTAGGGTTTAGGTTTAGGGTGCACTTTCCTATTATAGGGTTTTTAGTGGTTTAGGCACTTTCATAGGATACCCTATGGTTTAGGTTTAGGCACTTTCATAGGGTACCCTAGGGTTTAGGTTTAGGGTGCACTTCCTATTATAGGGTTTTTAGTGGTTTAGGCACTTTCATAGGGTACCCTAGGGTTTAGGTTTAGGCACTTTCAAAGGGTACCCTAGAGTTTAGGTTTAAGATGCACTTTCCTATTATAGGGTTTTTAGTGGTTTAGGCATTTTTTTAGGGTACCCTAGGATTTTAGGCACTTCCTCTTCAACTAGGATTTTAGGCACTTCTTCTTAGGGTACCCTTAAGAAGCGATGGGTATTCTTGTAATTGGTACGTGTAAGTGGACTGGATGTGTTAGGATAATATTAGGTGGACTAAAAGTGTTAAGAAATAGCTATAGTGGACCTTATGGCAATTCTCCCTTTAGATATCGATCATAAGAGGAATTTCCTGGATAAAGGATTAGAGGCTGCTGCGACACGTTAACATTGTGTGGAAAGAGAGCTTGACGTTTGTATTTGTATGCTAAGTAATGCTGATCATGAAAATCTTCCCCAAATGTAACCAAAACACGATTACTCTTCACCATGCGGCAGATAAGGCATTGTTTGAGTTTAATGATAATGATTGGCCGAACGAGGCGATGGATTCAATTATTCAAATACTAGATGGATATCAAAGGGGCATAAATGAAGAAATGAGCACTGCTATCTAATGAACCTGACTAATCTCTCCGGCCCTTCTCACCGTCCTTTCTACCCATTCGCGTGAGGTGAGGTGGCTTCGAAGATAAATCGTTGTCGAGGGGAATCAGGAAAC
Organism: Vaccinium darrowii; assembly: GCA_020921065.1. Taxonomy (NCBI): domain Eukaryota; kingdom Viridiplantae; phylum Streptophyta; class Magnoliopsida; order Ericales; family Ericaceae; genus Vaccinium; species Vaccinium darrowii. The sequence goes on along the minus strand of CM037154.1, from coordinate 19,652,513 downwards.
GGGGACCCTGTAGTGCAGTAGGGCGGCACTATAGGGCACACCTGGATAGTTTTGGACGGTCCTCAAAGAGTTTTATTTAAATCTAGACCGTCGATCACGGAGATAGACGGTCCGGATGTGCCCTACAGATCCACCCCCGAATTCGGGGAATCGACCTTGCGACATTTACTTGGTAAGCCTTGCCGAGACAAGTTGATTAACCACTGCGACAACCCCTTGGTGTTTAATTTCTTTTTCTTTAATATGCAGCAAGGCCTTCTTTTTCTTTAATCTGCAGCAAGGCCTTGTGTTTTTTGACCAAAGTATTGTCATATTTGATCGCACGACATAAAATAAGCCAATTGAACTAATGAATGAATGTGTATAAATGTATGTATGTAACAAATGCCTTTAATCATTTCGTTTGCCCAGTATTTTCATGGTTCCTCGACCTTGAGAAAGAGGGTTGTTTGGACAACTTTGTTGGTGCTTGACAAAACTTTTCTTCTCTTTCATATCCGTAATTTCTCAAGTCCACCGATTGTAATTTAGGCCTTGTTTCCCATTTTGTTAAAATGAGAATTCCATAAAATTAAGTGGGTGATTATAGCAAATGAGAAACCATTTTAACAAATGGAAATGGGTTGATTTTATGGGATTCCCATTTAAGCAAATAAGAAACAAGGCCTTAAGGTGTTCAAGTCATAACTTCGCAAACTTTATGGCAAAATTATGTCAATTTATTGTCATATGTTGAAAAAAAAAAATCTGGCATTCTGGCAATATATGTCTTTCGTGCCAAATTATGACTTTAGCACCCTAAATTGTAAATGGGTGGACATAATTGGCAAGTTGATGAAAAAAGGTCGAATCGGATCAGATTTGGATCCAGATTGCTTTGCAAATTTTTAGGATTTGGGTATGAGTTAACTTGGCTCATTGGCTCTATTTCATGCTTGTAATGTGCTCCTGGATGTGGGTTTCAACATACAAATCCGAACTTGGGATTGATGGGAAATAGGATGGTGTAATTTTTAAATTTTAGAACAAAGATATTTTTATTAGTTTATTAATTGTAATATTTTTTCGTGTCAACCAAACAATAAAAAATGTTTTGGTCTTGTTGATAGGCACGAATAATTTTTATTGGATGTGATTTTTATTTTTTTTTGAAAAATGGGTATTTTGGTATTTTTATGATGTTAGACTATTAGTGGTTTTCCATATCAACCAAACAATAGAAATGTTTTTTTAGAAAATGTTTTCAAATCACAACCAAACACCAGAAAACGTTTTATTTTCTCGAAAAAGTCTTTCATGGAAAATGTTCTCTAAAAGACGTTTCCGTCTGAAACAAACAGAGAGGTCTAAATCATTCATACGAAAAAACAAATTGAGCGGATATTGAGAAGTGTTTGATTCAAACAAAATGAATAATTGGCAGAATAATAACGGTCTATTTTGCTAAGACCAAGAAAATAAACGATTTTGAATTGGTAATTACTCCGTATAAACGATAAGTGGTGGAACACATTTTATTTGGCGGTGTTTTTGGGGAGGTGTGTAAATATAATTACCCTCTTTCTTTATTGACAGTTTCAATAAGATCATAAAAACAAAATTGAACAGAAATTGAATTTTGATTTGAACTAGCTAGGTTTAAAGGGAAAATCAGATCACAACCCTTGAATTTTCATCCCGAACCAATAGAGAAGAGAAAGCCACCAGCCTTGGGATTTGGTGCTAGTCTAAGGGCCGGAGCATCTCTGTCACTCTAACCTTGGGAATGACACCACTCGGTTAGTTTTTACTTTCCTTTCGTCTTAAAAAGATTGTTCGATCCGTAAAATTAAAACTTAAAAATAATTGAGTTTTTCAAAGAAAATTCAAACTTTTTTTTTTAGATTTGAGAGAACTTTATATTATCTAGCAACTTGTGGGAAAGAATTTAAAACTTTTTTGACAAAAATGTATTAATTTTATGTTTTTGTTTTTGCGGGCCGGACAATCCAAAACTAGCATTTTTTATTGTGAAGAACATTGATTTTGAAGCATACTTTAATCAAATCAACCCCAAATCTACTCTATTTTTCAAAATATTTTATTAGGCATACTTTGATCAAATCAACTCCAACCCCTACTCTATTTTTCGAAATATTTTATCTATATTCTAAACATAATATTTTCTATATTCTAAGGGTGTGTTCTTTAACAGATTTTTGTTTCATAAAATCTCACCTTTTATGACACTCCAATCTCAACACAAAATGTAAAAGTGATTTTATGAGATTTTCATAAAATCTATAGAAAAACCACTACATTTTATCAGTTGGGGAAACAACTCCATTTAATCACCCTTTCATAAAATGTTAATTTTATGATATTTTCATAAAATGCACCTAAAATCTATAGGAGAAACATATGTTTGCACCCAAAAAATAAATATGCGTAATATGTAGTATCATAAAACAAATTAAATTTCACATATATAGAACTCGTATATTGTAGGAAAACTTTGAAACATGGGGAAATGTTTGTGTCTATATGAGGAGAAATTTTTCAGTGCCGAGTGGGTACCACGTGGTACCCGCTCGCGCAATTTGGGCCGTCCATTTCGGTTTTGGACGGCTCGGATTAAAGAGAGAGAAACAGAAGAGAGAAACATGAGAGAGAGGAGGAGAGAGAGGGTTTAGATATCGGCCGTCCAATACACTTTTGGACGGTCCGGATGCAATATTCGGGTACCACGTGGGCTCGGCCACGTGGTACCCACTCGGTACTCAAAAATTTTTCCTATATGAGACCCGCTCAGCTGTCGCGTCGTCGTCATCTGTTACCATCTCTCTCTAGATTCCTTCTACGAGTACTATTTAAGGATGTTTTATTTGAGTGTGAAAAGCACTCCCGACCAACCACTACACCACCCATACCCACACCCATTCTCATGTGGCTCTGATTCTTTAGACATCCCATTCGATTTGGATCTTCTTTTTCTTGCAATTTCAATCCGGGTAAGCGAAATCGAACAGGGTAAGATTCATGGTTTCTTTCAAGCATTTGTTACTCTTTGTACGATGTTAAAGTGTGTCTCATCTGATTGACCCACCGGCGATTTTTCATTTACTGATTGAACGAGATTTAGATTTTATTTTTTATCATGAAACACTGCCGTTGGAATCATCTGAAATGAACTGCGAATGCTGGGGAGAAGAAAATTGCTGATTCTGCTGTGTTCTTTCTCATATTTGTAAACTCCGAGTATTTTCCCGCTTGGGTTTATAGTGTTTTTCACTTGGGTTTAAGTTTTTCATAAAAATTAATAATGAGATCTTGGTATTGAAATAAGGATCCTTTGAGTGTCCAGTATTGTTGAAAATGAAAGGAAATGGGAATTTAATTTCTATGCTTCCAATTCTTTGGTCTTTGGTAGTTTCGATCTCAGATGCATAATGTTTCTTGGTTTGAAGTCAAACCGGTTGTGTTGAGGCGAAGATGTTTTTTTTTTTTTTCATCAACTGAAGATGCTGTTGATGCTGCACTTTTATGTATAATTGGTGATTCTAAAATGAAGTGGACTGAATTGCTTTGATTGTGTGCAGTTCTTTTAACTGGAAATTCGAGCCTATTTTTCTTCATGTTTGTAATCGTAACTTACATATTCTACCTCAAGGACTCTACGGTTCCTCTCACTTGAGTCTGGAATTCTAAGGAAGCTTTGGCCATCCTGAACGATTCTAGACATTTGGTGAAGAACATGCATAAAATGTATCAAGAGTCACTGGCCACGCACACCTTTGGCACTAGAGCACACGAGTTCGCACGTTGTTTGATTCCTTTGATTAATGAATTAGATCGGAAATTCTACTGTATAATTTCCAGTGCCCATTTAGAAATTCCCCTTCTAAAACAGAAGATAAAAGACTCCTTCAACTGCATATGTGGAGGCATTAGCATTGTCTCGTAGCATTCTGAATGTGGCCCTTTTAGAAATTGCTTGGAATTGGCAACATTAGACTCAACATTGAAAACAAAATTGTACTCTCTTCTGTGGGTTGGCTGGTGACAAGACTGATAAGTTGCCATTTTGTTGTGGGCAAGGTCTGGTCTTTTGCAACAATAGGTTTGTTTCTGAAATCGCATTCAGAGTGGCATATAGTGGGGCATGGGGGCATGAGATTCGTGGCCATGTCCATGATATTGTGATTACACGCCCAATGGCAAAGCTTTGTTGAATTGAGTTGGGTTGAATGCTGGTATAGCCTCTTTGGACTCGCTACATTGGCAGTGTAACTGTGTTTTGTTTCCCCGATCCGTTAAAATGGTATTGTTTAAGGGATGAGGGTTCGGCTCTTACTTAAGCATATTGCTTTGTTTTTCTTGATGGTTTCTGCAAGACACGTGAAGCCTGGATAGGGGTTCCCCTATTGCAACCCCCCACCTTTAGATGTTTTGCTTGGAACAAATCAAGCATGATTGACTTTTCCTCAACCATTCATATTTTTTCACCAATACACAAAATTAGTGTTGTTTGAGCTAAATCATGTAGGTATATCAAATTTGCAGATGGGTGACGTAGCCAAGGACCTACTCTCGGGGACTGTTGGGGGGGCAGCACAGTTAGTTGTTGGACACCCGTTTGATACCATCAAGGTGAAACTCCAAAGCCAACCTACTCCACTCCCAGGCCAACCTCCCAAATTCTCAGGCGCGATGGATGCTGTCAGACAAACAATAGCATCAGAAGGCCCAAGGGGTTTGTACAAAGGTATGGGGGCCCCACTGGCCACCGTAGCAGCCTTCAATGCTCTCCTCTTTACGGTGAGAGGACAGATGGAAGCTTTATTGAGATCGGAACCTGGTGCGCCGCTAACAATCAACCAGCAGGTCATTTGTGGGGCTGGGGCTGGAGTTGCTGTCTCTTTTCTGGCTTGCCCTACCGAATTAATCAAGTGCAGGTCTGTTTAACGGCACTCAATATTTTTTTTTTTCAGAAAATTTGAACCATACTGAAATGTTGTGCAAAATGCCATGAAATTTGGTCATGAAATCTTGAGTTGGTTTGATTGGTCTTTGTTTTTTAAAGTGATAGGATACTAATCAGTTACACAGTATGCATGGACACTCTAGATAGCTTTATGGCTTAGCGTTACACACTTTCTCTTTCTTTTTGCTAAGAGAATATTATACAAACTAACTAAAGTTACGCCATTTTCTTACCCGCATGAGTTGTGCCATCATATCATCCTAGTGCGTCTCATTTTAAATGAATCCAAAAATGGAAGAAGAGTTTTTAAATTTGTTAGTTTGCATTATATCATCCCTATATTTCCCAGTATGTTCTTCTTTGGCACTAAAAGCCAATTTCTTTTGGTTTTGGAAGTCTAACTTGGATCCCTTACTGCACCTTTGTGACTACTAACTTCGATTGTGTTCAGTGCATTATCCTTGTAATGTGAATTTCTAATGTGAGTGATTCCTTTACCATTTGAAAAGCTTACAAATATTTCAGGTCAATTTCTTACTTCTCTTTCTTTCTATTTTGTATAATTTGTTTTGCGTTTTGATGAACTTATTTTTTTATTTTATTTTTTTTGCATATCTCCGGTTCTTGCAAAAGTGAATTTGAATTTCCCTTGTTGGTGAAACTCTCTCCAGTGATTTCTAAGTTCAAAACTATTCTTTTTCTGGCTAATTCACGAATTTTGGATTGGTCACTATGCTGTTAGGAAAGGAAGACCTTTAAGATTTACCCATGAACTGCTGATGATCCAAATGTGAAGCGAAACAGGTTGCAAGCACAGAGTGCTCTTGCTGATTCGGGTTCAGCTGCTGTGGCGGTGAAGTACGGAGGACCAATGGATGTAGCCAAACACGTCCTCCGATCAGAAGGCGGCATCAGAGGTCTCTTCAAGGGCTTAATTCCCACTATGGCGCGAGAAGTACCAGGAAATGCTGCAATGTTTGGCGTTTATGAAGGCCTAAAGAAATTCCTTGCCGGAGAGAAAGACACTTCTGAATTGGGAAGAGGTTCCCTAATTGTTGCCGGAGGTTTGGCCGGAGCTTCCTTCTGGCTCTCTGTCTACCCAACGGATGTCGTCAAGAGTGTGCTTCAAGTTGATGATTACAAAAATCCAAAGTTCTCTGGTTCAGTTGATGCTTTCAGAAAGATTTTGGCGTCAGAGGGAGTTAAGGGTCTTTACAAGGGATTTGGGCCTGCTATGGCTAGGAGCGTTCCAGCAAATGCAGCATGCTTCTTGGCCTATGAAGTAACAAGGTCTAGTTTGGGATGATAAAAACTAATAATTTCTTGTTCTTGTTTTCTTATAAGTCAGGCAAAAGGCCAAAGCATTTAGTTGATTGGTTACCTTTGTGAACTTTATCTTGATTTGATTAACTTGTCCACGAAAGATTTCCGTGGTTCCCAATCTTGAATCATGTTCAGTTAGGTTTTATGTTTGTCAAGATTCTGAAGCATTCATTTTGGGGCCATTAGAAACTCTCACTCACTATCAACAAGGAACACCCAAAAGCATATTTGTTTTCTGTTTTTTTTAGTTTTCTTTTTTTGGCAAAAGCATTTTTCTGCAATATCTTGATGATGCAAGAACTAAGAAGGGAATAACCTGCTTTGCCAAATATCAGCATTGATTGATGTATGCACATGTAAAGGCCAATAGCCCAATATACCCATGCTGGGGATCTACTACGACTCCCTCCACTCCACTAGCTTATCCAAATACGTCACCACGTTTCGTTACAAACCCTGTATCGGGGTAGCAGTTAAGAGGACCGGGTCTCTCTCTCTCTCTCTCTCTCTCTCTCTCTCTCTCTCTCTCTCTCTCATACACCCTGCTATGACATTCACCAAGTTCCTGATGGCAAATGGTGGAGGACGGAAAATGTTCCTCCCTTCCTCTTGTTTCAAGGTTGGATCGCCTGGATTCTAAGGTGAGCTTCTTATCCAAGTTCTTATTCCTTCTTGAAGCTTCTCAAAAATAGTTTCTAGTTTCTTTTTATCTCTTGACATGTACTTTCATTGTTTCACTTAATATTGTTTATTTTCTGGGTGTAAAATTAGATGAAATATATTGAAGGAAAAGAGGAACTGTCAAGGTGGAGCAGCAGCTATAGTGTCGGGGGGAGAGTGGATAGACAATGGAAGCTGCTGGAATTGGCAGTCAGGGTCGCCTACTCCAAAGGCTAGTGCTGGACCGAGTGGTGTCCCTTGAAGATAGACTTATTCAGGTAAGGATGAAAACATAACTTTCTATGTTTCCGCGTTATGAAAACAAAAACCGCAAGTGAAATGATAGCTACTTTCAAATGGATGGTTTCTTACCGTATTTAAAAGCGGTATTATCTTCTCATTCCCATGTGAGGTCATTGGTCGTGCTGTATTTGTTCAATGGAGATCGAATGTAGCAGTATTTAGATTAAAAAGCAAGGAAATCTTGGGGGTTAGCTTTTGGCCATGGATTCAAAGCAGCATTATCTTTCTTCATTCCCATGTGTGGTAATTGGGCGTGCTGTATTTGTTCACACCTCTGCAGGATACACCACGATGTTTCATTCATGGTGCTCATTCTGGAGCAGTAAAATTTATGTAAATGTGACGTAACTCTATATGAGGACGTTGAGCTCTGTAAAAACTTTAACTCGATGAAAAAATCGACTTTACAGAACATAGCAGTTGGTCACTTGGTAAATCATGCACGCAGATCATGAAAGGTTAGAACACAGGAGAATGAGAATCTATGAAATCTATATTTGCAACTTCTCACTTTATACTTCACTTTAAATCTATATGAGGATCGCCTATACCGGAGGACTATCAGATAAGGATACCCTCAGATTATTTCGACAGATAAGTCCTATTTTGTGGATATTGTTTGCCATGCTTTCGGAACACATCCATATTGTGAAAATTTGGTTCCGATCCAGTGCTTTTAACCTTTTTTTTTCCCTTCTCACAACCTGAATGTGTTTCAGCAACATATTTGATTTTTAGCATGACTTGTGTTCTTGACAAAGCTTAAAAGTTGAACAGTTGATCAGAATATCGAAGGAAGGCCCACAAACCGGTCAGACAGAATGATCGAGCCCTGAAAGGCACTTTAAAATTTTGTAGGGAAACATTCGAAGCCTGAATGTGCTTGCAACTTTATCACTGATCAACATAGGCTTTGCTTCCTTGAAATGGGATTCGGGGCCTCACCCGAGGTGGTGTTCTTGTATGGGCAATGCCTAACAGAGCTTGGTAGATCCACAATTTGGATCTCGATGATCAATGGTTTAGTTGTGATTACTTGGAATGCTCATCTCCTATGTCTAACTGTGGATTGCGTACAAGCAATATTCTATCCGATTCAGTGGAATGACATTTTCGTTAACTACTTAGTCATTGATCCATTTTACGTTTGATTTAGGCCTTGATTTTAATTTTGATTCCTCGGTTTGTATGAACCGAATAGGTGATGGAATCCGTCCAATACATTGGATTAATTACTCTTTATATTGTTTGATTTCTTAGTATAGATAGTATGATGGTAATTCCATTTGAACTACGCAATAGGACCCTTTTAAACACACGCACAACTTTGTATTTTAGTTTGCAAAGATTGGACTACATACTATCTATTAATACTAGAGCTCTAGAAGTTATGGTTGCACATCATTTCTGTTTTACTTTCCTCTTCTTCATGAATGATTTCCGTGCCCAATGCATTGCCAAGTGGTGCTCGAACTCACTTTCCACCCCACAAATGCGTGGTGGAAAGAAGGGTTGGTGTACCACGTAACAATACCCTCACAGGCTCACTGCATTGAATGCTTTTTCCTTAGGGCATGGAATAATTTTTCCTCCTTAGATAGCTCAATCAGCAACAGAGATAAGCTGTCTTGAGCTCAAAACTTGACAACTTCTTGGGTCCAAGCCACAAGAGAGAAACCTCTAGTGAATTCCCTAATCCTGGTGTGGATGACCTGTTTTTGACCAAATCAGGAAGAAGAATAATTAAGGTGCACGTAAGCTAACCAGAACACGACTGATATTGTGTCTGCTAGAATGTAACATAACCTTTTTATTTCCAGAACCACCCTCCCTCCCTCCGTGATCTCAATGTTTTTGACCTTACCTTGTTTCAATTTTCAAATTCCTCACTCAATGTCCTGACCCCACACATCATATCAATCTAACTCTCTCTCTCTCTCTCTCTCTCTCTCTCTCTCTCTCCATCACACATGAAGCTTACATTAAAACCACCCAAACTGCTAGCGACTGATCATCACAGTCATCAGACCTCCCAAACAAAATGCGCTGTTCCTTTCCTCTTCCCCTTCTCCTCTTGCTTCTCCTCTCACTCCCTCTCATCTCTTCTGTCTCCACCAATGACCATCCAAAAAACAAGAATCTTCAGCCAAACAGCATGATGAACCCATCTGAACTCGAAACCCTTTTCAAGATCATGGAAACCCTTTCCTCTGATCACAACTGGAGGCTATCCTACCCCAACCCTTGCAGAACTGGCTTATCCTGGCCCGGGATAGAGTGCAGACCAGGAAATGACGCCCACCTCCATGTCACCAGGCTTGATTTTGGCACTCCACCCAACCCAAGTTGTAAAACCACTGCCAAATTCCCATCACAACTCTTTGACCTCCCTTCCCTTCAATCCCTATTTATCTTTCACTGCTTCACTCACACAAAAACCTCCATCTCTGTTTCGAAAAACGGAGTTTTCTCCTCTTCACTTCAGCAACTCAGTTTCAGATCAAATCCAGCACTAGTTGGCTCAATCCCATCTCAAATCTCCTCTCTAAAATCACTCCAAATCCTCACATTGTCACAAAACTGGCTTTCAGGGCGAATTCCGGTCGAGATTTTTGCTTTAAGCTCCTTGGTTCATCTTGATCTGAGCTACAATTTGCTCACAGGCACCATACCAAATCAAGTGGGAAACCTCAAAAATCTGGTGGGACTTGATTTGAGCTATAATTCACTATCAGGATCAATTCCTAGCACAATTAGCCAACTGGGTATGCTTCAAAAGCTGGACTTGAGCTCAAACGCTCTGGTTGGTGGAATCCCGGAGAGCATTGAGAAGCTAAATTCACTGTTCTTTTTGGCTTTGAGCAACAACAGATTCAAAGGAAATTTCCCAAAAGGATTAGAAAAATTGCAGAGTTTGCAGTACTTTATAATGGATGATAATCCTATGTTTGTGACACTACCAGCAGAATTTGGTCAGCTGCAGAAATTGCAAGAGCTAAGGCTTGCAAATTCTGGGTATTCAGGCACAATCCCACCTACATTTTCTCAGCTCAAGAATTTAAGCACTCTGTCATTGCAAAACAACCGATTAACGGGCGAAATCCCGGTGGGTTTCGGGAGTCTTTTGCATATATATCACTTGAATTTGAGCAGAAACTTCTTGGATGGTGTTGTTCCTTTCAACTCAAGTTTTTTGAACAGATTAGGAGCAAATTTGGACCTGAGTGGAAATCCAGGGTTGTGTTTGAGCCCATCTGAAGCGGAGATAGTGAAAAATGGAATCACTGTTTGTGGAAAGAACAAGACTGGTGCTCTGATTCATCCAGTAAAGAAATCTGAAGCCCCACGTGGGTTATACGGATCATTTCTGCTTTTTGGTGCTTTAGGCTTTCTGGCATTTCAACAAATGTTATTATCACCATGAATTAATAAATCCATCTTATTTATGTTTTCACTGTTCTAGTTTATGTTTTCACTGTTCTTAAGATGAATTAAATCCATCTTATTTATGGTTTCACTGCAGCTACATTCCTTCTTCTTCTTTTTTTAGTGTAATTTGCATCTTTTTTTAATTTTTCTAATCCGTCCTTCCATTTATTGTCAATTAATTTTGAATTGAATTCTCTAACATGAAGATTGATTATTGTGGCTCAAACTCTTATCAAACCTGATGGCAAAAAAAACTCGTGAAATAGAGGGACGGATATAAGGGGGGCACGTGCCGTCGTGCCGGCTCAAAAAATTAATATTAATTTTATTTACCATAATTATATAATATAATGCTATATTTAACATACGCATTTATATATATATCTCAAAAATAAAAATGTAAAGTTAATTTTGTGCTTCAACTTTCATTCGTTGGTTTATTTATAATTTTGGTTTATAAATTATTTTTTTATTTGAAGATTTATCTTTTGATTTTTTTTTTTTAACCGTCGTGGAGAAGTATTTTTAAAAAAGTCATCAATAAAACCATCTCGACCCTTCTAAAGACTTGAAAATGTTAATATAAATCATACTCTAAAAGTTTTTGTTCAAGATTGTGTGCTCATTTATTATTTTTTTATATAAAAAGTATGCATTATAAATTATAGTCTATAATGAATGTCTTAATTTGGCAAGACATTGCTGACTAAGAAATAAATTCCCCAATTTTAATTAATAAGGTACCCCACTGGTTGGATTCATGGATCTGTCCTTGGTCAAACCTTAGACTATGTTTGGATGACCGGAATCATGAATGAAAATAGGAATATGATTATTAGGAATCAAATTCCTGGAAATTTACGTGAGTAGGAATATGAATATGATTATTAAGAATCAGAAATTTGATACCTGTAAAAATTTCATTCTAGTTTTTGAATTAGTTTAGTAATCTCATGCAAGAAACAATTAATTTGGAAATTTATTAAAGTCAAAATTTCATTTTTTTAATGATTGAGAGTTAGGTTCACAGATTACCATGGGGGTTATGCCCGGTCGTTATCTCCAGGGCTCTGGAATTAGTCGAAGTGCATGCAAGTTGGTTGGCCCGGACATCCGGTCATAAAAAAAAAAAAGAAGGGATCAGATTCTCACTTTGTTTGGGAATGTGATTCCTGGTTGAATATGTCATCAGGAATCGCATTTATATTCATTGTGTCTTCCAAACATTGGAATCGTGGCCTGTCTTTTTCAAATGTGGAAGTTATGAAATAAGGAATCACATTTCCATTCCCCCTCAGGATTCGTGCCATCCAAACTGAGCCTAAGGTTCTACTTTAGTTAATAGCCAGGTTTTTCATAGTTTTAATAGTAATGAGGGACGCTGTTGTTTTCCCAAAAAATGAGGGACCCTGTTGAGCACTGTGCTCGGCAGGGTCTTGCCAAGCACATCTCGATTGTCTAAATGTATTTTGAACGGCTCAAATTTAAGAGGTGTCGAAGGGTGTTTGGGATATTTTCACTTCTCCCAAATTTGAGCCTTCCAAAACACATTTGGATGGCGAATATGTGCCCGGCTGGCCTGCCAAGCAAAGCTCTAGCAGAGCCTTAATAAGACTGGTATTTTTGGTGCATGCAAAACAGTAGTATTCAACCTTAGTGGCAAGCTACTACTTCAACACTCAACACTATGCGGAGACTTATCTCTATGATTGAAGTGACGGAACTGTTTATATATTTTTACACGGTACGCTCTATATATTCTGGGTCCCTATGTGTTGTTTAGTGAACTGACGTTCAAGTTTAAAAAATATATTGAAATATGTGAAAAATAAATATATAAAAATGTGTGAAGATATATTAAAAAGTGTAAAAAGTACATTGTAGTTTTTTTTTTTTTTTTGTCTTTTTATTTGTTAGTGGGTTGACATTTTTGGTCGTGGACAAAGTGGCAGATTAATAATCTTAGCGAGATCAAAAATTATATATGAAGCCTTCTCAGTATATATCGAAAATTATTAGTTACTCATGGTGTTTCAGGACCTTTTCCTACCACACATTGGTGTGAGTTTCACTACAAAGTATAAAGCTATCACATAATATATATGTGCTGGAACCCAAAGCACCACATGGTGGTGTTTCAAGAGAACTGTATAAACCTTACAATTATGCAATGAATGTTATACCATCCTGCGGCAGTGCTTCAATAGCACTCCATAAACCTTACATTATGAAAGAGTGCAATTATGCGATGCTTCTTGCACCATCCCATTGTCCTTCCCTAAGTCACATATAATTGTTCAGTAGGAGTTTTCACTCCCGGTCTCACTCCGTGTCTCTCAATCATCGCTTTACATTTTCGCTGTCTCAAATTTTACAAAAATGATGGGTGTAGTCTCTAACATGGTTTCAATACACTCACATGGTGTATGGAGCCCACATCGCACCACACATACCTGTGTGTGGACTCCACGTACTATGTGAGTGTGTTGGAATCATGTTGGAGAGTGTTGTTATACCTATATGGCTATATCATTATTGCAAATTTTAACAATTTTTTGGAAGGCGTCTTCACTATTTTCGCTTACGCTCAACCACGTGCATTATGTGCGACTGAGGTCACAAGAACACTTTTATCTCGGGTGGTGCAAGGGGAAGTGGGGTCCCTGCTATCTGCTGTGCAGCTCGTGCACAACATGGTGTTGTTCACATACGGGTCGTCCGTTGTTCGGATGGACGGCCTAGATTTCACCTCGGCACTTTTGCATTCGAACCATTCACTGTGGTGCATGCAAAATGAAATCTGAGCCGTCTATCCGAGTAACGTCCGAACTGTTTATTTTGTACGTGCAAGATAAAATGTAGACTGTCCATTCGAGCAACAAATGATCTGTGCACAGCACGGTGTTGTGCACACACTGCACAAAACCATCCCCTCTTCCGGTGCAAGGGCTTTTATTTTGGTTTGGAGGAGTCTAATCATTAGACGAAACACTGAAGATTCAACTTTAAAGAGTGTAGATGGAAAGAAAAAGGGTTTGGTTTTAGGACAGAGGGTGGGTGCTGTCTGACTGTCTGTAGATGAAACAAGACCTCCAGGGGACTGACTGCAAGGACACTTGATCGAAGCTAGAGAGAGAGAGAGAGAGAGAGAGAGAGAGATGCATCCCATTCCCACCCCACATTCAAAACAATAAATCTACGTAGAAACAGTACACTGTATTTTGATGCTCATAGTTATGCCAGCTTCCATTGCATATTTGCTCCCAAAATTATATTCCATCACCGCTACATATAGTAACTGGAAATGCAACGCACGAATGATGATAAAAAAAAATATGCTACACAAAAAGGGAAATTGCTCCTCGCACCCAGCTAACACACCACCCCACCGGCCCCCACCCCCCTCACTTTTGTACATTTGACCATTTTACCTCTCTCCCCTCCTTTAATTACTTATTTTTATTTATATTATTTATATTATTGATATTAATTCTTTTCTTTATATTAATTCATTTAATTATTTAATTCATTTCTTTATTTAATTTAGTTGTTTTATTTAATTCATTTCTTTTATTTAATTATTTATTTATCTTTTTTTTAATATCTTTTTTCTCTTTTATCTTTTTAATATTTTCTAATATCTTTTATCTTTTTAATATTCTCTTTCTTTATATATATTTTAATTCATTTATTTAATTATTTATTTATCTCTTTTCTTTATATATTTTTTCTTTTATTTTTGTAATATTCCTTTTCTCTTTTGTTTATTTAATATTGTTTATTTACCTCTTTTTCTTAATTATTTAATCTTATTTATTTAATTCGTATATTCAGATTATTTCTTATTTTCTAATGTTCAATTACAACCACTCATTCAAATTTTCTCCTTATCTTCAATTACAACTACTCATTCAAATTATCTTCTTATCTTCATTTACAACCACTCATTCAGATTTTTTTCTTACCTTCTTATCTATTTATACTACTTCGTTCTTCTACTACTTCACACCTCTCACACTACTTCATACATTCACAGAACATCTCCCACTATTTTTCTTTTTTTTTTTCGTAATTCATCAAACAACATTATGGAGGGCTACCACATTTCAGATAGTTGGTCATTTGAGAATGATGTTCCTAGTGAGGAGAGCATCTCCTACAACAGTCGCGATTATACAGCTGAATTTAGCACTGATCAGGTTAGTTATTACCGTTGTTCTTATGCATATTCGTCATTTATTTTGAAAATAGATAAAATATGTTAAGACTGGATAATGTTTTACTTATACATATCCGTTATTTTATTTTATTTTTTGTAGATTTTTTAAAGTAGAGGAGATAGGTTAGCTTGGATGTGGAGAGTTGGTCTCAAAAATGATATTGTGGTGGTTATTAAAAAATCTGCTAATTTAAAAGGCGGCAAGCTGCCGAAGCGCATTCTTGGTTGTGAGAGAGGAGGAGAGTACCACCCGCCACGGTATTTGGTTGAAGGGCAAACCTTGCGTAGGAATACTAGGACTGAAAAATGGGATTGTCCATTTGAGTTGCGAGGTATACCAATACCTCCAGACGGTAGCAAGTGGGATTTAAGGGTTTCCTAAACTAGCAAAAAATATTGAGGACCACGAGTACCCATCAAGGCTAAAACCAATGGAAAAACAATTTATGGTCGACATGGCCAACAACACCGCACCTTGTGAAATTCTTAGTATTTTGAAGCAAAAAGACACGTCAAACACTACGGGAATTAAAAGCATTTATAACGCTATTTTCAGAAACAAGAAAGTCAAACGGGGCGGTCTAACTGCTACTCAGTATGTCTTAGAGCAATTAATTAAGAAAGGATACCTCCATGACTTTATTACAAATCAAGACACCAACGAAATCACAGATATTCTTTGGGTTCATCCTACAAGTCTAGAGCTATCTATCAACTTTTCGTCCGTGTTGGTAATTGATGCCACGTACAAAACGACTGAATATCGAAAATCACTATTGGAGATTGTGGGTATCACATCCACAAATCAAACTTACTCGCTTATGTTCGCATATCTTAATAATGAGAAGGAAGAGCGACTGACATGGGCCTTGGATACCTTATAGAAGTGAATGGTTAGAAAGGGGGCAGTTGTTGCCATTGGTGTTTGTTTCAGATCGGGATTTGGCACTTATTAACGCCATTAAAGCATGTCTCCCCATGGCACGTCCCATCCATGCGTGCACAATCTTGCATGTTACCATTCCCTTTCCATACCAATTCTGCTATCCAATATCCACATACATTGGAGTAGGCTCTCTATGCACGCAGACAGGTTTAATGACAAGGGAGAACTACCTGACTGGACTTCTCGTGTGGTTGACATATTACAGGGGATGGATCCATGTATGCGAAAGCATATGATAGGCAGTGTAACGCCCCACATTTTTGGGAAAAGCGTTATGGATTATTATTACAATTTAAAGTCGGTCTTAAACAGTAATAATAATAACCAAAAATAAATATAGATGATCTATCCTTCATAGATTACAAAGAGGTAAACAAGGTGGACTCTATGGCTCCGTACGTTCCTTGATCTGATCATGCTCCATGTCGGCAGCTCCTCCAGCGCTATATTATTCATCCTGTTCATTGACATAATCTGACATAATACGTCGGAGTCGCGAAGCAACATCGTTATATTATGTCAGGGTTACACAAGTGCAACACCGTGAGCGAGGACGCTCAATAGATACCCTACCCCAATCTTAAACTAGCAATTCTAGAACAATATTGTAGGTGGCAGGTAAATAGTTGAAAATCATTTATCAAAACAGTAAGTTCATGCGTGTCAATGCATCAATATCAAATCAGATCAAATCAGAGTGCAGCTTTAATAAAATCAGTATCCCGTTTCTTTTATAAAAAAAAATCAGAGTACAGTATCAGTATCTCGTATCACTTTCTCTTAACAGCATTCTTCTTCAAATTTCAACCATGTCATCTCACATCTCTCGAAAGTTATTGGCCTATTCTACAACCCCGTTCTAACGGTCACCAACCTTTCCGTTCGAAGTTTCGGCCACCCATATACTGACTCCTGCAGTATGAGTTCCGCTAACTCCGCGCCACACACGACATAGTCCTGGTTTTCTTATAGCACCGAACTTAACAGCCTGTTTATAAGATCCGTTTACTACGTGTTGTACTGAGTAAGTTCTGACCGTCAAATTCACCCGCGGAATTTGAGGAGAACTATAAACAGCACTACCGTATAGTTCCATTGAGCTTTGGCCACCAGTTCACCCCGGGGAACTGAGGCGGGACTCTAATGGCAGTATTGTCTAAATTTTAATTACAACATCATTTTCATTCTCATCTCTATTTCTTCTTGTAAAACAATCAATCATTTTCTTGAAAAACGTGTCGTGTCGTACCGTCTCGGAAAACGTGCACATGCCATATTACATAAAAATCTTCCGTTTAGAAATCGTTTCACGATAAACTTTTCGTTTAAAAACATTTCACGATAACCGTGTTACTTAAAGACAAAAATTCTTTCTTCCGAGAATTTAAAACAAAACAGGAATTATGCTCACTTTTGGATTTTTGTTGGCGTATTTTAAGACCCGTTCATCGAGTCGCCACTTGGTTTGGCTAAACTAAGAAAGAAAACCCTACTAGAAAACTCTAGTAGTTGAATCCGTTTGGCGTGTTTTAAGATCCGTTCTTCGGATCGCCACTTGGTTTGGGCTAAACCAAGAAAAAGCCTGACTAGACATGCTAGTCATAGATTCCATTTGTCAGTCTAAATAGATTAAAAATATTAATTCAATAATCCCAGAAAATCTCGTTTCATTTGAAAAGCTCTTTTGTTCAGAAAATCAGTCGAGCATTATAACTGCGTAAATTTTGAAAAGTCGATTTTTATTCGGGCATTATAACTGGACATTTTAGGTTTTCAAAAGTCAATCGGGCATTATAACAGTGCATTTTGATAAGTCAATCTCAAATCGTGCATAGTAACGACTAAGTGTGTTTTTCAAAGTCTAATTATTCATAAAATCACTAATCACCAACATAATCACGTTTAATCATAATTAAGCACGTTTAAGCAAAATAATAACATAATTACTATGAACTAGTAAATACTAATCTGAAGTTAAGATAAAGTATCTACCTTAATTTCCGATGATTAGTCGGAAGCCGATAAGCTAATTGGATTCCGGCGACGTAACGACTAGTCGACCTCCGCTCAAACGCTTTCTAGCTAACTTATTCTACCTTTCTAAGATCTAGGGGTGGTCGAGAGTGGTGGAGTGTGGTGGTGGAAGGTTGAATGTGGTAGAACACTCAAGAACTCACTCAAGAACACTAGAAAGCACAAAGTGGAGAAGTTGGGAGGTTTTGGTGTGAGAAATGAAGCAAGGTGAGTGAGCTTTATATAGTGAAAGCAATGAGGCTCCCTCTCCCCAAAATAACCAGTCATTCCCTCTCCCCACAAATGTCCAAAAAACCTTTTGTAAAAGTAAAATTGTAGGCTTTTAATGGCTAGTTTAAGGATAAGGATAAGTTTGCTAAGTTTTATAGACTTTGGGACCAAGTAAGGGTTTCTAGATACATAGGATATGACATAATATGTCTAGGTTCGTTAGGTTGGGGCGTAAATGGGTAGTTTTGGGTACTAGTTTTACACACGAAATTAGCCACGGGGTACAATACATATATATCTATACATATATACATAATTACTTTATAGTAAAAGTAACCCTATAAATAGTAGCCTTATAAGGCTAGTAATAATAGGATAAGATAAGTTTCTCCATTAATTGGGAGATATTTTCCCCACCGTTGGGACGAAAAATACTCCGAACAGTTGGTTTTGTGCGCGAATAATACAAACTAGTGTACCGCGAATAATAATTAAAGAACTACTAGTTGTAAGAAAATAAATAAGTATGATAGGAAATTCCTAGATGGTCTTAAGAGAATCCAAAAATATAATGCTACGGAATTTAGAAGAAAAACGGCGCCGAAATGTGCGCGAACGCGCGTACGGATATACGCCCGTAAAATTATACGGCGAGGGAAGCAATTACTCTCCCCTTTCCTTTCCTTAGTGAACAAGTTTACCAAGAAACTTCCTCCCTCCTTCCTTTCCTCTCATTAACTCACAAAAAGACAAATTAGGTTTAGTAAAAGTAAAGTCAAAATTGGTAGAAAAGTCAAAATTGAGCACATGCCTAATTAGGGTTTTTCCAAAAATAGAAATAGGCCTAATTTAGGTTTTAAATAGGATAAGGCTAGCCATAATAGGACAAAATAGGAGTTGGGGGAATTAGTAGGTCTTCCGGACGCGATGTGGTGAAATACCCGGTGTGCACGCGTTGATTTACGGCGCAGAAAGTATAAATAACAGAAATAAACAAATTAAATCTAATTCGTTTAAAAAAACCCAAGTAATAAATTATATTAATTTAGCGATATTAAAATTAAATAATCAAATTAATAAATCAAAATTTTTATTTACAAAATTTCTGGTTATTACAGGCAGGATTGCTGATATGACAAATCCATCTCACAGCAGTGTTTAAGCCCCATCGTACAACACAGAACATAGAGGTCGACCTACGGGAAAAGTTGAGCAAAGTGGACATAACATACTTTCTTTTATAAAAGCATCTACTTCATCATCTAGGGTTGCATCTACATTGAGAGGGAGAGGGAGGAGGGGGCGGAGAGGGAGGAGGTTGACTACATTCAGCATTTACCTGAGGCATTTCAGCAATATATGTACCACACTAAAGACGTCAAAGCTGATGGTCATTGTGGATTCAGGGCGATAGTCACGCAAATCGGGTACACTTATGAGGGTTGGGCTCAAGTACGATATGATCTTATTCAAGAAATTCATCAGAATAGCGATCTCTATGATGTGCTTTATCCACAACAGAATTGGACAGATGAGCTATTACAGTCACTGAACTATTTCCTATCTACGGCTCTACTAGCAAATTGGATAGACTGTATGAGTTTGGGGGTAGTCATCGCATCAACGTACAACATTGTACTACATACATTTGACGAGAATGTTGGAGGTTGTTATACACACTTGCCCCTGAGATCCCCTTCAGTTCCAGTCCAACAACGCCAAGAAATAGCCATAGCCCGTATTAGCAATCACTTCGTGCAACTTTTTTTGCACCCTCGTTACCCTGTACCACCCATCCCAACATGGTGGTGGGAGTATGCGTCAGATGAAGCTAAAGGATGGGCTTTTAGTTATAACATACATCTTCATTTGTGGTTCCACATACTAGGCGTCGCGCCGGGACCACAATTTAGAGGCAACATTGATTAGGGCTGAACATTATCAACGTGATTGTAATATTTATTTACTTTTAACCATGATTGTAATATTTATTCACTGTTAAACGTGATTGTAATATTTATTCACTTTTAAACGTGATTGTAATATTTATTCACTTTTAAAATAACAAAAAGTTTCTAAATATAAAACGTGATTGTTTTATTATTATTTATTATTCATTGTTAAGACAAATTAATTAACTAATTAAAATAACAAAAAGTTTCTAAATATAAAGTCGAATTTAAATATAAATGTAAAAAACATAATTTAGTTGGAAATGTAATTTGAGTAAACCAAACTAAATAAGTAACTAAATAAATAAAGTTAAAATAGTAAATGAAATAAATAAAATTAAAATAACATATATTTAATTTGTCATCTTTATTGGGTAAAGTAATTGGGACGAAAAGGGAGGGTGGTAGGGAGGGAAGTTGGGGAAAGGGGGTGGGGCCGGGTTGGGGGTCTTGTGTTAGGGAGGGGTGAAGAGTAGCTCTCCACAAAAAGTGTTAGATGTTGTTTATGGAAAAAGATTGTACTGTATATATATATATATACAGTCAGGATCCAGTCAGGACTCCCTGACATAGTCTTACGTCCACACCTCCCATCTCCTGGCTATTTGGTCGGGATCCGATCCGTTGGATGTGTTTAAAATGTGTTTTTAAGGGTCTGCGCGAGGATTTGTCCAAAAAAAAAAAATACTCGAAAGGGCTTGATCTGAGCAATTTTTGATAAAACTGTGCAGTTTTATCAAAAATTGCTCGGATCAAACTTTTCCGTGTAATTTTTTTTTTGTTTGACGAATCCTCTCGTAGACCCTGAAAAACACATTTTAAACACTTTAAACAGTTCGGATCATCACAACATGGCTGAGAAAAGGGAGGTGTGGACATAAGCTATGTCAGGGAGTCCTGACTGGATCCTGATTGTGTGTGTGTGTGTGTGTGTGTGTGTGTATATATGATCAACTTCTAATGAGGGATCCCTCATTATAAATAAAGTGAGGACCAAGTAATTTTTCTACTTTCCGAACTGAATTTTGATGATCCGAACCATTAGATGTGTTTAAAAAATGTTTTTAAGATCCACCGCGAGGATTCGTCCAAAAAAAATACTTGCAATGTAACGACCCGCCCCGGATCAGCACTTTGGCGGGTCCAAACCCGACCTGACAAAGGACCCTGCACTGAACGCGACCGCACCATGGGACTAGCAGTGGACAACACCTAAAAACAACCTGCAAAACTGGAACCCGAACGGGTCCCAGGAGAGTGTGTGAGACATAGATATAAATCAATCAACTTAATGTTCAATTCTCATAAGAAATAAGCGTTCATGACACAACACACAACCCAACCCGTCACACAACCACAACACACAATTACAACCCACCGACTACCACGCTTCCGCTGCGCCACTCTAATACACAACCGCGACACACAGTCTGCCTCAACTCTCAGCCAATCCTGACACACAATCACAACACACAGTCTATCCCCGACACACGGCCAACCCTGGCACACAACCAACCCCGACACACAGTCAAACCCATCACACAACCAATCCCGACATACCACCTCATCACTCAACCAAACCCGGCACATAGCCAGTCCCGGCACACAGCCCAACTCGGCACGCAGCCACAGCACACAACCACAACAACAATCTGTAACAAGGTTAAACAGAAATGTATAATCAATTCGGCATGAAGCCTAAACGACATCCAAACTCGGCACGCAGCCACAACATCAATATATAACAAGATCAATAGAAATGTTTAAACAATTCGGCACGAAGCCTATACGGCACGAAGCCCACACGGCACGAAGCCCAATACGGCACAAAGCCACAGTTCGACACGAAGTCTATACGGCACGAAGCCCACACGGCACGAAGCCCAATACGGCACAAAGCCACGGCACGAAGCCCAATACGGCACAAAGCCACAGTTCGACACGAAGTCTATACGGCACGAAGCCAACGGCACAAAGCCACAGTTCGACACGAAGTCTATACGGCACGAAGCCAACGACACGAAGCCACAGTTCGACACGAAGTCTATACGGCACGAAGCCAACGGCACGAAGCCACAGTCCAATATCAAGAAACATCTGTGATTTAATATCACATAATTAACACAAATTCCACAATTTAATATCACATATATATCTCCAAGTAATTCCATCTATGAATCAACACTCACCTCGATCTCCAAAGATAAAGGTAGGTTCGACTATCGTATTCGGCATCTCGATTGTGTCCGTACCTTCTCTGTACCATTTATTCTCAATTAGCTCAAAGCCATTCACAATCAATGATAAAACACTAATTAAGGCCAAAAGTAGCTCAATGAATTCACGCATAACACAACAAAGTGCTTAAATACACTTAAGACAACTCGACACCCTTGCCGACCACGAATTTATAGAATTAATCCACCTGTCCAAATGTCCCAATATTCTCACCATAGACCGTCAACCCAAGCATGGACAACATACTAAAAATACAGAATTTTCTTAGCTCTGCAACTATTTTTAATCAATCGTCATACTAGCCCAGAACCTGCTAAAAATTTCCCAAAACAGATTTTCCTCCAACTTCAGATTAAAAACTGCTATCACTGGGAAATACTCAAGCTACAAGGCCTATCAATTTTGAAAGCCTTACTAGTCTACTTTCTAACGCAACAAGCGGATTGAAATTCCAAACTTCCTAGGCCAAGTTATAGCCGTTCCCGTAAGACACGGTAGTGCTGTCAGCACTGCGAATTCCAGTACCACAGTCCGCTCAAACATTTTTCATATTTTCTGTACTTCTCATAAAATCACTAAAATTTAACACAAGGTTTATAACTCATATGGGTACCTCCAGTTAAATTCTCATACATTTAAAAGCTCTGGAACTATACCTAGAAATACAGTCAAAACAGAGATCTGTAGGAAAACGAATGAAACCGGACAACCCGACTTTGAAAAATCACCATAAATCGTGCTCTTAATGTTTTTGAGAGATTCTTGTGTCAAAAGCTTCGTATTGAAACGAAGTTCAAAGTTCCAGAAGAGACCAAAGTCTAATTCATGCTCCAAAGGCGAGAAAACAACCAAATACAGAGGCTACATGAATCTGTCTCATAGCAGATTTCCAGATTTACAGACCTAATTTCAAAAATTCATAATAAATCGAATTCTCAATGGATTTCAGTGATTCCAGTGGCAAAAGAAAGCCCTCTGAATTATCTCTAAATCATATGAAGGAACCAAAACTTAATTAACAGTTTATGAATGAGATATTAGCCAAAAACCGTGACCCTGTCAGCTATAACGAGCTACTGTTCATACCGGTACCAAAAATACGAATTTGTACCACAAAATTAACAGGAAAACCGGAGAAAAGAGGCATACTTGTTGAGATGAAACTTGGGAGAAGGTGATAATGATCGGCCATGGTGGCGGAGGTGGCCGAACTTGGCGGCAGCCGGCCTCCCTCTCTCTTTCTCCTCCTCTCTTCTCTTCTTTCTCTTCCTTTCTCTCTTTTCTTCTTTCCCTTTCTTTTGGTCTCTCCTCCTCCCTCTCTCTCTACGTAATCTGATGGGAAAAATATCCCCTCAACCCAATTATTGAGGAAAAAATGATTGGGTGTGGGTGAGAACAAGCCCCGTTCCGACCGCGCAGTCTAGATTCCACCACAGAAAATTCTAAAATTTTAACCATGGCCCAAATAAATTATTTTGAGACTAACCGCGGTCTCGGTTTATCCAATAACATTTCTCGAAAAGTAAAATTAATTATGCACCCACTCATGAAAAATTATTAGGTGTCACCACACCACCACTTTAAATTGCGAATTAAATGCTAAATATCTGGAACGGGTGTTACATGCAAGGCCTTCGTCCGATGTTTTTAACAAAAATTGATTAGATAAAGCCCTTCCGGGTATATATTTTTTGGACGAGTCCTCGCGGTAGACCTTAAAAACACATTTTAAACACATCCAACGGTTCAGATCGTCGAAATTTGGTTGGGAAGCATGAGGTCCTCATTTTATTTAAAATGAGGGATCCCTCATTAGAAGTTGATCCTATATATATATAGTCCCGATCTACTCCGGAATCCCTAAGTCCGGGACTCATAGTTCCGGACCAAATTTTCATGATCTAAACCGTCCAATGTGTTTAAAATGTGTTTTCAAGGGTCTTCGCGAGAAATCGTCTAAAAAAATACCGGGAAGGGCTTGATCTAAGCAGTTTTTCATAAAACTATATATGTACAGTATTTGTGAAAAACTGCTCGGATCAAGCCTTTGCCGATCATTTTTTTTGATGATTTCTCGCGAGGACCATTAAAAACACTTTTTAAACACATTGGATGGTTTGAATTATGCAAAAATAACTTTTAAAAACCTTCAAAACACCTAAAAACTTTTAATCCAGGATCCTTGACTGGATCACCAGTGTATATATATATAGCCAAATATGTAGACATATGTGCAAGAATATGAAAATGTACCAAAATGTCCATTAAGAAATGCATTATCTAAGGACTGTATATACTTATCTGGGTGGTTGTCTCGAGGAGTAGTATAATGCATGAAAACTTTCCTGCATTATCTAAGTTTTCGTGTATTGTAACATTTTCAGATTGGCGGCCTCGAAGTGGCGGGCATCATTGGCGTCATGGCCCTCATGTCCGGATGTTTCTGGGGTTGCTCTACCATCTGATGAGCGACCCTGCTGAGGACTTTTGGTCGTCGGCGAGGGCAGCGTTCTTTAATGGAATTCCGGTGAGGCTTCTCATTTTCTTGTCTTCTCCTTCTCCAATCTTTTTTTTCCGACCCCCTGGCCCTATTTCTTTGTGAGTTTGTTGCTCTCTCCTGCCATGGTTTCTCGGCTTCCTCCTTCAAATGCATCTTCGGCTGGTGTTTCTGTTGGGATCTCCGGTTTCAGCTTAACGGCGTCGTGATGTTTCGATGGGGGTGGTTGCCACTGTGATCTCCCGCTATGGTCATTGATGGGTGTCGTAGTCCTTGCCTAACGTCTTGTGGAGCTTCCGGGATAGTGCGGTCTTGTTTTGGTCGTCGGTTCCACCATTACTTGGGTTTTCTGGAGGTGGATTGGTGGTGGTGTAGTGGCGGTTCTGACTGCGGTAGTGGTGGTGACTGTCAAAGGCTGTGGCGGCGACAAATGTTTTGCACAGTGTTTTAGGGTTAGGTTTTGGGTTTCTTGGGGTTGGGCTTAGCCCACATATTTGGGCTAAGCTTTTTGTGCTTTAATATTATATCTGGGCATTGCAGGCCTATGGATGTATTTTAATTGTTTTATCTGGGCATCTTAGGTCCAAGGGTGGTTGGGCTTTGCCCTTTGGATGCATCCAACTTTTGGTTGGATCGTTTTTTTTCTCCTCCCCGATGTATCCTTCATCGAGTATCTTCAGTAAAATTTTGTTGCTAACAAAAAAAAAAAAAATCGGATTGTTTCCTGAGTTCGGTTTTATTGTTATGGACCCTCACACAAAGATGGAGGTATATAGGGTCCCGGGGTGGGCACCCCCAGACTTTAATATTGACTAATAATATATAATTATAAAAATAGTGACGAAATAATTTTTCTCCCACATGGTACACATTAGGGGAGGAAAAATAATAGTGTTGCTTTTAATAACAAAATTGGCTAAGGAAAATATTTTTTGCCGCAAATTGTATCCATTCAGGGAGGAAACATAAATTTCGTCGTCTAGGAATTCTTTTTCCTTGCAAATTGTTTTCTTTTGGCGAGGAAAAGTAATTTTTTTGCTAATTTGTTCTCATTTGGCGAGGGAAAGTAATTTCCTTGCTAATTGTATCGTGTAGGTGACAAAATATGGTTTTCCTTGCTAACTGTATCCTATTGGTGAGGAAAAAATAATTTTGTCGCCGCTATTGTAATACTGGGAAAATTAATTTAATATAGACAAGAGAAAATAAGATGTACCCAACTGTAATTCAATGAGAAAAAATAATTTTATAGACAAGAGAAAATAATTTAATAAGATGTACCGTATCTTGATGAGCTAGATCCACAAAGTAAGAGAATTATGAACAAAAGAAATTCACTAGAGACAAAAAAATGTTTCAAAAATATGTCTTATAGTACTTTTACGATGGTCTTATAAGAATGTTTTCAACTTTTATTCATATTTGTATAATTTTTTAGATTCTTTTTCTTTAAGACGAATGATTAGTCCGAAAATATGACAAAATTTCGTTTTTGCTAGTTTCATGTTCATCTTTTTCGATTAATCATTCGTCATGATGAGCTAAATCTTAAAAAATGAAAGGAATTCCGTTGTTATACCTTTCAAAAATCAAGGCCCTTGTTTGTGGAGCAATTTTTGGGTGCCGGACGGCACCGCGTGAGCTTTCATCTTGGTTGTTCAAAACACTGTTGGACGTTTTGGATTTTAAAGAGAAAAAAAGAAAGGAGAGAAAGAGGAGAAAGAGGGCGGGAAGAAATCTGGGCCATATAAAACACTTTTTAATGGTCGAGATGGGTGCTCGGACACGACCATGTGATGCCCAACTGCACGCAAAATTCTTTCCTATTTGTGGGTAAAGCCGAAAGAGTACAGACAATTACATATCGGAAGCCCAAAACACTTATATCCTCTATTTTGTCATGACTATGATCCAAACAAGCGTGTGGAATCAAGTCTTCTGTTCAAAAAATTCTTTATTCCTCTGTTTTGGCACATTTCTGGCCATTGGATCACGTGAAAATTTAAAAAAAACAACCAAAATACATGCAATCTGACGACCCAAAACAATTGGGCACAAAGACACACTAATTTTTAGAACAGACATCTCAGACACAAGCGTGTCCTTGCATACCCCTATGCATCAGCCAATGGACATTTCACACCTTTTTTTTTTCAGTTTCACATAATTTTGTCCAATTTTTACCTATCCCGACACTTTTTCAAGATTTTTTACATTTTCTTTCTTTAAATGTTTCATCTTTTTTTTTTTTTTTTTGAGCAAACAAAACCTTAAATGTTTCATCATTAAATAAAGTGTCATTTGTAAGTTTTGCTTGCACTTTGCAGAACAGTGTCTGTGTCTCCCCGTTTTGTCACGAGTTGGTTTTTGGCAAGAAAACATAATACACATTGAAAAAATAGTAAAAAGGAGAAGAGGTTATTTAAACCACAGTGGGAAATCGTATCTATTTCCCTTGCATAAAATGGGCAAACAAACAGCTCAGAGGGAGCCTCTGCACCACTGATGGCATCAAGAAAATGAGGTTATTAAATTCTTTCCACCTTAGGTGGGGACCGTTGGAAAAATATTTTAGATATAATATTTTATTTAAAATACGGATGAAAATTGATTTGATTTGGAATTGCATCTTTTTATTGGCACACGTTCACTATGAACGGACGAGTCCGTTCGTAAACAGAGGTGTCTATTCTCTATGGTGACTATCCGTAGAGTCACCAGTTAGTCTACATAGATGATATAGTTCATTCATTTTTAAGAGTTGATTTTTTCTACACTTTCATCGAGTCGGAGTCTTTGGTTCAATAGACCCATCAATTATAGGGTTGTTTCTGTGGGGAGTTCGATCAAGTAGTGTTGGGAGATTGACATCCATGCAAACCGTAAAGCACTGTAGCAGAGACGAATCTGCCTTAACTCTTAAGTATAGAGTGCAACACTCGCCTTGATTATCATTTCATTCCATTGATTTTCATCTTTTGCATTCCGATTTTGTTGTATTAATCTTTTCGGTTTTATCACAAAAAGAAAATATATTTCCAACAGAAACGACATGGTTTCCACTACTCATTGTGGGCCCAACGTGAGTCTATTTTCAATAATTTGAACCACTCATCTTGTAGGGTCTGCATAATAGTATGTTTGTACCAAAAATTAGCTTAATCGGATATCTACGAATGTATAAAATTATACTCCCTCCGTCCCCATTTATTTGTCCCTTTTGGAAGTTCGTGTCACTTTTCAATTGGTTATATCTCGTAATTTACGTTGTTTTACGTGATTTTAAAAACATTTTCTTATAGATTTTATCGAGATCTATCAAACAAGATCCATATTGAATATAAAATTCATTACCGGTTTAAAGTTATAACTAGTTTTTTATCCGGTTAGAATTCGACGAGGGACCAAAATTTGGGGACGGAGGGAGTATTTATTAAATAGACAGTCAATGACACTTTTAACTTTAAATTTATTGATAGAATCGGACCATCCATTTTACGAATCGAAATTTAACTTTTTACATAATTATCGATATCCGATCAATCTGATTTTTCATTCGAGATACTATTTTGTGAATACTACAATATGAACGATTCAGATCACTTCAATAAACGACCCCCCAATGACAGTGGTGGAAACGTGTTTTTCCAATTAAGGTGGATACTGTCCAAGAAAATTAAATCCAAATCCATGACTCTGCTACACGCGGGGTCATCTCTCATAAATTCTCTCTCCAAAATTTTAGTGCAATGTTCAATGTTGAGTACAAAACCTTGACTCTGCTGCACGAGGGGTCATTTCTCATTCTCTCTCCAAACTATAGTACTTCAAATGTAGAGTAATTATTCAGCGCTTCCGCCTGCGTAGTATGTACAACCATTTATGTGTCGACAAAGTATTTAGTTGGGACAAATATCCTTCATTTTTGTAAGATATTTGAGAGAAAATGTGTGAACCATGTAGTGTAGTGGTGATCTTTTATTTGTGGAAAAATGTCACATAACAATACCACATAATATTTCGGGAATAAAGCATAGTTTTCCAAAAGATTTTAGCAACCCAGTTGCTAAAATCACCATGATTTTAGCAAATGAGTTCTGCAAGTGTTAAAATCATGGTTTTGAAATCAAAAAAGTTAGTGTTTCCGTGTTAAAATAATACACGGAAACACTTAATTTTTTGATTTGACTCTTTTGGAAAAATTACCTAACCATTAATAAGTCACAATATGTAGCAGAAATGTGGAAGATCCTCACGTGGGGATCAGAAGTGTGCTGGTACAGATATTACTCTATCTTGCCATTTTACTACGACATCAATGGTGACATTCGAAATGATATAATGAATGCATGAAATGGAACTTTGATTATTATTATTATTATTTTTAGAAAATAGAGAAAACTTTAATTACTCCGTTATCGCAAATGCATAAGGACACCAGTGACAGACGAAGACTAGAGCGAAGCATAAGCTCTCATGACCAAACTTCAAGCCTACAGAGCAGAACATAGTAACAAACGCACAAGACCGCAAAACACAAAACTATGCTATTGTCACAAGATTAATATGGGCATAATTGTTACTGGGATCGCATTAAATAAGTACTGCAACATTGCCACTTGGCGTACAAGTTAGTGTGGTGACTGCAAAAATTATATATTCCCTCTGTCTAGGGTACAAACGAGCCGAGCCGAGTTTTGTTCGGCTCATTAGGTAAACGAGCTGAAAAATCGGGTTCGAGCTCGGCTTGGTCATAAATGAGTCGAGCCCTTAACTAGCCGAGTCCGAGTAATTTACTTAACGAGCTGAGCCTATACAATCGAGCCGAGCTTTTGCGAGCCGAGTCGAGCTTTAGCAAGCTCGTTAACTATACAAGCCTGAAAGTCGAGCTCGAGCTTAGCTCGATTACTTAATGAGCCGAGTCACGAGCTACTCACGAGCAGCTCGGTTTGTTTGCAGCCCTACCTCCGTCCCAAAATGTAGTTACTTTTTTTTCTTTTTTTGGTTGTCCAAAAATAGAGAGCCAATTTAAAAAGTTAACAAAGAAAAGTTAATATTTATTTTCTTTTTTGTGTACAATTATGTAATATTCATAAAAAGTTGGATTTCGGAAACAGGAACAACAATTTAAGACGAAGAGAGTACTAAAAGTCACACACAATTTCACATGTAAAAAAGAAAAAGATGGAGTACAACTTACGAGATACACACACACAAATTGGTGAGAATGTGTGCATATTTTGTGCGTGCTTCATAGTTTAAGCTAGGTTTTTCTTATTGGATCCTTAACTACCACATTTTTTAGAAATTATATGTTTAAGGACTGGTTTCGCAGTATGTATTATTCAGCACTGCAAAGTGCTAGTGCTTGTTAGGTTTTGGTAGTCATGATTTCTCCTCTCGTATTCCTCTCCCTCCTCCACAGTTGTGTCGTGGTTGAAACTTTCATCCCCAGAAGAGAAGTTCTCCCACTCACCCCATCATATTTGGACGGTGGTGACTCGGATATGAGTAATTTGGCCCTTGGATTTGATCAGCTTTGCCAATGGATCTGTGAATTTTCCAACAGCAACGGTAGTGGCACCTGACAGCTGCAACTACGGCGGGACGAAGGCGCGTTGAGCTTCAGTGGCTGAGATGATATCACCTACTTCCTCCATACTCGCCTACAAGCAAACCGGTGGTCTCCAATACTGCAAATGTATAGTTTTGAAAGATTTTTATTTTGTACTCCCTCCGTCTGGATTTATTTGTCCCTCGTACCATTGCAACTAGATAAAAATTAGTGATGTCTTTAAATTGGTAAGTAATTATATTTCGAATATAGATATTGTTTGATAGATCTCGATTAGCTTTATAAGACAATGTTTTTAAAATTACATAAAACATTATAAAGTATAAAATATAATTATTTTAAAAAGTGACACAAACT
Organism: Vaccinium darrowii; assembly: GCA_020921065.1. NCBI lineage: Eukaryota > Viridiplantae > Streptophyta > Magnoliopsida > Ericales > Ericaceae > Vaccinium > Vaccinium darrowii. The sequence goes on along the minus strand of CM037154.1, from coordinate 19,621,807 downwards.
CCAAAAAATAGACTAACAAATCCGAACAGAGGGAGTAGTATTTTGTACTATTTTGTTTTGTCAATTGTCATTACATGGGTCCGGGATGTGCCCCTATTGGACTCGGAAAGGTAGCACAGAATTGAACCTTTGAGCCGCAGCAGCAATCCTGCAAAGAATAGTAAGACAGGCGGTAAAGTCGGGGGTAATAGGCCCAGTCAGTAGCTTTGGGTCCCTCTGCTATGCTTTGGGCCCATATTTATCGCAGGCCCACATCTTCCTTTCTTTTTTGGTGCATACATCTTCCTTTCGAGCATAAACAATTCGAGTTTGAGTTGGTCGCTTGTTAAAAATTCGTTTTAAGATTGATTTGATGCATAAATAAATCAAGGTTGAATTTTTTTAAAAAAAAAAGTCTTTAAGCTTTCAAACTAAGGCTCCATTTGTTTGAGCGTAAAATATTTTCCTGTAAATTATTTTTCAGAATTATGGTGTTTGTTTGCATAAATTGTGGGGAAAGTAAAATATTCTACACTTTTCCACGTGAAATTGACTTACGGATGAATTTGACAAAAATCGTTTTTCGGCCTAGACGCAGCCCACTCGCACATATTGATCCCTTGCTCTCTATGCACTCTCTCTCTCTCTCCACGCATGAAGCCAAATGCTACAGTTTCTCTCTAATATTGTTGATTTGTTGGCCCGCCTCTCTCTCTCTCTCTATCTCTATCTCTAGATACCAAATTATGCCCATACAGTTTCTTTTGGGGCAACATTGACCCAAAAAAATAAAATAAAAAAGGACGTGGAGTTCTCTTGTACCAGTGACAAGTGTCTTTTTTGAAAATTTGTTTTTATAATTAACCAAACATCGGAAGACAAAAATGAAGATTTTATTTTCATCAAGATTATTTTATTTCGAAACAAACGGAGCCTAAATTCGAACATGTTAATACTAAGGTCATTCATCTTTAGGATTTATAAAAAGAAAATGCTAACCTCCACCCAATAGGTGGAGAATAATATGTAAAACGTATACTGATATTCAAGAAAAGCATATTAATACCTACAAAATGTCCATTGAATAAAGTTTCATTTATTTTCATGTAACTATTATCCACCGCGAAATGAGTAGAGATTAGCAATACCCTTTATAAAAATATTCAATTTACTACTCACTCCGTTCGCGTTTATTGGTTTATTTTTTATAGTCGTGTCATATTTTAAATTATCTATATTTTTCAATTCATAATGAGTTTCATAATTTTAAATTTTTCGTATAATAGAACCAATTGAGATTTATCATAGGAAACTTCTTTTATATATATATATATATATCATATTTTTAGAATTCGTATTAAAAGATACCCTTATGTACGAGTATAATTTTTTAAGCAATGTGGAATACTAAAATGGACAAACACATGTAGACGAACGTACAAATCCGAAACACTACATCAACTGTGAGAATCCACGAGACAACTAAACCAGTTACAGGGTATAAACAAAGAAAGGAAAAGCCTTCATACGAAGGTAAAGAGATTCGAATTCCTAACCTTCTAATGAGATGCAAGAACCTGACCAATTGAGCTAGCCCCACTTGGTTCACTTGGTTTCGTTTCGTGAGTTTAAACTTGTTTTAAAACCAAGGTTATGAATCCCATACCAGCCAAGGTACCGGTTTTCTTACTAGTACGGTACGGTACCAGTACCGGACCGATACCGGTACCGTTTCAGATTTAGCGGTACTACCGGTATATACAATTATACATGCACAAATACCCATAATTTTTCCGATGAAAAATATTTACTACAATAATTTTTGGTTTACTACATGCATTGTGCGGGTTACATGGTAGTAGTTAGCGATTATACACAAATACCCATAAAGAGAGGAAAAGTACAAATTACTAGTATATTTTTTTTTTAAGGAACCGAAGAGTTTGGATAAAACTTTACAACTATACAACACATTCCATATAAGAGCATCCTTATTAGCCGACTCAAACCAACCCAAAAGCTAAAGTAGCAAGTGAGGGAGGAAGGACTGAGGAAAAACAACTCAAAATCAGGCGACTCAAATTAACACAAATTTGTAGGGAATGATCACTAACTTAACAAATCTGAGTACCTCCTGTTAACTCACTTGTCTTTATTCTATTAATTTCTCATGCCAGCACAGCAAAACACCAACTGATTTCAACAAAAAATGGTTGGATTGTTCACCTGATGCTCACCGGAAAAATGGTCGGAAATTGCACAGCGGCCGAAATCTAGATATAAGATGAGTTTGATCTCACACTGGCTGGAATCACACAACCATGGCCGAAAAATCGCACACCCATGGCTGAAAGGTGGTGGGGTGGGGTAATCAGCAAGGTAAAGAATTTTGTTCCGTACCTCTCCCACGCTAGACCCATCTTCTTCACTTCATATTCTTTTTCGAAGTATACATAGAGAAAGAGAGCCCTAGAGCAACTTTACTTCATCTATTTTTCCAAATTGTGGATTTGGGATTTTTGTGGTTCTTGTTTTTGGTAGAAATGAAAATAGATGAAGGCAGAGAGGAAGAGTAAAGTGTGTGTGTGTGTGTGTGTGTGTGAGAGAGAGAGAGAGAGAGAAAGAGAGCAATAGAGAAATACTACTCCGTATTGCTTAAAAAGTGTTGGTGGAGTAATCCAAGGCCGGCAAACCGCGTGTTGGCCGGGGTGTGGGATCGTTGAATAAAAAACTAAGAGTAAAGTTAAAATAGGGAGTCTGATTTTGTGAGTTTTTGATAAGGTGACTTCCTAATTTATAAAATGTGTTTCGGAGGTTAAATTTGGTGTTTTTTATTTTTATTTTTTTGTGAGGCTGATAAGGATGCTCTAACATTACAGCACTAGCAGATAAAAGTTTTTTTTCCCTCGAAAAAAGGACCTTTACACGTGTTCGGTGTGCCGCTTCTTCTTCCCAGGCCTCGTTTGTTTGACCGAATATAAATGGATGGGATATGGGTGGGATATGAAATCCTTAGGATATTGCTCAGGATATTAATGGATGAAGAAAATTCATATCAATGGATGAAGAAAATCCATGTACAGTGTTTATGTTAAACGGGATATAGCCATTAGAAAACACTTTTTTTGGTTGAAAAAATCATATCCCGTCCAAATCCCACCCCTTATGGAATCTTATATCCCGTACGGATTAAGATAAAACTTACCGGTGAGGGATTTCAAATCCCATCCGAAAAAAAGTTAACGAACATGGAATTTTGGGTCCCACTCCATCTCAATCCCAAATCCCACCAAACGGCCAAAATCAATTCCCAAAACCAAACCCAGACAAAACTTTTTCTGTTCTCCTCTTCTTCATCTTCCCCAAAATCAAACCCTAAAATTACTGTGTCCAATCCGCACCTCAAATCTCCCTCTTTTTCATCACCACTCCTCCACTCCTTCCTCGCCGGCGGCCACGGCCTCCATCGCCGGAGCTCTGGCTATTGAAATCGAATCGGGCGATCGAAGTCCAAAATGGAGGATTCCTGCAACTAAGCATCACAGCCTTGTCAGGATTGAAAGTGCCTCACCCGACACAGATCTGCAATTTTTCGGACGAAATTTCCGGTAAGTTTATCTCTTCCGGTATTGTCCTGATTTTCCGGTACTGACCGGTAAGGGCCGGTATTGGGATCGGGACGAAATTATACGTTGGTGGTACCATTTACACGCCAATTCGGTACGTACCGACCAGTATGGAACGGGATTCACAACCTTGTTTAAAACTCATTTTTAAGTTTTCGCACTGTATTCGCAGAGGGTAGGAGCCGGGACCAGAAAAATAAAAAAAAGGAAAATCTCTCTCGTCTTAATTTGGTTGCTGATTCATTTCTCCAAGCCCAACAATGGCGTCAAAGCTTCTGAGAAGCACTACTCACCAAATTCTCGGTCTCGTTCGAACAAGCCCTAACCCTAATTTTCCACTTAAGCGATTGAGTCTCACTCCATATCTAGACCTACTTACGAGACATTACTCGGAAGTTGCTAAACCAGTTCCAATCGAACCCTCGTTACCGGTAAAGCCCCCAATCGGTGGTGGGAGCACAAACGTTGAGAAAGGTTTCAATAAGGGAAAAACGCCATCGTCTTCTCTGAATGCAGCTGAGCTCGCTAAATTCGCTGCCATTGCTGAAACATGGTTGGTGAATCAGTTCCGTTTTGATATCTGTTCGTTTGTTTAAATTGTTTGTGTTTTCTTTGTGGTTATGTTTGGTAGTTCAGAAAAATGTAGGAGGAGAGAGAAAAGACCTGTTGTAAAAGAGATGGAAAAAATAAAAAAAAAACCCCAAAGCTCGACACTTGGCGATAATTAAGTCATTTAACAAGGAAATTCGTGATATGCGTGGAATTTTGATAGTTTTTCTGGAATGCAGTATATGTTTCTTTTGTTTGTTGAATTGTTTGCATTTACTTTGTGGCAGTGTTTGGTAGCTAGAAATATGTAGAAATAGAATAAAAGACCAGTTTTAATTGGAATGGAAAAAGTAAAAAGCTCAACACTTGGGATTATAAAGTCATTTAACATGGAGAGCTGTTATATGCATGTAATTCTAGAGCTCTTCTAGAAATGCAGTCGAAGATTTGTTTGAAATATTTGAAGGGCCATAGAATATAGCCCCCAGAAATGAACTCAAGTAATCAGGATAATATGATACATTACTGCTTAATGTACCTTTAGCGTTTTCGTATAGGATTGGACTATTAATTGAACTACATTTTAAGCAAAAAGTCAGCAACCACAGCAGTTGATAGCTATAACGACTTGTGAAGCTCAAAGCCATTGTAGACTGCGCATTTAGTTTGATTTTCGTTGGGAAATTTCAGGTTTCGAAGGTGTTTGCAATATCATTAGAGATCAATGTATTGCTATGGTTACTTGGAAAGGGATTTGGTAATCTAAAGCCTCATCCAAGATGGTGTGGACAGCCACCGGAGCTGGGAAGGTCCACAATTTAGATTATCTGAATTAGTGGAATCACATTGTTGTTATTACTTAGTTATTGATTGATTGTAGGCTGGAGGGGGCCTTAATTTTGATTGCTTGGGCTTTCCCAAGGATTATGTTAGAGCTTATACTTTGTTTGCATAGGGTGCAATCGGTATCATAGAAGGGGACTATGGAGAGCAGCTATGCTTTAGTTGAAATAGAACCTTTTGGAACCAGCGTAATTTTTGACGTATATACGTTGTGCATAAGCTCTATTTTAAGTGAAATACTTTAACAAGAGGCACCAAGGTGGGCATTGAGAATAGATAACTTGACCATTTAGTTTGGACTTTGTGTGATTTTTGGTCCTTGAATCACTGTAGAATGCATCTTGAGTATTTGCTTGCACATGCTTTGGATGGACATGGATTGCATCTACTTTTGGCTTGTTGTAAGGAAGCTTTCTTAGGGATGCTAGAAATTGGTTCTGGGTTACTTCCGAAGCCCCGGAGCCCTATTTCTTCATTTTAGGAAATGGTGGGACAGTTCCTCTTTGTCTTGTATCTTCTTTATTATGCTAAAAGTATAAGCTTTTGGTGACTTGCTGAAATCAATAGTCAGATGTCATGCTAGAGTCTGCACTTCATGGCAAAGGCTTTTTCCTTCTCCAATTTTCAAGTCCAGCCTTCCATTTTATATTGTCTACTCTTAGGGAATGTGCATTACATGCCCACTTGTTGATTACTTTTCTTGTAAAAAGTAACAATATACTTGACGGAGTTACATGTCAGTTTTGAATTCTTGTGGAAAGAGAAGTATTGGACCATTATAGCACCATAGATGGTGTCTATGCATGCCCTATGGATACATATAACGGGGAAAAATGTGAATGTGCATGTGATGGGGTAAACATTGCCATTAGTAAGCTTATGTTGGCCTGCATTAAGGTTGATCGTCTTATTCTTTAGTGTCATTTTGTCTTCCTGTTTCCTCTTGTATTTTAGTACTTGTTTATGTTTTATGTTCAAAATGATGTAATTATTTGGGTTCGGAAAATTTTGTCCGTAGTGATATCAGCAGGTGTCACTGACTCACTGTGACTCACATCAGGAAACTTCCTATTTCCAGTGCGACCATATGCCACATTCTTCTTACTTGTTCTTCATGTTGACCTCAGCTTGTGTATCATATGGAACTGTACTTGTTCCTAAGCTCTAAGTGTTATGTAGTATTTGATCTTATGGTAGGGATCCAAACAATGTTGCCATAATTGCATGGTTACCTTCTTAAATCTGAATGCTTCTCATTCTTTTTTTCTTTTTTCTTTTTTACTTTGTTTTGTATGTTTCCTGGACAAAGGGGGTTTCTGTGCCCTCGTAACTTGGACCCAGTAAGACCACAAACTGTATGATGGCTTACCTTGTAGTTAGGACCATTAACAAATGGTGAGTATTTGGGTTTAGACGTTTGTTCTGTTTTGGACTGATGTATTCTAGAATCTTGATACATGTCACTGCTGTAACAAGAATCCATACGAATCACCTAGTTTTTTGGCTTTCTGTTTTTTTATTGTTACATAAAGGAGACCCGAACTCGAGTTTTGGTTAATGATACCTGAGCCTATGGGTTGGTCTGCTGGGGGACTTATGTTCGATTCTTAGTTGCAGGAACCTTCTAAAATGGGTGCGCTCCCAAGACGGGAGCTTGAATCAGCACTCCCAAGATGGGAGCTTGACGGGAGCTCGCTCCCCTCGAGATGGGAGCTCGCTCCTAACTAGGATGGGAGCTTATCGGGGCCATTAAAGCAATTATTCTCATACTTTTAAGGGTGTAAAAATTAGAATATGAAAATCATATGAGTCAAGAAGTTTGCATATTGAAAATATCTAACTTTCAAAAAAATTACCCTTTAAGATAGGGAAAATTCTCATTAAGTTTCACTTTTCTTCAATGGTTAAGTATTTAAAGATATTTTATATACATATTTAAAGATGATCTATATACGCTCCTTAAGCGCTCCCAACCTTGGGAACTTCTAGGTGCCTCCGCTCCCCCGCACCCGCACCCGCTCCCATCCCCGCATCCACTCCTGCATTGTGCAACTAAGGTTCTATTTATATTCTCCATTTGTACATAAGTAGGTAGAATTTGACATCTACGTGTAATTGTGCGCACGCGTGTGTATATGCATATGCTAAGTCGCTAATAATTAACCTTGATTCTGATTTGGTGCCCTTTGACAATAGCAATGTGATCCATTATCTTATATAATTAGGTGGGATGCCGAGGGACCATTTAAGCCATTGCACGTGATGAACCCAACGAGATTGAGTTTCATCCGGTCCACTCTTTGCCGGCATTTCAGGTGTTATGTCTTTTTATTCTCTCATCTTTTTTGTGTTTGGTTTTCTCTCTCTCTCTCTCTCTCTCTCTCTCTCTTTTTTTTTTTTTTTCTTTCTGTTGTAGTGGTTTCTTCCATGCCATCAATTTGGAAAATATTAACTACAATTTAACTATACTTTGGAGGAAAGTGATTGGAATATTGTCTGCTCATGGAAATGGTATTTCCAGGTTAGGTCTAGTCAAGCATTCACATATTTCCCAACCTTTCATTCTAGCTAGGGAGGCTAATGGGAGGGTTTGGGCAGGTCAAAATGGTTCAGGAGCTGAAAACAACCCAACTTGCGATAAAAGCCCATGCATGAAACATATAGGTGATGACCAATAGTTTCACAGCTTTTGTATCAAGATACAAATTCCAAGTTACAAAAAATTGTGTGCAAGTCTTGTACAGCCATGACTTATTTAGTTTCTACTACTGGGACATAGAAACATACAGTAACATTGAAATAAACAACTATATAGGAATGAAAATTGATGGTAAAAAGACTCCACCTTGCCTTCAGAGTGTTTCTTCAGCCTTCAAAAAATTATTGTATGCATAGAGAGGGGGATGGGGATGAAACCACTGTCACCACGCGGCATGGTTTCTTCTCCAAAGAGAGAGAACAGAGCCAACATATTAGCTGCAGCAGCTTCTGCCATTCAACGTAGTTGGCTAAACTAGTCGTAGCTCCCCACCCCCTGAAAGCCGATAACTAACCATCTGTACTGGTTAACATTCTGGTCATTATTAGGTGACCCTAAATTATGAGTCTCATCATATAATCATTGACGCAGAAGCATTCAAGTCCAGTGTGTTTGGGCAGATTTGGCACCTCTACTTTTAGTATATTTAATTTATTGTTTCCCCATTCCCGAGAGAAATTCAATTTCCTGTCTTTGACTATGTCTGTAAAGATATGTCGTTGAAAGTCTGACATAGATAAGTGGTCCTGTCATGACTTAAAATGCTGCTACAGAGCTTCATTGCCAATTATTTTAGCATGATAAATGGTCACATCAGGAAGAATACTCCCCATGTCCCTTAATGATAGTCCTCTAATCCATTTTGGATGTCCCAAAAAATTAGTCCTCTTAGAAAAGTCGAGCACAAACTATTGGTTAAATTTCCAAAATCTAATCCTTTTTTTTTTAGAACACATTTGGTTTCTATTGTAGTTTTTAGCTCAGTTTGGTACTTTCATAGGTTTTCTCCTTTTCAAGAGCGTCAACTAGGCAGAACTTCATAAGTTCATATTTTGTGGTTAAAGCAGATTTTGGTTGCAAGAATAATCTTTAAAAATTCTTTTTTTAAGCGTGTTTGACGGTAATTTTAGTAAATTTCTTCCATTTGAATTTGATACAACTTCTGGCTTTTTAACAAATACAGGCAAAATAATGTTCAAAATCCAAAGGCGCAAACTGTGAAATATGGAGAATAGGTTTGTTTGTCATTGCGGCTTTCTGTTAATTGGTTGGTGTCCAAATTTTGACAAATGAATAGAAGTCTCCCCTCGTCTTCTACTATTTCAGTGGCCGTCCTTATGGCAGTTCCTACAGAGATCACTCACACAAAATCCATGGCGGTTGTGGTTGGTCGATAAACTTTGAGGAAGGTTTTTGTTAGCCAGGATTCTAATATGGCTAGTATCAGAAAATTTTGGTAGACGTCTATGGTTGGGTTAGATTTGTAGTTGCAATAGTATTGAAGATAGATAGTGGTTAGCTGACCTTTTCAAAAGAAGGCTGTTAAAAAAAAAAGACCTTTCAAAAGAAGAGATTGTTCAAGTCTTGAACTTGCTCGTTGTTTAAAAGCTCCATGCTAAAATTGGATGATAATGCCTTTCTTGAATGAAAGTGTTGATGTTTGGTTAGAAAGGATGCCTTGGGCTTGTTGGTCTTATGTTGACATGAAGGAACTTGAGAAAGCCCTAAATGCTTCCTTCGTTTCTTTGCGTGTGGGTTCTAACTTTCTTGTTGAAGTTGGAGAAATCCTGCCCAAAGTGGAAATGTTTTTATCGTGTCAACTTTTAAAATAACCACCCACGCTTTCTGTTTAATTTTCTCATGAGAAGTTGAACCACCTCTCTCCTCTTTCTCTGAGGCCTTTGGTTCTTCAACAGGCAGCTGAGATTTTTTTCCAACTTCACTGCTGAATTCAATAAATCCATTACAACTAGGGTAGATATGTGATAGGCGTCATTCCATGAGCGAGGAAGCCTTGCAAAGACGTGAGGATGATCTGAGGCCCGAGCGGGGTAGCCGGGTAGCTTATCATGTTATTTCTGTCCTCATTGTTGGACAGGGCATTTCCTTGGAAGAGCATATGGAGGTCATATGTGCATATTAAGGTGCCCTTTATTTTGGCCTTAGCTTTCGATTCAGTTGTCAGTATTTTAGCTTGGGAACCAGTTCTCCTTTATGATAGTTGGGAATCACTCATCACTTGCTGATAATTTCGAAACAATAGTATTATGCTGCAGAATAGATGTGTATGTGTATCGTGCAGAGCAACCAGTTAGTCTCAATTCTTTGTTGCGAAGAAGCCATACATTTGTCGAGTATGTCACAACATAGTGGATGTCTTCACCTGTCTCGTAGTGTTTTGAAACCTGGGGATAGGTCAAGAGGGTGAGAAAGGCTTGGAGGGTGGTATCTATGTGCTGGAGACAGTGTAGTAGTGTGGAGAGGAATAGGGTGAATCTGTCATCATGTAAAGATGTCTATACATATCCTGATGATGATTTTACTTTATCCTTCTCCATTTGATGTCGTTGGACTGATATTTGTCTTTGCTATTTTCCATTATTGATTCCATAGGGATTTGATAACTGATGGTGACCTATAGTCTATAGCTTTTTTTCTTCATCGACAGGGAGGTTGCATGCCTTCTGCCACTTCATTTCACTAGTAAAGAAGTGTAGTGCTAGCTGAGCTTTTTCTCTTTTAGTGTTTGTAAGTTTATGAATTCAATTTTGGATCTATGCAGTGATGTCTGCCAATTATGCAGTATTATGCACTGTTTTTTTTGCTGGTTTTCTTTATTTTCACTTCTGGTAAATAGAGCTTTTATACCCACGTATGAGTTCTAAATACTATTCTATTATTCAGAAAGGATCTACATTGTCCCAGGCCTTTGGAAGGACTGAAAATTGTAGATGTTGGCTGCGGAGGGGGAATTCTCTCAGAGGTATAGACAGATTGAATCTGTTTGATGCATCAATGAGCTGTCTTATTTCCTATTAAAGGGCATAACATCGTCAGCTATTACCATCAATGGCATTGAAGTTCTGATGGCCTTAAAGGTTTGGGTAAATCAGTTGCAAGCATGCATTCTCCCTAGCATTAAATTCTCATACTTGGTCTACTGACCAGTTGCAAACAGTGATTCATATGGTGGTTCAAAGGTATTGTAAAGAGTGCTATGTTGTTCACTTGTAAACAGAAGCGACTTTCTAGTGTTATGAAAACTTGCAAATAGAAGATTTATGTTGTATCTAGTACTGTCTAGAATGACAGGATTAGAATTTTCACAGACACGCTAATACTCCTAGCTTTCTTATTGCATGTCCTCATCTATTAAATGCATCTATGCTACATGGCCTCTAGTACATATGTGCGGGGCAGGCATATGCCAGATGTCAATTCATCTAACCCCTATATCCAAGGGCACTTGCATTGCAAAAATTTATCTTTCTTATATTAGTTCTTTCACTCCTATTTTATATGGCAAAATGGCATTTAAAATGTGTAATGGAGCATTTCGTCCACAAATGCAAGCTTTATGCATGACTATGTTATACGTTAGAACTGGATGACAAAATATCCTTCCTTGGTGGCTATCAATCAAGCATAGTAGCTGGGTGGTACCATAGACCCTATCCAAGTGTTGGGTTTAGTGTGTCGGGTGGCTCTTAACGGGTACCTCTTATGTTTGGAAGAGTCCAAGTACCGTAGGTCTGCATTGTCCCTAGTGGAGAGATTCATTTTTGTCTACATTTTCTTGTTTCACGAGATGTGAACAGCGTGTAATGTAAGAATGATTGTGAAACCTCGCTAAAGAAGTACCAAATGTGGGAAATGATCAAGGTGTTCTCAAATGATAATTAACAGAAATGAAGTCGCATCAAGCAACCTAGGAAAAAAGTTATAGAATTGGTTATGAAATTCCCTTGGCCTGCAAGAAATGTTTCCAGATGTTGAATAAAAGCTCAAGGGATCGTTTAAGGGACCCTGAAAAATTTCGTTCTTTATTAGTGTTTAATTGCTCATCTAGGGGTTCGGGATTATTATTTCAAGTGTTGTAAATCTCTGATACACTAATAGCTTAATTCGTAAGAACGAAAGACTCAAAATCTCGAGGAAATTATATCTTAGCCTGAAGTGATTTATAAAAAAATGGTTATAAAAGAAAAGCATTCGAAAGAAATCTTAGTATAATTTGACTGTTTTATCTAGTAACATGTGTATTAGCTTCTGTATGTTTTATTTGAAATACTTGTTGAACAGAATTTTCCTCTAGGATGGATCTTTCTCTGGTTTTACTATTTTTCTCTTTGGTTTTCAGCCTTTGGCTCGAATGGGAGCTACTGTGACAGGGATTGATGCTGTTGAGAAGAATATTACAATTGCTCGCCTTCATGCGGTATGAGCTATTCTATGTTGTGTGTTAAGGATGAGTTACTAACTTAACAATTATGTTGTTTTGTGCTTATGTGTATCAAATGGTAGTAGTCTACCAAAACAATGAAAAAATAACAGATGGCTGTAGATTGGCCTAGGCAACCGCTACTCGTTAAGTTACCAGTAGTTCTTAGAGCTTGAGCTATTAGGAAATGAGCCCAACAATATATATTAAGCTATCTAACACCCTCCCTCACGTGCAACCCCATCTTGCACCGTTGCACGTGGAGATGCAAATTTTCATAGATAGATTGATACAGAATACGAAGCGGAGAAGCGGAATGCAAACAGGGGACAGGGAACAAATGCAAACATAGATACTTGAACCCAAGACCTCTCCCAACAAATACTTTGATACCGTGTTAAGTTACCAATAGTCCCAAAAGCTTAACACTACTCAAAGATGATACTCATCTACCCTACTGGAAATTACAAAGCCACTGTAGCTACAAAGTTACTGAGGTTTTGGCGTTGTGTTACAAACAAGCTTGTCATACCTCACATTTGTATTGCTTAGTTTCATGAAGTGCTCTAGCTTCAGCGCAAGGACTTGGGAATGTGATAACATCCCACCATCCCAGCATGAGTCCCCTCCAATATCTCTCACTGCTCACTGGGATCTGTTTTTATCATTTCGCTCCAGATGCAGTATAGAATTCATTTCTTTCCTACTTGTCAAAACCACTGGACCTTGCCATTTATGTTGGAGTTTGGAGTCATTGACCATTGTGATCATGGACCTTAAGTTGCCCTGAGTGTATAGGAGATTGTGGCTGAACTAAGTGCTCTTCTCCTTAGGACAAATTACTTAACTACAGCATGCAATTTGCATCATATACTGTGACAAAAGGGATGGCTGCTGACTGTCTGTGCTATTGTCCGTTCTTCTAGGAAATCATGGACAGTTCCCAAAATCACACCTTGCTTTTGATATTTTTGTTAACCAGAGCTTTCTGACTAGTATAAACTTGGATAAGTTATCATAATTCTATTGTGTTTTCAAGGTATTTATAAGCATTGTTCACTTGCCCAGGATTTGGATCCACTAACTTCAGCTATCGAATATCGTTGCACAACAGCTGGTACTGCCCCCATTTAATTAGTTTCTACAAATTTAAGCTGTTTGTTCATTTGTTTTATAGTGAACCAGAGTTGTTGGATATTGTGGTGTGCAAGCAGTGTTTAATTTAATGCTAAACATTTACCACCCCCCCCCCCCCCCCCCCCCCCCCCCCAAAAAAAAAATCTAATGCTAAACTCAATCACCAAATGAGTTAAAAAGAATCGTGGGTGTTTCTTAAAAGCATTAAGCAATAAAAATCTAATAGTGAAAAAAAAAGGTACAAAGAACAAAAATGGACATGAGCTCAACCAAGAAATAAACAGAAAGTGCGTGAAAAAGAAACTAAATAGCACATGTTTCCAAACTCTAGCAATTAGACACATGGGAATCCCTTTAAAAAGGAAGGGACACAATGCAAAAACTTTTTCTTTTGGTAAGTGGAAACCAAAAGATCTCAATTTTCAAAGATGATCCCACTTATAGAGTGAGATTATGGTTGTATAGTACTTTGATATTGTTTTGATGAGTTAGTGGTTCAATACTTCAATTGTCCTCAGGACCGTGAACACCTTCGTCCAGTGGGTTAGATTTTACTGTAGTTAAAGCAATAATTGGGTGCCGAAGCACCAAAAGGTGTCTCCTAGTTGAAGAAAACTGGCTGGACACAGATATTGAATTTTGGTTCAATGGTATTTGACCAACAGAGTAGCCATTTCCCACATCTACATGCCATGATATGTTAGTAAGTCTGTGGAGAAGGAAGGAAAGATGTGACCACGTAGATTTTCGTTCAGGTTGGGGATGTGTACATGGAGGAGACACTCTTGAGGACAAAGAAGTAACTGGAAAGTGGGAGAAGACAAAACTTGACAACTTTTTATGAACATCTTAGCCTTCAAATTGGAAGGATTCCATAATGTATATCCTTTCCAACTTTTAATGTCGTGTGTAAGAATCCACATTTGAAAGATTTACTAAATACAACCAAAAGTTTGAAGCTAAGTGAACTTGTTCCATTTATTGGTAAAAATGAAAGATCTGTCTGCACGATGTCGTAACTGAGCAAAACAGTCATCCCACTTTAGGTCAATCTGTTTTCTGTGGTGGTGGATGTGGTATAGTTTTCTGTAAGTCCTGGGTCTCTTTTGATCTTCTTGAAATGGCAAGAGGTAGAATTTTGACATTTTCCGATTGCCCTTGTAGGTTGCTAATTAGTAAACGAAGAGTTTCAGTTTGTTGTTTTTGTTTGTAACTTGTAATGGAAACTGGGAACTGCCTTTCATGTTTAAAGATGTTGGTAGTAGGGACTAGGGACTATTAAATAAATAGTATTAATTGTTCAAATCTTGTTGTTGACAATCATGAAAGTTGTAGGCTTATGTTAATTCCTCATGTCACAGCTCTTGTAGCTCGAACTTTTAGTTAAATATTTCCAAGCTCACACACAATTCTGTGGACAGAAAAACTTGTTGAGGAGCGCAGAGAGTTTGATGCTGTTATTGCTTTAGAGGTACAGTACATAATTGTTATTTTAAGTGCTGTTGGGTAAAAATGGTTACATTGCTGCTATTTATGTTTGTTAAGTCACTATTTGTACACTACTTGCATACAAAGGGTTTTGGGCTTTATGTTTGGCCAAACATTGCAATATATGAAGCACAGGTACTCCAAACTACAGTTGGCCAAACATTGCAATATATGCAGCATGGGTACTCCAGAAAAATGCTGCACGAGTACCAGCTATTTAATTACTACAGTAATATTGAAGATATGTGCATAAGACTAAACATCTCCTAGCCATATCCGTATCCTCTTTTTATAGGTTTTTTCCATATCGCTGTGCCGTTACAGACCGTGTAATCCACCCCTACTCGTGCTTCATAGTTGTACTCTATTGAGCTTAACTTCATAGTTTATGGGTATTGGACTATCAATTTCAGGTTGGCTTCTTTTTGAAGAAGCCAAACCCTGCTGAATGTTCACTACCAGATAGTAATAAGCTCAAACTACTTAGTCCCGATGCCATCTATCCCATTAACAATTACAAGCAATTGCTAAATTAATAATTTAGTGGATGAACTGGACCTAGATGTTTGCAATAACCCGTCAAACACCCTGATTTTTTTAGGAAAACTGATGGTTCTTCTGTGTCCCTTCTGCTTCCTCGTTCTGCTTATGCAGTTTGGTATTTTTGCTGTTGTTTTCATGTCACTCAGGTAATTGAGCATGTTGCTGATCCTGCTGAATTCTGCAAATCCCTGGCAGCGTTAACTGTTTCTGATGGAGCCACTGTGATATCAACAATCAATCGTTCAATGAGATCCTATGCAACAGCCATCGTTGCGGCTGAGTACATTCTTCAATGGGTAAATGTCTTATCGAATGGTCGATCAATTCATTACTTATTTTTATCTCCCCATAATAATGTTCGGTATTTGCTATAGAACTCCTGCCCATTCAGTTGAACTTGGTCTCCTGCCTTTTGCCTTCTTCTTCCTTTTTGGATAAGTTACCCTTTTATATTTTGTTTTGGGTGGACGAAGTTCCTCTGTCTACATTGTCTTATTAGTGTGATCTTCCAATGCATTTCAATGATGTTACATGGCTCAACATTGAGTTATTATAAATGCCAAAAATTAACGATGAAGTGTTTAAGCAAATCATAGTACATGCTTCATGAGGTTTAAGAATGCTGAATTGGATAAGTAGTTCTGGCTATGTTTGGTAAGTTATAGTACAACTTGTTTTCTTTTCATTTATGTTGATTTTTCTATCCCCTAAAGAGCTGTCTGGACATTTGTTCTTTAAGGCGCTGAGGTCAACGTATTTACTCCATTTGAGTAAGCTTGAATTTGAACCATATAATAGAGCTTTGGCATCTAATTAGCAGGATGTAGAAAGATAACTAAATGTCTAAATCTTCTCCGTAAAAAATCTTTTGTGCTGATAGAGGAAAAAAGTTAAACATATTTATTGAGAAAGTTATTTACATAAATTATAAATACAAAACAATTGCTTGATGCTTGAATTATCTCAGTGGGTCAAGTCTAATAGCAATTCAATACACAAAAACTGAGATGTACTATTTAGCCATCTTACTCCAAGTTGAATTGATATAATTTTTATAATTTCATTCCAACATCTCCAAATTCGAATTGCATTGTTGGTTCTATCGACAAAGAGAAAGAAACAAGACTATCCTAAAAAATTACTTAATAAAAAAAAAATTGTAAACAATTGCTGTAGTATAGTGTTTACCGCCCTTGGTTTGGCCACTCTTGAACTTAAGACATTATGCATCAGAAAGTGATGGATTTATTTATTTATTTATTTATTTTTGCATTAGACATCTCATTTCATCAGTGTAGAGTAGTAGAGGAGTTGTTCTAATTTTGAAATAAAAAGTTTGGAATGAAATGATATACAAAACATATGAGAGTGGTTAGAAAGAGAATAATGCATGAAGAGACATTATAAAAATACAAAATTTAATAATAAAAAGAGGATTGAGTGGGGGCCCAGCCCCTCACTGGATGTAGCCTCCCTCTGCCATTGTTGGTAAATGTAACTGTGGACGCCGTACTTATGAATTTTGCTTGCCACCACTCTTCGGTATTCCTGGAAGCTCCCAATGATAAGAAGCTTATTTAGTTGATGAAGTGACTCAGGGTCTCTGCAAGAACGTATTAACCTCTTTCTTTGCCGATAAAAAAAGAAAGAAAGAACGTATTAACCTCTGAAACTCTTTTCATTCATCAAGAAACCCTTGGGAAAAACTGTGACCTTTAGTTCAAGGAGAGATTTATGGCAGTGGGTTTGGTGAGAGGGAGAGAGGAAGGAGAGTGGGTTGAGTGGCATATTTGTAGTTTGTGGAACTAGGATAGGGAAGTTTGATGGAAACCTCATGGGAGGTATTTGTAGTTTTCCCAAATGAAAAACATTCTGTCAGCTTGTTCCTTTGTGTTTATGATTCGTCTTTCATATAAATTGTTTGAGACATGCATTCTATTGCTTTCATAGATGTATACTGTAGTCGTATGTCTTAGATGTCTTATTTGTGCGTTGGCTTAAGACTTTTGAGGTATTTCCCTACACCCCAAGCAGGGACGTGCATAGGTTCAGCCTATGAAGCACCGACACTCCTAAAGGCTAGCGTGTCCCCATGTCCGACACGGGAACACGCGGGGACAAGGCAAAATACGTATAGGACATGCCACGTGGCATGTCTAATAAAATTAATTAATTTTTTTTAGGGGCACACGGTGGGGACATGGGAGGACACGGCAGGGGTTAAATATGCAATTTTTAAATTTTTTTGGGGAGGTAAATGTGTATTACTTCACATAGTTTGGGTTAAAAGGGTAATGTATATATGATACTTGTTTATAGATATTGAAGCTTCATGCTTATACATATAACTATATTTTTCATTGGTATAAAATAAATTTTATTTATTTTTGCCGTGTCCCATGCCGTGTTCGCGTCCCTGTCCCTTTTTTGAGAAATCCCGTGTCCTGTGTCGTGTTGTTGTCTGTATCCGTGTCCGTGCTACACATGCCCATTCAAGTTCTAGTAGAGGAAAGTTTGATTTGTCTGAGAGAGGGAGAGATTGAAGCATGGTTGTTGGCATGTTGCATTTGATTAGGTGTTACGTGCCACACTATTTTTTTTAAAGATTTGTTTCTGAACAGATCTGCCACTGTAAAAAACTCACCCGAACTCTACCTCTTTGACGCATTTGTGCATTTGATATTCGACAGCTCCCAAAAGGTACACATCAGTGGTCAAGTTTTCTTACTCCCGAAGAACTAACCCTGATCCTACAGCGTGCTTCTATAACTGTAAGCAAAATGAATCATAAATTTAATGGATCTCCATTCTCCGCTCCCAAGCATTTTTTGCCTCAGTTGTGAATGTGTACTCTTTCTATTTACCAGGTTCAAGAGATGGCTGGGTTTGTATACAACCCCTTGACGGGACGATGGTCTTTATCTGATGACATCAGTGTAAATTTCATCGCATATGGTTCCAAAAACCACCAATAAGGTTACGGAAAGTTTTCGTTCGTGCAAAATTTTGTTTCTGATTTACGTAGTGTTTTTCTATTTATTCTATTTTAAGCTTGTTATCATTGTAATCCAGTTCTATTTTTTCAGAGCTGATTCCTGTTACCAATCTTGTCAAATGAGGGTGCAAGAACTAGTTTTACTCCACCTTTGTCATGTGAGAGAAATGACGGTTGCTCTCGGGTTTAATAACAAAAATGCAAACAAAACCAGAAAATGAGTATTTGTTTAAATAATAACTGTATGAACTACGAAGGGAACCAATGCAGTAAAGCTGCAGGTTTTGCTGTTGTGATAATCATGGAGTTTCTGGCCTTTTGAAAATTTCGAAATGCATAATGTTTTCGTGGGTAGGGTTTGTTTACTCCTACCTGGATCATAGCTTGTCTAGTATTGTACATTGTTGGAGCACGATCATATTTCCATGTGTTTGCTTATAGATTTCACTTATGTAGCGAGACTGCTAAACGAAATCGAAAACTCACCGTTGCTACTACAAGAATTGAAGAACCTTATGGAAACCCTATTATTCTTGCACAATCGATGTGTAAGTCGGTGTGATGGGGTCCTTTTCGATCCGATAGGAAGGGCTGTTGCACAAAGTATACTTCTAAGTAATGGCCTCATAGAACTTATATCTTATCTATATCGGAAGGAAAGAAATTATGTTAGGCAGTAGAGCCTTAATGTGGTCAAATGGTACTTCGAGCTTGGAATTCGAGCTTGGAATGAACATGAAGCAATTAACGATACTTCTTTATAAAGAGGGGTGGACCTAGTAAGGGGTGCCATACAAGAGTTTGGAATTGTTGTGGAACTCTTTTAGTATTATACCACGTGAAGTCATGATAAAATCGCTGTCCAAAAAAACTTGTGATAGTACCTCGAAAAATTACACAAATCGAAATACTCGAATGTATTTCCCTTTTCTAGCCAACAGTAAAATGATTACCCTTTTGTAGGGGTTTTTTTTTTTTTTTTTCCCCCACGTCTCTCACACAATGGTGTTAACTGATAACGTTGAGGGGCCAAAAAAAAAAAAACTCAAAATTAGGATTAGCAATATTTTCAGAACATTCCTCTTCGCCATTGGCTTTTGGAGGATAGTAAATTCTGATTTTACTTTGTACTTGCCAAAGTTACATTATTATTTTTGTGATCCACTCTTCTATAAATGTATGTATACTGGAAAACTTTTATTGTAGAACATAAGATGGCATACCTCCTGATATAATGATTTTTGTGCAAAACAAATCATATATATGATTGATATGAAATAAAGTATAGCACGACACATCCATACAAGCTACAAAGAAAGATTCTGTCAAGAATCATCAACAATTTTTTTTTTTTTTTGAGCAAAACAAATCATATAGTATATTATTGATATCAAATAAAGTACAACACGACACATTCATACAAGCTAGCAACATCAACAAAATTAAAGATTCAGACGTATTCAAGACCCAAACAAACAATCAGACAAGACCAAGGCCAAACCAACACCCTATCTCGAACCGTAACATTTCCTAAAACTAGCCGTCAACGCCTATAGTAATAACCTCAATGCCGCGCACTTAGTCATAAATAAAATTGAAAGTTAAAAAGGTCAAAATAAAGCGCAACGCTAAAAGGTAAGAAAGGTAAAAAGGTCACCGCATAAATACAATAAAAATGTGACCGCATAAATAAAAAATAATGACAAAAAATAAATGAAGGCATTAACAAAGTCGTCATATGGGACCTAAAATACGTAGTTTTGGGAAGCTAAACACATCATATATTGAATAAAGTCAAGTACAAGCGCGCGTGCAAAGGAAACTACTGGTCGAAAATACAAAAAAGCCAACAGAAGAAAAAGTCACTCAGTTTCGATGTCGGATCCAAAACTCCTCTCGTCAAAGTTGGTAGATGGAGGATAACCATTGAATCTTTGCTCCCGTGACAGTATCACTACTGAATCCGCCTCTGACAAAGGACTGAGACCCGATAGGATCAAATTAGCAATGAGGAACTGAATACAATTATGAGACCCACCACATTAAAATTAAGACCCAGAATTTAAATATATCAAAAAAGGTGTGTTGCAATCTAAATTTCATGGTGGGTTTGGCCAACTTTTTAAAGATTTTTGGCACACTCTTTTTAGTTTATTTCTCTTATTTTTACTCCCTCCGTCCATTTATAAGTGTGTTACTTTATCAATTTAATTTAGTAAAGATACATCATCATTACACATTTTACATCAACTTTTACTTCCATTTTTCAAAATTATCCTCCACTTTTATACATTAACTCTTTACCCATTAACTTTTCAAAAGGCCAAAATGACAATTTGACAAATTTTTACCCATTAACTTTTGAAAACACACACTTATTAAGGAACAACCCAAAATGGAAATGTCGACACTATAAAAGAGACGGAGTACAAGATTCGGGTCAAGTTTTTAGACCTTATTTTTCATGTCGATGAGAAGAATTGAGAAAGTATAAAACATAGAGTAAAGTTGAAAGAAGTTCATATAAGACGATGCAGAAGACCCAACGTTTTTGACTTTATTGGTCTTTTCGTCGTCTTATATTACTAACTTTTTCCCACTTTGGTCTATGTTTTTATACTTTTTCAAATTCTCTCGTCCAGAGAAAAAATATGGTATAAAAAATTAAGTTGAATCTTGTAAAGATTGACTGAAAGCAACAAAAAGGACCGTACCAAAAAGGCCATAAAAAGTTTGGTCAAACTCAATCTAAATGAATTTGTTAAATCTCTAATGCTAGTGAAAGAAATAACTGAGAATAATGATAGAGAAAACTGAAGACGCTAAAAAGTTTATCAAGTCTGTATAAAAAATAAAAAAAAAAGATTGTCAAAGACGTTTTTAAGATTTTGTTAGTTTGCGTAAATTTTTTGTGAATTATTAGTTTGTCATGACGTGAAGAGTATAAATTGCAAAAGTTATGATTAAAACCCCTAAAAAATTCATTCATTGCAATCGCCACACCAACACTCTCTCCCTTTACGTTAGCTAGGGTTATGTGAATGAGGAGAGACTTGGGGTATTGGGGGGTGTGGAAGGGGTACTGAGGTAATTTGAGATGCTCGAACTAAATTTCCAAAATTAAGAAGGCTGGGTGTATTAAATTTGATGTAGGAGAAGATATGGAAGTTCCTTTATTTTTATTTGTATTGTTTTAGAATAAGATTTTGACTAGGAATATTTATGTTTAGGTTAGAATTATTATATATTTCTGTATTCGGTTTGATTTTGATTTTCAATTTTATTAGGATTCTTGGTCTAGTTGAATTAGGATTTGTTTCTTCTTCAAATACTTTGAGTCCTAGTTGAATTAGGATTTGCTTTTTCTTTAATTAGTTTGAGTCCTAGTCGAATTAGGGTTTGCGTATTATAAATAGAGATGTAACCTTTCATTATATATTCATTCAATCAACTATCAATAATATTTATAGAGTTCTCTCTATTTTCCTTGTGAGTAAGGTGTTTATAACTTCTCTTGTAGATTCAAGAGTTCGTCTTTTGAACGATATCTAGTCTACTTCCGCTACAACGCTGCGTCAAAGTGGTATTAGAGCAAGGTCCTCCCTTGTTTCAATGGTCAAAGACGGAGAACAAACCTTTGGAGATCGTGGGATTGATGTGGTATGGGGTGCAATTGATGGTCAACAACAACAATTGGCAAAGATATGCACGATGTTGAATGCGTTGACTATTACAATCAACACTAGACTACCAACAAGTCCTGATCCTAACGATCCACCTCGTGATCAACAAACACAAGATCAGTAGGTTCATCAATAGGCTCGTCAACAATAGGCACGTGAACCAAGGGCGGGCATGTAACGCCCCGAATTTCGGACACGTTAATAAGATATTTTTCAAAATGATTTCATTAAATAAAAGTCAATTTCTTTAGATAACAATGGAAGCATAGTTTGATTTCATTAACTTAAACGAAATGCATTAAATTTCAAAATAAGATAACAACTTGAAATCGAATTTCAAAAAGGAACAGAGCAATCACTAATCTAAAATCTAGGGTTCGACATCTTTTGTCCTTTAGTAGGCTCCACCTTTAGCATCCGTCAGCATTCGACAATTCCTTCTTATTCCTGAAATAACCCTTCCGCTCCGTCTTCGATATCTGGCATGAAAAGCCAGGGTACGAATACCATGAGCGGATGACGCTCAGCAGCTAAAACCTACCTGAACCCTTACTTAACAAGTAATACACAGTTTGATATAACGAAGACATAGCATTACGGAACCAATAAATTGATTCAACATCAAGCACCAACATAGTGAAAGCTACCTCGAAAAATCAAATAATCCATCAATCATAGTACTTTACCCATCCCATTGTTCACCATTCTTTCCAAATTATTAACATGTTATGATCGACACGTTTTCGTTTCCCAGATTATCACGGAGTTTCATTTTCACTCATCACGAGTTTCGAATTCCAACCATCATAAGGATCGATTTTCCAATCAACAAGCATTCAGCTTTCCATCATTTCAAGATTCACTTCCCCCCTTGAGAATGTACATACAACGCATTCTTCAAGATGCACATACAGCGCATAAGGATGTACATTCAACACATATCCTTGAGACGTACATACATCACGTGAGGTTGTACATACAGCACATTGCCTCGGGATGCACATACAGCACATAGGTATATCCAATACCGCATAATTCATCAATTCCATTAACCTTGACTGACTGCCAATCATAAAACTTAAACTCTGCGGGATGGCCTCCCCAACCGTTATCAACCACGTCCACCGTTTACAGCTGAATGCTTGTTGATTGGAAAATCGATCCTTATGATGGTTGGAATTCGAAACTCGTGATGAGTGAAAATGAAACTCCGTGATAATCTGGGAAACGAAAATGTGTCGATTATAACATGTTAATAATTTGGAAAGAATGGTGAACAATGGGATGGGTAAAGTACTATGATTGATGGATTATTTGATTTTTCGAGGTAACTTTCACTATGTTGTTGCTTAATATTGAATCAATTTATTTGTTCCGTAATGCTATGTCTTCGTTATATCAAACTGTGTATTACTTGTTAAGTAAGGGTTCAGGTAGGTTTTAGCTGCTGAGCGTCATCCGCTCATGGTATTCGTACCCTGGCTTTTCATGCTAGATATCGAAGACGGAACGGAAGGGTCATTTCAGGAATAAGAAGGAATTGTCGAATGCTGACGGATGCTAAAGGTGGAGCCTACTAGAGGACAAAAGATGTCGAACCCTAGATTTTAGATTAGTGATTGCTCTGTTCCTTTTTGAAATTCGATTTCAAGTTGTTATCTTATTTTGAAATTTAATGCATTTCGTTTAAGTTAATGAAATCAAACTATGCTTCCGTTGTTATCTAAAGAAATTGACTTTTATTTAATGAAATCATTTTGAAAAATATTTTATTAACGTGTCCGAAATTCGGGGCGTTACAACATGGCATCAGAGCTCTAGGTTCAAACTCTCGGCCTTGGGTAGATTGGGTAGATCACTTTCCGAGAGCATAAATTGGGACAGTTTAGCATTATCTTATCTATACTTATTCCCCACACCGTATTGTACTTATATATTTTATTGACTCTCTAGACTCCTACTTTGAAGAGATATGCGACCATTGTTAACTCCTCCCTGAAGACAAAGAAAGTGAAAGAAGAACTGCTCACGTTGTTATTAGGCATCAAATCAATTGAGAAAAAAAGATCGAGTTTGAAGACGAGAAGATAGAACTTGATGAGGAAGGAGAAGAAATAGAGGTCGAAGTAAAGACCGCTTATTACTTTGAGTATTGCGTTTAGTTTTTGTCTGAGATAGGCCGGGTAGGGTAAAGCTATGTGCGAACGTACTGTGAGAAAACGTAGGCCCTACATGTTTGACTAAGAAACTAGGTTATTTGTATTATATGCCATACTCATGTAGTACCTCTTGTGTAGATATGTGATAGTAGGATCTCACTATTGCTACTCCACTGACACCCTTTCAAAACCATTACTTGTCACTTCACCCAAAATCAAAACCTTATTTTTGTGATTCCAACTCTCTTGCTCATGATTCTGTTTTGGTGAACCGATAGTTAGGAAACCCCTTTCAAAACGAGCGTAACGTCGACATCAATGCCCAATCTAATGGCAACAGATCCCCTGGGATGGCTAACTTCGCTCAATTCTTTCAAGCAATGGCTGCTGTCATGCCCCGGCAACAAGAAGCTCAACGCCCACCCAGAGGTCCAATGAACCGGAGCCAACTTATAGACACATTTTGCAAGCGACGCCCTTCGGTCTTCTGCGGAGAACCAAACCCTATTGCTGCAGAGACATGGTTCAAGCAAACCACCAAGCTATTAGATGTACTCAACATCACAACAGCTGAAGACCGCATCGCTCTAGCATCATACCAGATGCAAGGAGAAGCTGATCACTGGTGAGACCTAATCAAGACCACCCACAACATTAAGACAATGACGTGGAAGCAATTCGAGGATGTTTTCAATGACAAATACTTCCCAACACCTGTGAAGCAGCCTATGATCCAAGAATTTCTCGACCTTAAGCAAAGAACCTTAAGTGTTAGTCAGTACGCTGCACGATTCGAGAAGTTAGCCCGACATGCTGACAAAGTAGTGCCAACTGACGAAGCTAAAGCCAGACGATTCGAGTGGGGGCTCGATTCCACTATCCGAGGAATAGTGATGTCTCAAGAATTTCAAACATATGCTCAAGTGGTCCGCCATGCACTCATGATGGAGCGAGAAGCTTCAGACTCTAAGATCAATGAGAACAATCATGGGAGAGAAGGTACATCAGTTGGAGGACCAATTCGGACCAACAAAAAGAAGTCTGTTACACCTAGACCTTACAACCAGAATGACCAAAAACCCCACCAGCAGACACCAAAGAGGGAAGTGGAAACGATAAAGTGCTACAATTGCGGTCAGATGGACCACTTTAAACACAAGTGTCCTCAGTCATTTGGATTAAAAAATGCTGAATATGGAGGTCAACAACAAACTGGGACAATGGAAGACATGACTCTTTTTCAAGGAACAGAATATAACCCCAACCCCTTCACGGCTTGAGGTGATTCTTTCTTTATTTGTTTCAACATGCATTATTCTAGAGCATCACAAATACTTGTTACGTGGATAACTACGAAGACTAGAAATGGAACCCTTATGAGCATCTTCGTAATTTTAGACGATTGGAGGTAGGATTTCAGTAAGTTTGGTGTGTAAAATGTGCAAACTAGATCTCTCTAAGTCTACGCTTTGACCTTGACTCTAAGTCTTCAGAATGGTCAACT
This sequence comes from Vaccinium darrowii, assembly GCA_020921065.1. Classification (NCBI taxonomy): domain Eukaryota; kingdom Viridiplantae; phylum Streptophyta; class Magnoliopsida; order Ericales; family Ericaceae; genus Vaccinium; species Vaccinium darrowii. Next base: position 19,596,321 of record CM037154.1, on the reverse strand, counting down.
GCGACATTTGGGTAGAGATCGACCATTCACTCACCTTGCTATCCTAGGCTGCTATCAAAGATGGTGGAAGTTAGTCATCCGTTGGAGCATATTTCAAATTTTAAGGGGGATAGACGGACCCCGATCATCAACAACTTGCCACTCAAGCTGACATCGAAGAATTATCATGATGACTACAAAGTCGCATATTGAATTGTGAGGAAGAGGAACACATTCGATTAGTCAAGATTTTCCAGTGATATTGGAAAAGGAAGAGTCAACCAGAAGACGACAAGCAATGATTCACCTAATTATACGACCGCTCTAATTTCGAGGATGAAATTGTTTTAAGGGGGATAGATTGTAATATCCCAAATTTTTAAAAATAAAAATTTGTGATATTTGTAAATACTAATTTTCGTAATTTAAACCACCCAATCGAAGACGGAATGGAAGGGTCATTTCAGGAATACAAAGGAATTGTCGAATGCTGACGGATGCTAAAGGTGGAGCCTACTAGAGGACAAAAGATGTCGAACCCTAGATTTTAGATTAGTGATTGCTCTGTTCCTTTTTGAAATTCGATTTCAAGTTGTTATCTTATTTTGAAATTTAATGCATTTCGTTTAAGTTAATGAAATCAAACTATGCTTCCGTTGTTATCTAAAGAAATTGACTTTTATTTAATGAAATCACTTTGAAAAATATTTTATTAACGTGTCCGAAATTCGGGGCGTTACAGGGCAACCATCCTGGATGCCTATACCTTAGGCGTACTTATAATCTAATTTACAATGGTGATTCAAGGAACAATAATTTTTTTCGTCAAAACGTTGCGAGTTAATCCGATGAAAGGTTCATAAACATCAAGCAGTTCAAACTGTCTTTACAAAATCTTCACAGCCATTCAGATTTCAGGTACTACGAAAGTTTGCCTAAATTTAGTGGTTGTGAATATTTTAAAGATATTCTAGATTGGATACTTAACCTTGAGGATATTTTTGAGTATATGAAAATCTTGAGTGGAGAAAAGTGTAGGTATGTGTTGTTAAAGCTTACAGGTCCAACATTCAATTGGTGGCTAGACTTGCAATTTTTAAAAGATCATCAGAATAAGTGTCATATTCGTGCAAGAATTAAAAAACGTTTGATCGAGAGATTTTTGCCATGGAATTATAAGTAATTATTGAAGGAAAAATATGGATCAAAGTAACAAAATACAACCACTCTTGCCAACGATGTTGTTGGAGAAGTTGTCAAAGAGGTCATAATCAAAGTTGATAATAAGAAAATTGAAATGGGTGATGGTGAAAAGCCGAAAATTAATATCAATAATGGTGACCTAGTTGCCAAGGTCCAGAATTATTTTCTATCGGAGGAGGTCGATACCAACAATAGTGTTGAGGAGGAAAAGTGAGTTAGGAACACAAGCGAAGGTACGTCGGTTTTGAAAGAATTGACTTCAGGAGAACTGACCAACAATCCATTCGACACACATAACCAGGGAATGAATTCACACCATGATTGTACTCTGAAGGGCACTGATGTTGCTTTTGTGGATTTTCATGGTGTGGAGCAATTTGATTATATTTCGCATATCCATCTAGTGAATCTTGTAACAAATCGAAGCATGCAGAGAAGAGTTCATTGCAAGTATATTTTTCCATAAATAATTTGGAAGAGAAGCAAGAGGTTGAAGAATTCCACGTGGTTTGGGTCTTATTTTATTTGTGTTCAACTTGCTAAATATTGGAAGATGACACTACAATATTTTTGAGGTGAAGTCGCCTGGAGTTCATTGTTGAAGTTCTTGTTTGAGAAAATTAATTTGAAATACAAAGTTGATGCGGACAAAAGCAGGCGTATCAAGTTTCTTCAAGCACTAGAAACTCGAGGACGAGTTTTTTTTAAGAGAGAGGGAATGATGTAGGACAAGATATCATTCTAGTAAACGAATTGGTTAGATATCGTTCTAATAGACTGATGTAAGACAAGATATGAAATTTTCTTTATTTTTATTTGTATTGCTTTAGAATAAGATTTTGACTTGGAATATTTACATTTAGGTTAGAATTATTATATTTCCATATTCGGTTTGATTTTGATTTCCAATTTTATTTGGATTCTTGGTCTAGTTGAATTAGGATTTGTTTCTTCGTTAAATAGTTTGAATCCTAGTTGAATTAGGATTTTCTTTTTCTTTAATTAGTTTGAGTCCTAGTCAAATTAGGGTTTGCTTATTATAAATAGGGATGTAATATTTCATTCATATTTATTCAATCATATCAATAATATTTATAGAGTTCTCTCTATTTTTCTTGTGAACAAGGTGTTTATAACTTCTCTCGTGGATTCAAGAGTTCGTCTGTTAGAACGATATCTAACCAATTCGTCTACTATAATAATATCTAGTCTATTTCCGCTACAACGCTGCGTCAAAATTGTCCACGGGATGAGCAATCTGAGCCGCACTTTTTCCCAAATCATGAATCAATAGTGGGCCTGGGATGAGTAATTTGGGCCCAATCTCATCTGGGCTCTTTAGTCCCCATCCAAATGGGCCCTAAGAGCAGGTCCAATGGGGGTGGAAAAGGGGTTGTATAGCCATTTTCCATCCCCATGATAGAACTCCAAGCTCCAATGGGGGATGGAAAAGGGGATGGAAAATGGCAAAGTTGGATATGGGGTTAGATATTTGGCAACCCAAATGGCTATAGCCATATTTGCCACCTCAGCATATTTAATTGCCAATACCAGAAAGTGAACGGTCAGAGGTACCTGACTGAGCCAAAGTGTCGCCGAAATCTACACGAAGCCGCTAGAATCTGCACAAAGTCACCAACTGATGCAAATCATTGATAGTTTATGCTTTTTCACTGGGGTTTGACCAAGAAATCGAGAGAGAGATGGAGTTTGATCGAGGGGGGGGGGGGGGGGGGGGGGGGAGATTCGGTCGAGACAGAGAAAGGGGTTTTTGGGTTAGATCGATCGTGTTTTTTTTTCAGTTCTTCGTGTAGAACGAGATATGGAGAGTGTGTGTGTAGAGAGAGAGAGAGAGAGAGAGAGAGAGAGAGAGAGAGAGAGAGTAGTCGGTGCTCTCTTTCCTGGGTTTACCAAGCTGATGATAGAAAGGAGGAAGATAAAGTGGGTAAAATGATCTCATGTTGTAGTCTCTAGTGTGCAATAAAATGATTTAGTGTGTGCAATAAAGACATTTAAAAAACTTTTTTTTTTTTTAGTCACGAGGATTGGAAATATGTTTTGGGACAGAAGTAGTTGAATAGTTGTTGAATTGAGACTGAGAAATTAGTAAAAATGAGGTGGAGGGGAAGTTAGTTAAAATTTAGAACCTTTTGGTTCTATTTTAGAACCCACCACAAGAGACGGGGTGCCAAAATTTGGCACTTAAAGTTAGTTACTCACTTTTTAACTACTTTTTGGTGCTAAAAGTGGGCAAATGGTTATAGCCATTTTACAACCCCATTGAACTTGCTCTGAAAGGACGTCGCCTTCTCAATGGCTTGTTATGGAGTTTCGTGTTTTCTAAACATAAGAAAATGAAAATAATTAAGAAAAAGATCCTAAGAAGAAGTTATGTTTATTATTTTGGTTTGGTACTGAAAACAAAAATAGAGAGACGATGCCCAACCAAAACTAAAACGATTGCTAAAGTCCAATGTTTGTTAAAAAAAAAAAAAAAGTGTTTTACATTAGAATAACAAAACTTAGCAAACTTCTTAACCACAAACTAAATTTTAGTGCTTCGATAACAACATTTTGCTAATAACCACATGTAGAGAACCACACATTAGCTCAATCAAGTACACCGCATGACACTACACAAAAACACACTCTCTCTCTCTCTCACAAAAATAGTTTCAAAAAATTAATTAAAAAATTGCTTTTACAAAAACTTTTTTTTAAGAACTATTTTTTAAATTTATTATTAAAATATAGTATTTACGCAATTTTTTTTTGAAACTATGTTTATGCAAACTGTTTCACAATAACTTTTATAAAAAAAAAATAGTTTTTCCAAAAACTGTATTTACACAAATGTTTTTCAAACTAATTTTTCTAAAAATATTTACACAAAATTAATTTTTTCTGAAAATTATATTTTTCAAAAGCTGTTTAAAAAAAAAAGTTTTAAGTTCAAAAAATAGTTTTTCTTCAATTTTTTTTTTCAAAACCTGATTTCAAAAACTATTTTTAAAAAAAATTGTTTTCTATATTGACATTTTCTACTTTGTTGTAGTTTGAAAACATGTGTAACACACAAATTCGTGTCCTGCAATTAAGATAAGAAAAAGATGCACGAAAATAATATTTTTATTGATTTGATTTGATAAATGGGTTCAACCTCTATTAAATTTTTTACAATAAAGAATGATTTCTCTGATTCGATCTTCGGAGTTAATGGTGCAACCCAACGGTTACAAAAGCTTGTCGTAGGATTGAACCGGTTGGTAGTTCTTTCAAATCTTCGAGCTGAGAAGCTCGAAGAATGAAGCTTGATCGAGGGCTTGAACAGCTTTATCTCGAACAAACGGTGAATTTGAGGATGATCTTCGCTAGCTGACGCGTAGATCGTTGTTGTTGTAGATGAACCGGCACGCAACTTGGGTGCTTGTTGATTCTCCACAAAAACTTGAGGGATTTGAGAAGAACTTGGAGAGAAGAGAAATGCTTGAGAGTGCTCTGAAATTTCCTTGGCTGAAGTCATAAGGGTGCACACCAGTCTGGTGGCCCAACCTAGCTCGCCCATCCTAGAGCAATTTTTTAAGGGTTTGGGATATAAATTTAGGCCTATAGGGTTGGGCTGGATCAATATTTTAAACCCGATTAGTTAATGTGATGGATTTGGAAAAAACCTCAAGGCCCAACCCGAGCTCGGTCTGAATATAATAATATTATTTTTAATAGAATATATAATACTATTATTTTAGGTCAAAACACACACACACACACACACACACACACACACACACACATATATATCGTGGGTCTAAACCGGCTGGAGAGAGAGATGAACGTTGTTTGAATCTCGCGGGTCAGGATCCGAGTTAAAATAACCCACGCGGGTCAAAACACCTCCAACCCTTTGATCAGTTGTCCACAAAAAAAAAAAAAAAAAAAAAAACGAAATATACTAGAAAACCCTAATTTTTCAAATGAAACTGAACCAACCCTAACCCTAGTTTCATCTGTACACAGAGAGAGAGAGAGAGAGAGAGAGAGAGAGAGAGAGAGAGAGAGAGAGAGAGAGAGACCTTCGATTTGTTCGTTCCTCTTCGATTTGTTCGTTCAAGAAATGAATCTCGTCGGTGCATCGGTGAACTGTTAGATTGTTGATTTCAACTGTATTGCTTCTTCTTCATTCGATCTGCTTCGATTTTCAACCGCTCGTCTTCGTTTTCTTCAATCGCCTCTCATCCTCCTCCTCCACTCTCTCTCTCTCTCTCTATACAGCGTGTTAGAGAAGCTGACTTCTGGAAGGAATTTTTTTAACCCGCGAGTTTTTTTAACCCGAAATCCATGACCCGGTGTGTTTTTACCCGCGTTTAGACCCGCGACATGAAATAACATATCTCTCTGCCTCTATCCATTGGATCTCATCCAACGGCCCAAAACGGGAGTTTGGATTTTAAAAAATCAGGGCGTCTGGATAGGATCCTCCGCGTATATATATATAAAACTATCCAGACTCTGGACCTCTTGAGCTCCGTGATCCGAACATTTTTTTGACAATCCGAACCGTCCAATATGTTCAGAAGGTGTTTTCAAGGGTCCACGCGGGAAATCTTAAAAAAAAAAATACCAGAAAGGACTTTTTGCAGTTTTTTCACGTTCGGATTTCCCAAAAATAATTTTTAAAGTGAACAAATTACATTTTTTCTTATTTATGGGAGGTCCTTACTAGTTCTTTCCAAATAAGAGTAAATCAGCCTCCTATTATGGAAATAAATTAGGTCAAATATACATGTATATATTGTCCTTTTGATTGATTTTCTTTCCATAAGAGTAAATTGACCTCTCATTATGGAAATGTATATATTGTCCTTGATTGATTTTCTTTCTATAAGAATAAATTGCCCTCTCATTATAGAAATAAATCAGCTCAAATATATACATGTATATATCTTAATTGTCCTTGATTAATTTTCTTTTCATGAGAGTAAACCTTTAAAAGGCAGGAGTATGACCAATTTTTTTAATACTTTTTTAAAATAATCTATTTCATTATATGTAAAAGCAAAAAACTTATTTTACCAATACGAATTTCTATGTATCTGATATTTGGTTTGAAGAGAAATATCTTTGATATTGTTTTCAAAAATATTATTGATTGGGATATTATTTTTAAACAAGGGTATGTATGTGATATTGTTTTTAAAAAAAACCCATCTAGTTTGATTTGTTTGGGGAAAGTTTCCACAAAGCCCATGAACTTTTAGTCAATTATAAGAAAAACACTTGGACTTCCGCCGTTAAGAAAACAACACCTAAACTTTTATTCCATCAACAAAAAAATCCTGCCTTCTCATTCCGTCAATTTCTTGACTGATGGTGCTTAACAGTAACTTATGGGTAAAATCATGATCCAATGGCACAATGGATCGATAAGTTACATGTATTCGATTAAGCTGATTTTTACAGCCCACTTTAAAAAATATTTTAAAATTAGTGAACGGTTCAGATTTTTCGTGTGCGGCTTGTAAATGGACCCCACAGATCCAATTGATTAAGTTAAGTCCCATTGTGCACAGATAGGTCTGGGGTCCATTAAGGTCGAATTCTAAATGACAAATTGAAACAATGAATCAAGCACTTACAAGTATGCTATTGAGTTGTTTTGGTGAGCTCAACTTGAAAATTTATTTTCAAGTTAGTGAACAGTTTTGAATTTTTCGTGTGGGACACGTAAATGGGCCCCACAGACCCATCTGTGCACAAGGGATTGTAGGGCCCCAAAGATCTAATTGATTAAGTCGCTTGTGCACAGATGGGTCTGTGGGGCCCATTTACAGTCCCACACGAAAAATCTAAACTGTGCACTAGTTTTAAAATAACTTTTTAAGTGGAAGTGGGCTCATGAAAAATCAGCTCAATCGCATACATGTAAGTGCTTAATCCATTGTTTCAAATTTTCATTCAGAATTTCGATCCTAGAATTATGACGAAAAATTGAACCGATGGATAAAAAATTTAGAGGTATCTGATTGAGTTGATTTTTTGATGAGCATACTTGAAAAATTATTTTAAAGTTAATGAAAGGTTAGGATTTTTAGTGTGGGACACACAAATGGCCCCACAGATACATCTATGCACAAGAAATTTGTGAACATAGTCGTCAGATTCCAAAACATGTAGTCTGACTCTTTAACAACTAGTCAGTTACCGTTAAGCATCATTTGCCAAAAAAATTTAACGGTTACCATTAAGCGTCATTTGCCAAAAAATTGAATGAATGGTACGGCATGGTTTTTTTTGTTGACGGAATAAAACTTTGGGTGTTGTTTTGTTAACGGCTGAAATACAGGTATTTTTTTTAGAATCGGCTGAAAGTTTAGGGTTTTTTTTTGAAAATATTCCATTTGTTTCGATCAAGATAGCGGCCCTCGACAGTTTTTCCTGTAGACCCAACTACCCGTACAGAACCAAATGTCCAGAAAATGCACTGATCTTGTTCGGGAACCGTTCTTTATTCTGAGAGAATTTTTTTGAGGGCCCCACAAAATTTCAGCTCAATCGGACGGTTAGAAGAGCTCAAACCAAAGTCTCACCGTTTCTTGAAACGGTGGGACTTTGGTTCGAGCATTTTAACCATCCGATTGAGCTGAAATTTTCTGGAACCCCTCGGAAAAATGTTTTAGCAATAATGAATGGTTTGGATCACTCATATGAGACCCAAAACCCAAAAGTGAGTCCCCGAATACAGTTAGTGCATTTTCTGTGCATTCTTGTCTGTACCCATATCTTTATCGAGTAAAATTTCACATATGCGCCGCTCCAAGCTACAACGAGGTAAAACCCAAGCCGCTGGTCTGAATCGTCGATACAGAGAAGAACGGCGATTCGTAGGTGGGAGAGAGTGAACGAAGATCTGCGAAGAAGACAGGAGATTCGTCTATCGATTGAACAGTTAAGCCTCGATTCAGCATCTTCAGCTATCATCGTCAGTCTCGTCACCGTTTTCCCAGACCCATCTTCGATATAGAACCATCGATTCAGGTAAACACATGAACAGAACCTTGATTTGACCGTACCCTAATTTTGCATCGTACCGTACTTTTTCTCTGTACCGGCTACGTATTTTTTCCTTACCGGGACATACCCGTGTCTAGCCAGGAATCAAGGCTGGTGGGGGCACCTTTGACACAGAACTTCAACCAAAAAATTAATTGCTTAATAAATTATCGTAATTAATTGCTTGAATGCAATATTTAGCAATCCTGCTCCAATTACCAGGAATGTTTTTTTCCCATTGTTAGTAAAAAAGCTCAAAATTCGAATTGTGTTGTGGGTTCTATCGAGAGATAAAGAAACAAGACTATCCTACTAATAGTAAATAATTGCTAAAGTACTATAAAGCTTGCAGCAAGTGGTTTAGCCATTTTTGAAACTGTGGACATTATGCATTAGAGTGGAATTATTCTTGTTTTGAAATTACTTACTTAGTATGAAATAATATACGAAATATATGAGAGTGAATGAAAAGAGAATAATTCATGAAGGAAAATGCTAACCTCAACCCAAAGGGTGATAATAAGTAAAAAATGCATAAGTAAAAAGTGTATAGATATCCAAGAAAAGTGTATTAATATCCGTGAAATGTGCATTGATATCCGAACTAGTTTGTCATTATATGCATATCATCCTCCACTTGTTGGGCGGAGGTTAGCAAGATTCATTCATGAAAGACAATTTATAATAAAAAGGTAAAAAAAAGAATTAAAAAGAGAAAGTTGAGTGTGGGCCCGCCCACACTGGTCCTGGCCTCCCTCAACCTCTGAGTACTGGTATCGAGTACACATGCGTGACTTTTCTGGCATACCGTGCTTCATAGGTTAAATATGTATTGAAGTTCAAAAATTTCGGGAATTGTTTGCTCCTTAACTAACATCCATTGGGGGTGGTGGTTAGCAATTAGCATGACCATTTTTGTTTAATTGTTTCTCCCAAGGTTGTAAATCCTGTCCGGTACCAGCCGGTTTTAGAGGAAATCTGGTACAGCAAAGGTTTGATTCTGTTCCAGCTAATTTCTCCGCACTTACCTGCAAGTACGGCGATTCTGATGGATGTCAGACGAGATGGCGACAAGGTTTATTCTGGCCAATGCAATACTTTCACCACGTCGTCTGGTATTTTTCCTACAGATCGGATCAGAACCACCGGCTGGTACATTATTTTCACCACGGCAGCTGGTATTTTTCCTACAGATTAGATCAGAACCACAGGGTACAGAGAGAGAAAGATAGTGAGTATATAATGAGAGTTTAATTTTTGGTGTCTAACGAAAGTTTATTTTATGACGAATTGAATGGTATTGGGAAAATTTGTGATTTATTACTTTATAAAATAGTGGTAACGCCAATTCGGTAAATGGTACCCGGTATTGACCGGTACCGGTACATACTATACCAATAGAAAAACCTGTACATACTATACCAATAGAAAAACCGGTACCCAAGCTGGTACGGTACTCAGAACCTTGGTTTCTCCGTAAATGCTTTTATGATGATAACGTTTGTTATAATTGTTTCTTTTTTCGTTATGCGTATACGGTCTAAATTGGATAAGTTTTGATTTGTTTCTCTTCCCGCTGACGTTTCCATACAGTTGATCAGTTTCTGAGCTTTTATATCAGTTTGCTTGCTAGTTACAGAGAAGGATGGGATCCTTGTCAAATCTTGTTCGTCCCAAATACAAGAGGCGGAGGGTTTCTTGTGTCCGGGATTTCCCGCCTGGATGTGGACGGAATGTTCCACGTACCAATGTGAAGCCTATGGATTCTGAGGCTGGAGACAAAGAGAATTCAATGGCTGATGAAAAGAAAGTGGATGTTGCAAATGGGGATTGTAAAAGTGCTGTACGGAACTTTCCTCCTGGGTTGGGTCTGAGTGCTCCACGTATCAAACTTGAGGCTGGGGATTCTGAGGCAGTGGCATCACTTGGCGACAAAGAGAATTCGGTGGCTGATGAAAAGAAAGTGAATGTTGCAAAGGGGGCTTGTGTTACAGCTTTTGAAAATGGAAAAGAGTCATTATCTCAACAAGTGAAAAGTGCTGTTCAGGATTTACCACCCGGGTGTGGACAGAATGCTCCACCTATCACTCTGAAGGCCAAGGGTGCTGAGGCAGTGGTGTCACTTGGTGATAAAGAGGATTTGATTCATGGTGAAAAAAAAGTAAATGTTGCTGAGGGGGCTTGTGTTAAAGCTTTTGAAAATGGAAAAGAGTCATTATCTCAAGAAGTGGTGAAAAGTGCTGTTCTGGATTTACCACCCGGGTGTGGACAGAATGCTCCACCTATCACTCTGAAGGCCAATGGTACTGAGGGAGTAGTGTCACTTGGTGATAAAGAGAATTTGATTGATGGTGAAAAGAAAGTAAATGTTGCTGAGGGTGATTATGTTGTAGCTATTGAAACTGGGAATGAGTCTGTATCTCAGCAAGTGGCGCAAAGGGTAGCGGAGTTGGAACTGCCTGTCATGTTGGATGATTTGGTGGGGAGGGTGGTCGCTGCGAGTGGGGTCAATGTCAAAGTTCCCTCTTCTGTGAGGCCTCTGGGAGCTGGATCGCCAAAAGCTTCAGAAACCAAGGAATCAGAACTACCAAACGAGTTGCATGATACTGAAGCACTGGCTAAAAGTAAGACATTGCTGGAGATCAGGTCTACAGCAGATGGGATGGTTCCGGTTAGTGGGTCAAAAGATTGTTCTCGGCCTGAATGGCCTATTTGCGGTTCCAATATGTTGAAAGACACTGCTTTGAGACACAAACTTCCTAGAAGAAGGGTTTCGGCTACCCGTGACTTCCCTCCCTTCTGTGGAAGGAATGCTCCGTGCCCAACTGAGGACGAGCGGCAGAGGATTCTCTTGGGAAACAAGACTATTTGTCCTCGAGATAAGAGTGCCGCCGGTGAGATCCAGCTGGTAAGAGAGACAGTGAAACCTAGACAGCAAGGTAGTCCAGCGAGAGAGACGCCAAGAACTGGCATAGACGAATTGGATGCTGATGTTGGTGACAGGAAGAAAGCAACTTTGTTAGAACTAAAGTCCAAGGAAGGAACAGCTTCATTAGAGAAATTGCGGGGTGATGAGGAAGTTAGTCCAGTAAGAGAGAGAGAGGTGGCTATTGTTGAAGAATTGAAGGAGGAAGTTAGAGACGGTCATGCCCAAAAGAGGAAGTTGGAAGGAAGGACTCCCAAACGGAAAATCAAGGCTCAGAAAGTAATTGGAAAGGATGTGAGTGGTGTCAAAGGGGAAGTGAGAAAGGAAATAGTGGTTTACCAGCTTGGTAAAAGTTTTACGGAAAAAAATCCAGGTGATGCTGCCGTTGCCTTGGCAGATGATTCTGACAGGGTGATTGTGCAAGGCATGATGGCTGCACCAAACTGTCCTTGGAGGCAGGGGAAAGGGTCTGCCGAACCTTGTCTGGATGTTGCCGTCCCTAATCCGGATACTGTGTTGACTGTTAGTGAGGAGAGAAGAAATGCTATCAGCTGCTTCACACCAGAAGAGAAACCTAAATCTGCCCGCAAGCTAAAAGCTACGAAGAAATTATTTCCTTCTCACAAGGAAGCATGTAAGGGTACAGGTCAACTGGTGGTCAAGGATTTGGGGAATTTTGCTATACAAGTGCAAGACGAAAATCCTTCTGGGAACAGGAGACCGCATGATTTTGAGGTGACCCTTCCTCCTTTCGGTCCCAAAAGTTCAAGCGATGGTAATGAGCGCAACAAAGTGAGGGAAACGTTACGTCTCTTCCAAACTATTTGTAGGAAGCTATTGCAAGCAGAAGAAGCAAAATTGAGGCAGAAAGGAGACCCTGCCAAAAGAATTGATTTGCAAGCAGCACAAATTGTCAGAGATAAAGGGAAAGAAGTCAACACAGCAAACTTTATAATCGGATCGGTGCCTGGAGTTGAAGTAGGGGATGAATTTCAATACAGGGTAGAGTTGGCCCTTGTTGGGATTCACCGGCTCTATCAGGCTGGTATTGATTACACAAAACACGGTAAGATGATCATTGCGACAAGTATTGTTGCTTCAGGGGTTTATGCGGATGATTTAGATAACCCTGATGTTTTGACGTACTCTGGTCAAGGAGGGACTGCAACGGGTAAGAAACAAGCTGAGGACCAGAAACTTGAAAGGGGGAACTTGGCTCTCAAAAATAGTATAACTACAAAGAATCCAGTTCGGGTAATTAGAGGTTTTAAAGAGACAAAACCTTCAAAAACAGATGCAAGAGCCAAGGTAGTTCCGACGTATACTTATGATGGCTTGTACACAGTGGAGAAGTATAGGCATGATGTAGGGCCGCACGGGAAGCTTGTTTTCATGTTTGAATTGAGGCGAATTCCAGGTCAACCGGAGCTTGCATGGAAAGAAGTCAAGAAATCAAACAAGTTTAAAGCACGCGAAGGTCTGGTTGTCGATGATATTTCAGGAGGGAAGGAGTTTTTTCCCATTTGCGCTGTAAACACTGTGGACAGTGAGTTACCACCGACATTTAATTACATAAATAAGATGAAATATCCGGATTGGTACTGCCCTAGTCCCCCTAAGGGTTGCGATTGCAGTGGAGGATGTTCTGATTCTAGGAAATGCTCTTGCGTAGTTAAAAATGGAGGAGAGATTCCGTATAACTACAATGGCGCAATTGTTGAGGCAAAGCCTCTGGTCTACGAGTGTGGTCCTTGTTGCAACTGTCCTCCTTCTTGCTACAATAGAGTCGCCCAGAATGGCATCCAAATCCAACTTGAAATCTTCAAAACAAAGTCTAGGGGATGGGGTGTTAGATCCCTAACTTCTATTCCTTCGGGGAGTTTTATATGCGAGTATTTTGGGGAGCTTATTGAAGACAAGGAAGCTGAACAGAGGCACAACGATGAATACTTGTTTGACATTGGGAAAAATTACAGTGACTGCTCGCTCGCAGATGGACTTTCTCCTGAGGTGGTGGAGGAGGGTTGTTTCACCATTGATGCAGCACAGTTTGGCAATGTGGGGAGGTTCATTAACCACAGTTGTGCCCCTAACCTTTATGCTCAGAATGTCCTTTATGATCACGAAGACAAGAAAATGCCCCACATAATGCTCTTTGCCGCAGAGAATATTCCACCTTTACAGGAGCTGACTTACCATTATAATTATTCAGTCGATCAGGTCCGTGATTCGAGTGGCAATATTAAGAGGAAGAACTGCTATTGTGGGTCTGCAGAGTGCAGTGGCAGGATGTATTGATGTACAGTGGAATAAAAATGTTTGGGTTTCTCACTCGGACAAGATTCCTGGTTTCTTGTCGTAAGTTTTCTCTCACAATTACTTTGTCTGCATTATGGAACTTGAATAATTATTCCCTCTTTGTGGTTGGTTGTCATGAATCAATGCCAGCATGTAATTTTGTGATGTATCTATGTAAGGAAACACAGAGATATGAATCCACATGTGGAGGCAAATATCCCATTCACTAAAAGACACATGAATACATTCCTAAACGTCTCAATAGGAAAGAAACATTAGTAAGCAGAGATTATGGACCATGTTTGAATCCACACGTGGAGGCAAATGTCATATGCACTAAAAGAGACACATAAATGCATTCCTAAACGTCTCAACAGGAAAGATTAAAGAAGCATTAGTAAGCAGAGATTATGGACCATGTCTGATTCAGGAATGGGATTCAGGTATAAATAACAGGGGAGAAGATGGGGAACATGTAACAGCATGGACAATGGATAGGATTATATACTCCATAGGTATGTTGTACTTTCGTTTGGTGGAAAAAGGATGGTAGTCTCACATGTTGTGATGTACAATTGACACACACTCTTTTACAGTGTATCAATGTGCCTAGTCTCTGTACACACAAGCTGTAGTTGATTGCATGTAAGTCAAGCTTGTTATCTCCACCTTGTCACTCCAGAGGTAACAAGACTTGGCTGAGTGGTGGTGGTTCACATTTCACTTGGTGCAGATTACTCTGCTTCTAATGGGCTCTTAACTTTTCCATGGGGCTTTTCTGGTGGCAGGGTTGCTTACCCTTGACCTTTGTTGCCAATTCAGTGCGTCAGCTTCTTTTATTCCTATCTGACTGTCTCGCTAAGTTAAATACTGCAGTGATCATGGAATCTTTTGTGCTAACTGTACCATGTTAGGAAACTTAGAATACCAGATGTCCTTAAAAGTTGAGTTATTATATGTAGCACGGACATGGATACAGACACGGACACGGACACAGCAATTTTGAAAAAAGGGACACGGACAAGGAGGGAGACACGGCAATATATATATATATATATATATATATATATATATATATATATAGAGAGAGAGAGAGAGAGAGAGAGAGAGAGAGAGAGGAATGATCTAGTCCGGGACTCCACCTTCCCGATATTTTTTTGACGATCCGAACCGTCCAATGTGTTCAAAAGGTGTTTTCAAGGGTCATGTTTTGCGAAAAACTGCTTGGATCAAGCCTTTCCCAGTATTTGTTTTTGAAGATTTCTCGCGTGGACCCGTGAAAACACCTTTTGAACACATTGGACGGCTCGGATTTCCCAAAAACAATTTTTAAAAGCCTCAAAACACCGAAAAAGCTTCAATTCGGGATCCTTGATAGGATCCGTGGCGTATATATATATATTATAAAAGAATTAAAAAAACTTGAAACTTTAAAGATTGATAATTACAGTTTGACCCCAACTTTTTTTAAAAAACTACAATTTGACCCCTGAAAATTTAAAATTACAGATTGACCCCAAAATTTTTTTAAAAAAATTACAGTTTGACCCCTGCCGTGTCCCCCACGTGTCCCCGCCGTGTCCCCCGTCAAAAAATTCAAAAAATTTGGGGGACACGCCACATGGTGTATCCCATACGTGTCGGACACGGGGACACCTCTAGAAGTGTCGATGCTTCATAGATTATTAGCAAATGGGTCCATCAATTTGTAGTAAGCTTACAGTAGTCACGAAGTGAATCTAATGCTTACATTATATGGACTGTTATTTTTGTGGGTTTTACCAAAGGGGTTAGTTTTGCATTTATTCGTCTCATCTATATCCTCGTGTGTTGTTCGTTTATATGGCGCAATAAACCTGTAAGTTTATTAAGCAGTGAAACCACTTTAGTTTAATTGTTTTCTTATTTCCATGAAACTGAAACATTTTGTCTCTTGTTTGGCATGCTTAACTTTGAGGTTTCTTTGTTTGGGTACAAGTAGGTGCCTAAAATGAAGTTCTTTGGTAATCTCCCTAATTATCATTGATGCATCTTTTGGCCAATTTACAGTTTTAAACCTAGGAAGGACAGAATAACATTAGCCTTTTCACATGAACTGGTTGCTCGCATAAAATCGAAGCTGTCCATCTTTTGTGTAATATCAAATATTACTCCGGTTTCTGTCTTCTCTTTCTGCTGTGCATTATCTAATTCTTTCGTTACAAACTTACTTCTCATCCCTTAATGTTTGAGTATTTGCTTTGTGGTTCTGTTCAGTGGGAAGGCTTCAATCCGACGGAAGCAAGCGAGGAAATTGGAAGTGGAGTGGTGACTGTTGGGATCGCATTCTGATGTGCAGGCAGCTCGAAGATGAATCCAGATACATGCGTTTAGCTGAGGCTTCTCCGTATTTTTCTGTGCTTAAGACATTTGATAACAAAACATGACTGCTAAGAATCTAGTGGACTATGCGCCTCCGCTGCAAAGCTTTAAAACTGTTTGTTTGATTTGTTTTTTGTAAAAATGTAAATTTTGCTTGTTTCAACTATAAGTACAAGTTTTACAAAAATAATCAAATTTAATTTATTTCTATAGAAGATTTGTCATTGGATTATGCATTGAATTGTGTTTTACTACCTATTAGAGGTTGGGCACACGAAATGCGTGTGCAAGTTGATTTTTGGTACAATATGCATAATAATTTGCATATTTTATCAAAAATATGTGTTTTATTAAAATTTGACTGGCACACAAATCGCTTGTGCCGTCTTCTAATCTATATAGCTAATCCAGAAATACTATCTATTCATATTTGCTGGAGTTTTCCTCTTACTTGATGCATTTTGCTGGAGTTTTGCTTGATGCATTTATGCATTTTGCTTGTCTGTTTTATATATATATATATATATATATATATATATATATATATATATATATATATATATATATATATATATATATAGTTTTTCCCAGGTGTCAATAATGTTGGCAGAAGGGAAGTATGTATACTTTGAAACCAGAGTACCATCCCCATCCTTGCAAACCCCAATTGAGATTTTTTAACTCTCTTTACTCCTCTTGAAATAATAATAACTGTTTTTTTTTTTTTTTGTATAAAAAAAAGTAAGCAAGAGTGTTACGGAAGAAGAAAATTAGGTACTCACAAACGCAAGTCAAATCACAAAAACTAACATGATCGCAAAACATTGGATAAGGAGAATATAAAATTAAACTCTAGATGAGGGTGTCATGAGAAACTTACTAATCAGAGTCGAAATTGCGGTGTCAGTCCGAAGATAACAAAGAACACCAAGGTTCTGAAGGTTCTGAATTATGATATTCTTAAGAAATCCTACAGAATTCGCATGGTAAGTGGAAGGATTTAAGGTACAGGTGTAGCACTTCAGCGGAAAACAAAGAAGAAAAGACGTTGAATTTGTGAGATGGTAATGGGAGGGAAAACTGAAACCAATGTGGGTTAGGTAGTTATTAGGTGTTGGTTGTCTATTATACCCCTACAATTAAAATTCTTTGAACATTCAATTGTGGGTAAATCTGTACAATTTTTGAAAACAAAAATGTGAGCCGGCCTAAAAAAATAGTTCATACCAAAGTGGTGCTCCCCCTTTATTATTAGATTAAAATAGTTGTCTCAAAAAGAATGTCCGGCCTACTAAATGATGACTTAAAAGTAATGCATATTTATCAAAAAAAAATTAGACTTTTTGCCTCCAAAGTTACTAGATATTAGTGAGTTCTTTTAATTTAGTAAAAAAAAGCTTGAATTTATCTTGACATAAATGTAAAATTTTTCAATCCTCATTTTATGGACCAAACAATTTTTTTTGGGATGGAGAAAGTATTTAAAATGAATTAGTCTACAACACCACCATTTTTACTGTTAGAATAGATTATATTGTTATATTTTTAGTTTTACGTTTGTCCCTCATCGTCTATTTTAGTCATGTATTTGGGTACTCAATAATATAAATAACAATGCGTGTGTTGGGGTTCGTTAACACCCTACAATTCTCTCTCTCTCTCAAACAACATGGTATTAGAGCCAGGCTTTCAGAGGATTTTGGACAAGACTCTCTTGGTTATTATCCCTTTGTTTGTGCCATAAGTGCACCTTGTTTCATTGTGATCCCAATGTTGCGGATCTATTGTTTAACACTCCACGTGCGGGTCAGGGGTCGCACGTGCGGGGGAGTGTTAAGAGTTTGTCCCACATAGGTTAATTATAACCTCTGAGTTTAGTATATGAGTCTGGGCAGCCTCTCCACTCATAGCAAATTGGTTTTGAGTTGGATGCTTTAACATGGTATCAGAGCACTTTCTGATTCCACCATAAACCACCATCGTCATCTTTAAACCCTAATCGTCCATCTTTAAACCACCAGCAAAACCCTAATAGCCACCATCCCAACTCTACAACCGTCATCTACCACTGTTCATCGTCTTCTACAGTCACCAGCTTCACCCGTCAAAACCCTAAATTGAAACCAAATCAAAACCCTAAACCCCCAAATTGACCCTCAATTGACTCTCACGATCCTTAATCAACTCTCACGACCAACTTACAACTCCCAATCGACCCTCACGATCCTTAATCAACTCTCAATCAAAACCCAGAACCTTCGAAACCCAAAATGAGCCACCCATAACCCTTGAAATCCAAAATCAAACCACTCACAACCCTTGAAATCCAAAATCGAAGTCGAAATTCTAACCTCAACAGTTTAAACTCTGACCTAGTGCTCGAAAATGTCTCTGTGTTCGTGATTGGTGTACGAAATCCTCTTAATCGAATGTCTTGGTTGTCGATTTGTGTTCAACATCCAGCGATTGGTGTTCATCGATCTTTTGTGGGTCATCGATCTACTCTCTCCTTGTTCTCTGTTCGATTCTGATTGCTTCTCATTATTGTTTCGTAGTAGTGGTAGTGGTTTAGTTTTATGTCATTGGGAGATGGCTACTTTCTGTTGGTATTGTGTTGCAGCTGAATGTTCTGTTATTGAGGTAGATGGTTGATTTATTGGTTGGTTTGAGCAATAAGTTGGGTGTCTTTGACTATTAGTGTTAATTTGTGTTGTGCCCTCCATTATTTGGCACAATGTCTGAAGAGAAATCTGCTTCTGTTGCTAGTTCTGGTTCTATTATTATTGGTAGTTCTTCTAACTCTTCTCGGCGTCGTGAGAAGGATTTCATTACCTCCATCATTTTGAATGGCAACAATTATGCTATTTGGTCTCGCGCTGTCAAAGTTTATTATATGAGTGAGCGAAAGTTTCGTTATTTGACAGATGATCGTCCCAAGAAAGAGGATACGACGTATAGTGATTGGGAAGCTGAGGATTGTCATATTTGTGTTGAGTTATGGAATGTTATGGAGCCTCATATTAGTGGCCCTCTGTTTTACCTTGATACTGCTAAACAAGTATGGGATCGGGTTGCCAGGATGTATTCTGGTATCAATAATCTTCGGCGTACATATGATCTCCATCACCAATTCTTTTGTTTCTCCTTTGGTACTGGATCTTTGGAGGACTATTACTCCAAATTTTGTGGCACTTGTGAGGAACTCTGGATTTCTGAGCCTATCTCAAGTGATCCTCAGGTTATGGAGCGTCAGCGTGAGCGTTTGGAGGTCTCTCGGTTTCTGTTTGGTTTGCCTTCACCCTATGATCCAGTTCGATCTCAGATACTAGGAAAGCGGGAGTTGCCCTCTCTTGATGAGGTGTTCAATCAACTTCGCCAGGTTTCTATCTCCGATGTTGGTTCTGTTTCGCAGCCACAGTCTGATCATTCTGCGTTAGTTGTTTCTGGTGGTTTTGGGTTGAGTAGTGGCCGTGGTCGCGGCCGTGATTCTGGGTTTAGCAGTCGTGGTCGTGGTTCTGGTAGTCGGGGTTATGGTGGCTATGATTCAAGTAATAGTTCCACATCGTCTATTTTAGTCATGTATTGGGGTGCTCAATAATATAAATAACAATGCGTGTGTTGGGGTTCATTAACACCCTACACTTCTCTCTCTCTCTCAAACAACATTTACTAACACAAATGCACACATATCACATAAGTGTTGGGACACACACTGTACCACCATCAAATGTGTGGTCCAAAAGCTTATGTGACTTGCGTAAAAGTGTGTAAAATGGTTGATTTTGACACTAATGGTCCGTTTATCGGGTGTATAAGGTTTTGTGGGACAAGAAATGATAGTGGATAAAATAT
Source organism: Vaccinium darrowii (assembly GCA_020921065.1). NCBI lineage: Eukaryota > Viridiplantae > Streptophyta > Magnoliopsida > Ericales > Ericaceae > Vaccinium > Vaccinium darrowii. The sequence continues at coordinate 19,576,655 of CM037154.1, read as the reverse complement.
GGATATGGTATAAGGGGATCCGAGTATTGTAGCAATCCTTTAGGATTGTCAAGCTCTGCCGACCGATCTTGGCTGCTTTGGACGACTGAGATTTGACGGGAGTTAAAATCCCCAAAACACCTTTCAGCACCTCTCGAATTTGGGCTGTCCAAAACATATTTGGACGCCCAAGATCAGGTCGGCGGGGCTTGCCATCCCTAAGGGACAGCAGAGACCTTGAGTTTGGTATGAGAGGGAATTAGTTACGAAGGGGGATTGGCTAAGAAGGAGTTTGTTTGGTACTTGATATGAGTGGATACATTAAGAAAATTATTAGCTGCTCTTATCTAATCCTGGTAATGAGAATAAAAAATGATTTGAAGGGTGGCACACTGGTAATTCCCCCCACACCCGAATAAGCTTATGATGGGGGTGAGGTGGGATTAGCTACAGAGGATAAACAATCTGGGTTCTAAGAGCGAATCAAACACCAGATTAGGAGATACCTTTCTTAGCTTATCCTAGCCCGTGTTGGGAATTTGGTCTTCAAAAAGTATTGATGGCATTGTCTCCATAAAAAAATCTGAAACAATAAATCACATTCGAGGCATGTTGTAATAGAGCTTTCCTAAAGACAGTATTTGCTCTATCATAAGGTGTGCACCATGTTAACAACAAATTAATCCGCCTTCAAGATATAAAGAAACCAAACTCTACGTTTTTTCTAATTGCGTTTGCACAAACGAAGATAGACATAATATCCGCTACAATAGAATAAGAGAACCAAGAACTGACATTTTGTTTCTAGAATAGCAGAATATTAGTATGCCTAAAATTATAGGAATTGAGTGCGTAGAGAGAGAGAGAGAGAGATCAATTCGCTAAGGAATTTTTTGTATATCAAATGACTTTACAAAGAGCCTATTTATAGACTCATAAGTACCATTATGTGAAAGATCGTGAAAAACACATTAGAATGATCATGTCTTATCAATAGACACTCATTAGAAAGGGTCATGCCTCTTTGAGGCATCCCATGTATCACATCTCTTCCTAATAGTAACAATCATTCCTAATAAACACAACCCAATCTAATGGGTGTGATAACCATTCAGTAAAGTCACAACTTATGTGAAAATGTGTTACAACCTTTCACACAAATCTCTCACACCATCTTTTCATAAAATTTGAGACTAAGAGCATCCCCAACAAAACTCTGTAAAGAGAGATTTTAGCTATGATATAAAAGGCAAGGGTCAAATCAATTCTACAACAGCCTCAATAAACGGTTCCCTATTTTACATAGATGAATAGTGTCTCCTAAAATCCCTCCCTATTTAGGGAGGAACTACTCTCTACCTTCTTTTTCTCTTTTTTTTTTTTTTCTTTTTGATAATAGAGAAGATTGTTGGAGTTTTCAAAGAGATGTGAGTAAGTAAATTAAAAAATGTGCACTATTTACTATTATTTTTAACTCAAAATTTACTGAGACTGTTTTTTTGAGCGGAATTTACTGAGACCGTTGAAATGCTCTGAAGGAGTAATATTTTGACTAATGCAATAGTTACGCATCACATGGTTACTCAAAATATGATTTCCGAGTCAGCATTTTAAAAGGGTCACATCCCAGTTCAGGAGATGAATCGCATTGGATATACTCCGTCTTTTTTAGCTTCCCAAGAAATCTCTGACAACATTGCTCATCCACGGCGGACTGTTTGGATATGCCTTCTAGAAACAAACAAAAATATCTTTTTTTTTTTTTTTTACATGTACTACAATTTTATCAAAAATTAATTGGATAAAAAATTTTCCAGTTTTTTTTTAATGATTCCACTTGATGTCTTTTAAAAACACGTTTTAAATATATTAAGTGTATTTTAAACACATTGAACGATTCGAATCATTAAAAAAATTAGGAATTCGATGAGTCCCAGAAAGCATCCCGGATATGGGAAAAATTTTGGGGTGCCGAATGAGTATTGTCACTTGATACCAAAATATGATCCGAACCGTCCAAATGTGTTTTGGGTCCCTCTCTTTTTTTCCTCTTTCTAAAATCGCGTCAAATCGCCCTGTGAATGGCTGTGATTACTGAATAGATACTACACGTGTGCAATACCAGACACCGAAAAATTTCTCATCCTGATTGACAAACTTTGCTTGTCACGCAGTAGATGCACGAAACAAATCTCAATCTCATCTACTGGTAGACTATAAAAAGGGGAGAGAGAGAGAGAGAGAGAGAGAGCGAGCATTCTGTAACGTATACTCCTACTCATACATCTGCAAAACTCATCTCTTGAAATTCTCGATCCTATTATGGAAACAGTCGATCCATCGACGGCAGCTCGAGGTCGGTTGGCCGTTCTCTCAGCCCACCTCTCCGCCTGCGTCGAATCCGAAGCCTTCTCCCCGGCGATCGAGGCCTCCTGCGTCTCCGCCCAGCCGTTCGTCCCACCGCCGCCAAATCTGAAGGGCTCTCTAACCATCATCGACGAGAGGAACGGGAAAAAGTACCAAGTTGAGGTCTCTGAGGAAGGAGCTGTTAAAGCTACGGATTTCAAGAAGGTAAATAGACTTAGGCCTGAATTATTTTTGTCTTCAAAGCTGTCGGAATTATTTACTTTTGGTGATCTTTTATTTAGTTTTCCGTCAAAATTTTAAAACGAGACAGAATAATATATTGATCGACTGTTTGGAAGGTAAATGGTTGTGCTCTAATTTGATCGATTGATGTTTGATTGAGGGTCCTTTTCAGCTGAATAGGGTTCTGCTATTTTTGGTTGGATAATTGTTGTTTCCAATTTTGTTTTGTCTTGTCGGTTGAGAGTATTTTCTTGTCTTCTGTTTGGCTAGCGAGAAAACATGGGAAAAGGGTGGATTCTTTGTTAGTTGGAGCTTGGTAAAAAAATTGTGTTATAATTGTGCTTGATTGAGTTGAGCCATTTGGTTTCATTTGATGGTTTCACCAACGGAGTCAGCCATTCTTCCTCCGCGAAGATTTATATTTCTTAACTTTATGAATTGGGAGAGCATCTCTTAGATAGTATAATCACGAGCCAATTTTGGCGGCATTATAACCGATGACTGGTGAGAGCATTTATGGTAAGACATTTCCCGGCGGAGTCGACTCTAGGAAATTTTAGCAGTGTGTTCAAGAATTACCTTTAGAATTACCTTTCTATCTCTACTTTTTTTTTTTTTGTACGGCCCTGTTATCTCTACTGTGTTCAAGAATTACCTTGACTCTACTTTCTCTACATTTTTTGAATGGCCTGTACTATCGCTACCAATCAATAGTATAGACACACAACCCATATAGTGGTAGTGTGGTACCAGTAGGGCGATTAGAAGACATAAAAATAAACAAAACATTACAATTGTTATTCACAAAATTTAACATTTTGAGCCAAACGAGATTAAACAGGTGCATAAATCTTCTAATATACAAGAAGAGAAAGTAGCTTTTTCGACATCGTCTCTTCTTTTTGGAAATGTCGAGTCGATTCTCATTCAAAGAGAAGCCAAAACACGATACCTATACCAATAGATCATTCTTTTTCTCTCTAATTTAATTTTTTGTCATTCGGAATATGTATCTTGTTTGAGCTAATATATTAGGTCTTCAATAATGAATTACTTGAGCTGATGGTGTTCAAAATAAAGGAGCGACCGAACGAGGGTTCAAATAAAGCCAAAAAAAAATTATTACTACTAAAATTCAAAACAAAAATATTTTTGGGTGTTCACTTGACCACCCAACCCATAGGGTGGAGGTGCCTATGTTTCCTGGTCAAAATAGTCTCGCAGTATGAGCAGCTCAACTTGCATATTTTGTTAGCATCTCTCTCGTGGATGGAGCTATAGTCAGTGATTTCTTATTCTCATGAATTGTTTCTTTTATTGAGTTGCTGCCTTCATTCAAGGGGATCTGTTTCTGCCATCGGCATGGTTTTGCTGGTACAAGACTACGAGAAGTAATAGTTTTCTTTGCACTGTATTTGTTGATGACTTGATGTGTTGTATGCGCTTTTTGCTGATAATTTTTAGTGTGTTGTATTATAAGGCTCTTTTTGACGAGTGATCGGGTTTGAACCTTGGCATCAGCCAGGGGCAATGTCACATTGAATGGTGGAGGTTCAACTGAACCTTTTGACTATCGATGGTCTTTCATTGCACATGTAAAATTCTAACTCCTCAGGTCATTGAATGGTGAAGAGTTTACTTTTACTTGATTTTCGAAGAAAATAAATTTTAATGATAACATGTACATCTTTTAAAAATGCATCTTCTAATCCAATCTATTGTTTGGTTTATCAAATTCATTTAGACCGATTGAAGGCTGACAAACCATAAATAAAATACCCGACAGGTTGTACAAGTTCCCTCCACCCATTTTCTGGTCGGATGGTCTGGTAGGCTCTAGCTACTCTGTATGTAGCCTTGACTCTCCGCTCTATTTTCTCCTAATATTACAAGAACTGAGTGACCTTTCCTTTCTAGACTCAAGTGCTGTGAATTCTCCTCACACCTGTCTATCAAAAGTGATCGTAATAGGTATGACAAATAAGCTAAGAAAATAGTAACGTTGAACATGATAGCTTCACTGCAAATATGATCCTATTGCCTACACAAACATTTTAAATGGCTCTGATGCTTTTGAATTTGCAGATATCAACCGGAAGGAATGACAAGGGGCTCAAACTTTATGATCCAGGCTATCTCAACACAGCTCCTGTCCGGTCATCAATTTGTTATATTGATGGTGATGAGGGGATCCTTAGGTATAGGGGCTACCCGATTGAGGAGTTGGCTGAGAGTAGTTCCTTTCTGGAAGTGGCCTACCTTCTCAGTAAGTATCGTTACACAAGCTTTATATGCAAATATGCAATCATATCTTGTGGTGCCTGTAGTATGTGGGAAATACAGTTTGTTCAATACAAGGCTTCTGTGATGATTTATTCATTTTTTTCAAGACATTACATGCTCTTTTGCGTAGCAGAGTGAGCATCTTGTTGACTTATCTATTGAATGTACAATTGGTAAGCTTATTTTCAAATTTACTTTTTCATGTACCTGTTACCCAAAATTTACTTTGGTGGTAAACGTTAAGAAGCATGAACACGTCTCAGTTAGCAAAGTATTCTGTGGATGCGTGAGTTATGAATCCTTTCTTTGGTTAAATATCTCGACATTCTTGACATATCTCAAGTATACAATGTTTTAAAAAGTAACTTAGTTTTTGAACTTTTTTCCCACCAAAAAAATATCAGTTGAAAGTGTTCTTTTCATTTTGTGGAAATCTTTTGGGACATAAAGCATCTCTAGGGAAGTAGCCAAATTAGATTTGCACGAAATTTGAGGAGCCATGTTGTAAAAAAGCACTCCAATAGACGTAGGAAGACTTGTACACTGTGGTTTTGTTTTCTTTCTCTTCAAGTTGTGAGAGAGAGAGAGAGAGAGAGAGAGAGAGAGAGAGTCAAAATAATGATGGAATTAGATTTATATGATACTTCGAGTGGATATGTGTAAGTGGTCAGCTCAATTGGATATGCGTCAGTGGTTGATCTAATATTTTCCATGGTTCATTTAGAATTTAGGCCTTTTTGCAGGGTCACTCGAAGTAGTATTTTAAAACTAATGAATGGTTCGGATCATTCGTGGGGGACCCAAAAGTGGGCCCCACAAGACGTCGGTTCAATTTCTGTACCTATTGGTTCTGTATCCGTAGTCAGGTCCATTAAAGAATGAATGCGGGAAATTGTGAATTTACGACCGCACACAGTATGTGACTTGCTTTTTCCTGCCTGGTATGTGTAGTGACTTTCTCTTTTCTAATTTGATTGCCATTTTTTTCCAGTGTACGGGAATTTACCTTCTGAAAGCCAGTTAGCCGATTGGGAATTTGCTGTTTCTCAACATTCAGCTGTGCCACAGGGAATTTTGGTGCGTTTATCTTTTTTCTCTTTCATACCTAAGATCTATGTAGCACGGACACTTCGTCGAAGCCCGCTTAACCAACACCCTATGGACACTCTTCGGACACGTGTCCGACACTCAAATTCAATGTGTGCTGTTTTTTGCCAATGTTTTCGGTTTGGAAACTCTGTGGACACTCTAAAAAATGCTTCGGACACTCTCAGGACACTTGCATTACATGCAGCTTGCACTTGTTAAAGGTTGGATTGGCTTAGTTTTCCGTTTGATTTTAGCAACTCAATTGCTAAAATCAACCATGATTTTAGCAAATGAGTTCAGGTGCTAAAATCATAGCTATTTCAAATCACAAAATTAAGTGGTTCCGTTTATCGTTTTTCGATTTTTTTTCACATTGAAGTAAAGTATACGAAGAGTACTTCAATTTGGTGCAAAAAAAATCGAAAAACGATACACGGAACCACTTCATTTTTTGATTTCAAAATCATGATTTTAGCACATGTTAAACTCGTTTGCTAAAATCATGGTTGATTTTAGCAATGAGTTGCTAAAATCAAACGGAAAACTAAGCCTAAGTCTTTCTTTTTTGTGTGACGTGATGATTTATTAATAATGGGGACAAATAGATGGTGAAACGCTTTTTGTTGGAATACTTTTGTGAATGATGTAATGATAAACAAGATTTAAGGTATATAAGGTGTTCCATAATTATAATTAGAGCCTTTTTTTAACTCTGTCGATGATGCAATTCAACCTTTCTAATTATCCTCTTCTTTACGAGCCTTATCTTGGATATTCTAGTAAATTGCTAGCTGTAGCATGTCATACAATTTTAAGTAGCATATCAGGTAACATTTATTATATGGCGCTTTTGGCGAATAGTACTTGGAAAACTGCCTAAAATTTTTGGCATTTCCTCCTTGGATAATTTCTAACGTTTTCCTTTTAGTAAGTAAATATAGAACGATTAGTGGTCGGGTATTACTTTTGCACTTACTGCACAATCAACAACAGTTTTGGCGCTTTTGCTAAAGTTCTTTCTTCGGACTTTATTTTTGGAAGTTCTCTTGTTTTTTGTTTTGTTTAGGCTAGAGTCCTCTATTTGTTGTAAACAATAAGGAAGTCTTTGGAGTTAAACATCGATCATTTATATTTTCATGCAATCGCATGAAGAGTTTCTAGGATTTACTTTCCATCCCAATCAAACGGCTGTTTCTATAATATCTTCAGAAAGTTGATATCATTGCGTCATGCACACTAACATTTGTCTATATGTTTTTAAATGTCACCAGTCCAATGATACCAATCTGATTCCTTGCTTTGTCGAACGATTGTGGATAGTTACGGGACTGTTCTTGTACAATGCCTCCTTTTATCCCCTTAGTTGTAGTTGTCAGACTATACACCACGCATCAGTGGTTAAGTCTCTTAAGAAAATATCTTTTTTATTGCCATCTGGGAAAAAGTGAAATTAAGCAACTGTAGATGTACCGCAGACCAACATGGTTTGCTAACTGGGTTATATTTCATTTCTAACTGCACTTTGAAACTGTTTTGTAGGATATCATACAGGCAATGCCTCACGATGCTCATCCCATGGGAGTTCTAGTCAGTGCAATGAGTGCTCTTTCCATCTTTCATCCTGATGCCAATCCTGCTCTCAGAGTAATTCAACTTTTTATCCAAACTTGTATGGTATTTTATAAATAAAAAAAATATTACTAGTGGGCTTGGGTATATTACAAGAAATGGAGTCCTAAACACCTGTCTCCCTTCTGTGTAGTAAGAGTAATATTTACTTTTGTTGGCTTCCACAGGGTTGCTACATCTTTCTTATGTTGTTGTCAGTGTTCTAAAAGAAGGCCTGGAAGGCCGAGTACTCGCTGCCTAGGCGCTAGAAGGCCCCTTGCCGACTAGTCTAACTAACCGACTAGTTGCCCGACTAGACCGACTATCCCGATTAGTTGCCCGACTAAGCGCCGAGTACTCGGCCTTAGAAGCTAGAAGGTGCCCGGCTGCCCTGGGAGCATACTTTTAAATATCGGCCGAGACGTACCGTCTCGGCCGGTTCGTACCAGGATTTTGGACTACCGATATGGATACACACCGATATAGCGGTGTGTCTAAAAAATTGCATATGAACCGGCCAATACCCGATATGTACCGGTGTACCGGCAGATACGGAGTCCGGTTCATGGCGTATTGGCCGAGACGGAAAAAAAAAAGGAGAAGGGGATGTGTTAATTTTTTGACCCAGAGTTGATGATCCTCGCTCTTAGCCAACGAGGTATGCTTTTGAACTGTTTCTCTTATTGCCGGGAAAAACGTGGCTGCAATAGAGTATGATTTTACAAACAAGATCATCATCGTCGTCCTATATTGACTGGTTTTACAAACAAGATCACCACGGTTGAAGGACAAACCGGATCTGTGAGTAGCGGATTTGTTTCGAAGAAAGAAAACAGAGCGGTTGATACCTGATTTGATGGCTGCCATTTTCGTTTTGGGAGGAAAGATAAGCGTAGACCACGGATCCCCGGTTGGGCGCAACGTCAATCTTCTCCGATCGATTGGCGTTAATGGCGTAGAGGAGAGAGAGAGAGTATGAGAGTAAAGTGAGGTGAAGTTGATAGAGAGAGATAGGACGGCAGTGTTAAAGTTTTGAGGAGGAGTAAAGGGTCCCAATTGAAACACGTAGCTAGGTTGCTTGAAAATACACGCAAGTCAGTCAGTAATGCTGGTGTAAGAAAAATTATTCAGTGTGTGTGATTTCTTTGTTCTAGGCAGCATTAGCGATACTTTCCATTCCAGAAAATGTGTACTTATATGTTCCACTGTGTAAAATGCGTCAAAATGAGGTAAAGAGGCAAAAAAATGTGTATCGTACAGTTTTTTAATGATTTGCTAATGATTTTAAAAAATTCACGACCGCTACACCCGATTCCCGAGACGTATCGCCGATACGTCCCGATACCGATACACCGATACCGCGACCGATACCGATATTTAAAACTATGCCTGGGAGCGCCTGGCCGGTTTTAGAACCTTGGTTGTTGTTGACAGACTTAACCAAACCAAACCGTGCCTTATGTCCCAATGTTGTTGAACAAGTTCATCTCATAATTTTTTTTATCCTCTTTATATAGCTTTCAAGTGTCTCAGTGACACTAATCACCTTCATCGAGGAGAATGATTACTCGTGGTTACCTTTGAATTCTAATAATCGTAGTATGTGCCTATGCAATTTAGTTTTTTAATAACCTTCTCAAACGACGTTAAGATGGTATTTGATATGTAGGTCATTTGTTTTGTGGTTATCTATAGCTGCAGGTTGGCAATTCTCGGGAACAACCTATTACTACAATGTTCGAAATGTGTTCAAAATACTCCTATGTTTTTTCCCCTCAAGTATGTAGTTGCTGTGCCTTGACCATTTCATCCTTGTTAGGATGTGGTAGATGAGCCGAGCTTGCGCCTTGTGCATGCCCGGGGCTCAATAAGCTTTATTGGTTTTACTGTGCTTCCGAGCATGCTGGGTAAAGTGCGAATTAGTTGTTTAGTTGGATACAGGCTAGGTTGGTCCTCATGTTAGTCTGGTGTAGTGGATGGACGTAAGCCCCTAATTTGGGCTGTGGGAGAGTGAGAGATTCAAGTTGAAAATGTGAGGAAATGGGAGCACCTTGAGTCCATGTTGTCTATTGATTGCATTTTGTTGCGCAATAAGAAACGTATTTTGTGTATAAATTATTGCAACAATGTTTGTTCTTCTGATGAAGAGGAATGCTTATGAGTAAACCACAGGTCTATGTTCCTCCTACCACACATATTGACTGGGCAAAGCCAAGACCCATAATATCATATGTATCATGTGCTGGTGGTCCCAAGGAGAGGAGTTGGACATACGACCTCCACTTCCTTGGGCGTGGTTCCTTACCTACCGACCAATCCTTTGGGGTTTACTTGCTACAAAGTTGTGTATTCTAACAATAATAAGTTAAGCTAGAAGCATCAAGCAAGGAATAAACCTAAGCTAGTTCTTTGGTTGGAAACTTCAAAGAAATTCTACCACAACAACTTTTGGACTTGACCTAGTCATAACAACAACTTGTGGAGGGCATTGTCCACTGTCATAGGGTATCATGGTGCCTGCCTTGAAGGTGGTATGGTTATAGAATGGAAGACATTAACTCCATTTCAACCAATGCACTGTTATGATTCTTTGAATGCATTTCGTTTCATCGCTTAAATCTTTCTGTTTCAGTACAGTTTCCATTGAACTAATCTTACCTCATGGAGAAAAAACTAAGGAGTTCCTGGGACTGAGCAAATGTTTTTGGTAGCTTGACTTGAGTAACTGAAAAAGCTGAAAATGTGCTCAAGTTTAGTATCCTTCTGTTGTTATCCTTCCTCTGTGTTTGTGGAGCTGTTGGCTTCATTTGCTCTGTTGGCTTCATTGGCTATCAGTTGCTGTTACTATAACTAAATTCACAGCATTGACCTCCTATACATGGAAACTACTTTGGTCGTATCTGTTAACGGAAGATTATTGTTGTGGTCCTGTAAATTCCACACTGGTACTCTATATTTTTCAACTAGCTATTTTTTTCCCTCCCAACACAGGGCCAAGATTTGTACAAGTCTAAACAAGTGAGAGACAAACAAATAGTGCGTATACTTGGGAAGGTATGATAATACCCTTATTTTTTTTTTGTCTCTCTCTCTCTCTCTCTCTAAAACAGTTTGATGACCATCCAGATGTCGCCTTAGTTTGTTTGTAGTACATAATTTTGCAGTTTATATTTTCTGTCTGTCAGTTAGAATAAAATATCTTTGTTCAAATGAGATGACGTAAGACATTTTCAGGCACCGACCATTGCGGCCGCGGCTTATTTGAGGATGGCAGGAAGGCCTCCTGTTCTTCCCTCTAGCAACCTTTCTTATTCAGAGAATTTCTTATATATGCTGGATTCATTGTATGTTCTACTGCACCCTTTTCCCTCTTTAGTACACTGCACAACTCTCTGAACATCTTTCTCATTGTATGTTCAACTGCATCGTCCTCCCTCTTTCGTGTACTGCACAACAGTAAACATCCTTCTCATGTGCTAATTACATAAATTTGACTGAATACCGCGTTCTTAGTTTTTTGTTCATCTCTTCTGCAAAAGATGTATGAGTTTGTGGTTCTAAATAATGAAGCAAAAGTGAACTGACTTATGTCCGCACAGCAGAATTTCCTTTCTTACACGAGCTATTTGATTTTTTGAAATTTGTGACCCTTCGTGGTGATTTATTCCAGCATTAGGGTGAGAGGGGCTCCTAATCAAATTTGATTTCCTCTTTGCAATTGGCAGAGGTGATAGGTCCTATAAACCCAATCCTCGATTGGCACGTGTCCTGGATGTTCTCTTTATATTACATGCAGAACATGAAATGAATTGCTCCACAGCTGCTGCTAGGCATCTAGCATCAAGGTAGGCACTAAAGTGTCTAATCAAAACAAAAATAGCCATGGATTTGTATATCACTAACTTTATATCTCTATGTAGCGGCGTCGATGTATACACAGCTCTTGCTGGAGCAGTTGGAGCACTGTATGGTCCTCTTCATGGTGGAGCAAATGAAGTATGACAGACCTTTTGTGCTTTAATTTCTTGCTTCTTAGCAGCAGTTGAGGTTCATTGTAGAAATTATGGAAGCAGCATAAAAAAAAAAAATTCTGGTTCAGATGAAAAATTCTTACTCTTCATTGTGCGTGTATGTTTCCCCCCCTTTGGGTGGCACTTTGAGCCTTGCATTTAAGCTTTCTCTTGTTGAACTCATTATGACAGGCTGTGCTTAAAATGTTGGGCGAGATTGGAACTGTTGACAATATTCCGGATTTCATTGAAGGTGTGAAAAACAGGTTAGTATTGCTATCCAAGAGTTTTTCTGGTAGAAGTCCCAGCTGCTTAATTGCTTGCAGTTTTTTCTTGGGTTGATTGATCTTCCTCTGGCAACTTGGTTATTATAGGAAGAGAAAGATGTCAGGATTTGGGCACCGTGTCTACAAAAACTATGATCCCAGGGCAAAGGTCATAAGGAAACTGGCAGATGAAGTTTTTTCAATTGTTGGCCGGGATCCTCTTATTGAGGTATATGATGTGCTAGCTGAATCATACAACCCCTTTTGACTGCTGGTTGTTTTCGTGTGACAGTAAATCATTTCAAGTAGTGCATTACACTATTATGCTCGACTTTGTGAACCCATGTCTCGAACCCAGACAGACAGACAGACAGACATTCCACTTTTGTGTACGTTATATGGATGCGAAGTGTCCGTCTTGTCTAGTTAGTCATGCACCTGACAAGTATGTCTATCATTTGAGTTTATTTTACGATGCTCCCTGATTCTTTGCCTGCCAAAAAATGTCTGTTATGATGTTACGCCCTTGATGTAGTTGCTGCAAAATGAAGTGTGCCTATTAGAAAATAGGCAATGCAGCCCAAATACTTGAACATGACATGAACACCTCTGTCTGAATAATATAGTGGCTTAGCAACTAGTAAAATTTGCAATGTAGGTGTGGGCCGGTGTTCTATGTGAAAGACAATTGTATGCCAGTGTTTTCTTGTCCAATGGGATGTCTGTTTCCCAAGTTTGACCACGGTACCAATCTACATATGTATATATTTTGATCGGCAAAGGAAAATTTCATTAACCACAAAGATGATATCAGTACAATAAGAAAGAAAATGCATGAGAGAGCTTTGAAGAGCAGCATAAGACTCTCCTCATGCTATTCACAAAAACTTCACCTACCCCTCGACCTCTATATTTTGTAATAATAGACATCAAAATAAAAACAGAACAATCAATTAAAACAATTAGTTGAAAATATGACAATTATTGTCAACTAAACAAACCTAAACAAGCCTAACAACCCTATTAAGACTAGTCTGTAGTGCTTGAGAATGGATTCCCTAAGAAACACCTCCTGTGCTGTCTCTTCCTCTTCCCAAGAGTCTTCTCATCTGCCACCTCATCTTCTCCCATGTATTGCACCGGCAGTACCTCTGCGTCACCAAACTCTCCTCTAGACCATCCTCACAACCACCCCATCTTCACCTCTCATGATGGATGACACTGCCATTTCCCTATATCACCCGCTTGACCATCCAAAAACAACACAGACAAAACATCCTTCAACTAACACCTCAAATAATCAAAGAAACTGCCCCCATTGCAATTCCTCGCATTCCAACAATCACCCCATCCTAATCGCACACCCCACAACATTAACTCAAAATCTCAACCATAGCCGCTGCCCGCTGACTGTGCTGCCATATTCACACTTCTCGCTACCATGGCTGCGTTCTTCGAAACCCCTCAATTATTGGATCCTACACCTTTTGAGAGTTAGGGGCACAACGACAACTTTCTAGCATGTGTATGCATGGATGTATTCTATTCTATTCTTCAAGTTAATTGTGTAAATTGTTTTCCTTTAGTTTCAGGTGTTTTTTCCCATCACACTTATATTCACCCGTTGCTGATTGGTTTTTTGTAAACGTAGTTTTTACCAATAGATACCATTCCAGATGGGGGAGGACATGTTCTTCTCTTTTAGTTATTCATTTATCATTTGCGGGGAGGTTGGGTCGTGGTTCTTCAAGGCATTGCTTCATTGAGCTCCACAACCTGATCTTTTGCCATTTACAGGTGGCTGTTGCTTTGGAGAAAGCTGCACTATCAGATGAATATTTTGTCAAGAGGAAGCTATATCCGAATGTTGATTTCTATTCTGGGTTAATTTATAGGTGAGGAGACATTTTCTTCTCTAAAAGTTTCAACTTTTTATAAAAGCTGATGAATCGATAATCAGGGCCATGGGTTTCCCAGCGGAGTTCTTCACTGTTTTGTTTGCAATACCTCGTATGGCTGGCTACTTATCGCATTGGCGAGAGTCCCTGGATGATCCTGATACCAAGATAATGAGACCTGCTCAGGTTAGATTTTTGGCTTTGCTTCTTTCCTTTCTCTGCCTATTTGGATTATTGGAAAAAATCTTGATAACCATTTGGTCATATTGAAAATTATGGGGATTTCTGAGAAAGCACTTGACAATGGAGGACTAGGAATTTTTTCAATTGGTGGGGTACTCTAGGCATCTAAAAGATGCAACTTGTTTTGCTGTTTAATAGTTCACATTAGGAAATTCCCCAGTTCTCTGTCTTAAGTACTTGACAATGGAGGAGACTGAATTTTTTCAATTGCTGGGGGTACTCGAGGCATCTAAAGATGTAGTATTTGGCTGTTTAATACTTTACGTTAGGAAATTCCTTGCTTGTCTCGATTGTCTACCTAAAAGTGAGAACTTTCCTTTTGTTGATTTCTGTATTACTCCTTTTGAGTACTAATGTACTGCAAGTTGTACTTATCCAGAAGTCGTGGGTGCTTTTCTGTACTAGAGATCGATATATTTATGTGGATTAGTTTAATAGTTTATGTATTACGGCTATGCATCTTGTGATGTAGACATCTTTTTTTTTTTTCAACTCCTACAATAGCTATATAGGTCTGTTTTTTTATTTTCTTTTTGGGTAAAATAATTGCTAGGGTGAGATTTTGCTTGGTAATGTAACTGTGCCAACCTTTCGAGGAAGTCACGGCTGGCACAGATTCCAAACAGAATCCTAATCTGAATTCAAGGCAGATTGCTGCTGCTTCAGCTTCTGTTGCTTCTCTCTCTCTCTCTCTCTCCCCCTCGCCCACTTCCGTATACACCCGAAAGTGGGTAGAGTAGAGATCGTAACTTGGGTATTTGCTAGTCCAAGAGACATATTTTATTATCTTTTAGATACCACGTAAACCTTCAAATACTTGTGGTAGAATTCATTAGGGTGCACAAGTCATGGGTTTTCCCTAATGTAGATGTTTTTTTCCCCTTATTTTCTGAATCGTAACTTTTGTTATCTGTCATCTTTCAGGTGTATACTGGCGTATGGTTGAGGCACTATATGCCACTCCCCGAGCGGATGGTGACAGTCGAGGCTGATAAACTCGGTCAGGTATCTGTTTCAAATGCCACCAGGAGGCGATTGTCTGGCTCTGGAGCTTAGGCTTTGAACTTTTCAACTGCTATTTTTCTCACCGGTCGGAGAAGTAATAACCTCCCTATAATTAGGTATTTGGCATGAATGTCGAACTGTCTCCAAGAAAGTGTTACCCTCTAGGTTGGTTGTAGTGATTTGTTGCAGCGTGAATAAGAACTCGTGTACTAGGAGTATCATGTCCTAATAAACGAACTTGACTCAAACTTCTCACCGAGTTTGAGCAATTGAGTAAATCAAATCAGTTGGTTACCTACTCGAGGTTTAGCGTGTTCATTCTTGATTCTTTCTTTAGTGTGTTTGTCGGCATATGTGCAGCACTTGTTCATATTAAGCTTGCCCTTGGAAACTTTAGGTTATATAGCTCTTTTGGGAGGACTTCATATTTGGGTGCACTGGTTTTCTGCAAGATACATATGCTGCTTGAGCTTGTGCATTTCATGGAAATACAAGGCTAGTGCTCACCCTAGCCGTCTCACATCTCATACAAAATTTTGTATATTATGGATTTGTAAGATCGTCCTTCCTTGGCCAATCAAATGGTGCTTGCTTCACCCGGAGTTTCTTTTATCCATGCCCCATGCACCATTTGTTTGGTAACAGCTACATCAACTGCCACCGGACAGCCGTATCTGCCCTAAAGCGAATCTCATACCAGACTACGATGGTGTCAGAACCAATGTTCTTAATATTTTACCGGCTAAAAGCCGTTTTTCAATACTGCTATGGTTGTGCTGTTACGGGGAGATTTCCGGGTACCTTCTGGGATCCGTGCCTAATGGCCGAAGGTATTCTCATCTTTACGAGTATTTTCTCTGGACTTTGTATACAAATGGTTCCACTAGAGTCACAAACGGTAGGCATCGAAGTTACCTGCATCAGGACTATTCCCCTGGCTGTCAACAAGTTTAATGACCCACGTGGGCTATTCTCTAAACTCTTCTCTAAAAACAAGTCTGATTTCAATTCAAAACCAAAACTCTCTCACTTGGGTCCCAAAATATATCTTTGTTCTCTTGCTAATTTCTATTTCCTTCATTCCTTAATGTTCATTAAACCTGTCATTTAACTGTTCTTGATCTATTTTCCTCTTCCTTCTCTCTTGTTTCTCACTACTACTTTCTACTAGGGCTTTCCCGGGGGACCGCTTGCCTGCCTCTCTCTTTCCCCTTCTCTCTTCTCCTTCTCCCTTTTCTTTGTTTTGTTTTCTTTTTCCGATCTGTTTTTGTTACCCCCAACTCAGTTCCAGATCTGCGTTCCATGGTCGGTTCTGGTATCTTTTGGGGTGGGGTGATGCTTTGGCATGGTGGTACTTTTGGCGGTGGAGCGAATGCATGTGGCGTTGTGGTCAGCGATGGTCGGGATGGATCCGGTCGCTGCGGTGCGGTTGTGCGGACGATTGCGGCAAGGTGTAGCGGTGGGTTGAGGCGTCTGGCTCTGCTCTTGATTGGGGGTTCAGGTGGTGGTGGGGTGTCTCTAGGTCCTCATTTGACAGAGGTGACCTTATGGTCACCGCTGATGGTAGGTGGACAGCGATGAGTGATCTGTTTCGGAGCCCGCCTTATTATCTGGGCGTGATCTCTTCGTTGACGAAGAGATCACGACGGTGGTCGGCCTTATTATTTGGGTGTGATCTCTTCGTTGACGATGGTAGGTTGGGGTGGTGGCATGGCTTGACCCATTACCGGTGATAGCGGTGAGACTGAGGCCTGGGTAACTATTGTTTGGGTGTTTTTTCTTTTCTTTTCTTTTCTTTTTTTATTCAATTTTCGGTTGGATTGACCTCCCTTCTCCCATCTTGATGTATCCATTGTCAAGATTTTTATATTTTGAATAATTTTCCCGTTAAAAAAAAAAAAAAAAACCTCACCGTGACACAATATATGCACGACTCCGATCCCAGCACACAAAGTGACGCAGCGTAGAAGAAACGTGAACAAGAACAAGATCACCCCCACGAATAAGAAATAACTCTTTTACAATCTATTTACCCGCAGATTAATAGAATTATAGGAAAAAGAGATGTTCTCTCTTGTGAAAAAAACTCAATATATTAATCAACGCCACTAGCCAAGAGGCTTACAACTCAATTTATAGCAGGAGAAATACTCCACACTAGGAAATAAACAAAAAGGAAACAAAAGAAAATAAGAAACTAACTATTCTTCTTGACCAAGCAAATATTAAAAGAAAACTAAATAAACTAAATAAAGAAAACTAAATTCTCTAGAATACTTATTTTCCTAGTTTAAAAATTCCTATCAAGATATTGAAATCAAATATACTAGTTTCCTAATAAAATTCTAGTTTCAAAATAATAAAGAAAACTCCTATATTTCTAGAATAATTGAAATAGCAGCTTGCATCATTCTCTCCCACTTGAAAAAAAACTCGTCCTCAAGTTTTGTTTGCTTGAAGTGATTTCAAAAATTGTTCCTTGTCCGCATCACTTTTGTACTTCAAATTAAGCTTCTCGAAATCAAACTCTAACAAAAAGTCTACAAAAACTAAAGTAGTAATTTCCTTCCGAACTTGCTCTAATTATGCAATCCATATATTCTTGCTCATTGTATCTTCAATGAACTTCAAAAAAGGATCCATGTAATTGGATAAGATGCTCTTTCCATGATTTTGTGCACCAATGGTACGAATTACCACACAAGAAGACTTTCCTTAAAAAAACTGCAAGCTTTTCCTCAATGTATAATTTTAAATGCATGTGATTAGGAATATGATCTTTCAACCCAAACACTTCCTTTACAGACGAATTTACCAATTGGGAAATTTCTTTTACCGAAAAAGAAGACATTTGATCACCACGGTGAATGGCCTCTAAACATGAGCCAATTGCAATTTCTTTAAAAGATTCTTTATCGAAAATAGGTAGCTTACTCCAATCCACAAATGGACCAGGAATAAATTTCGAGATGAATAGCCACTCAATCGTAGTCTCAATCTCATCCACTGTAGGACCAAAGGAACCTTGTGGATGTCCCTCTGGGGTCGGGATTTCGATTCAGAGTCGCCACCCAGGTTTTATCGGATTGTTCCCGAGGAACCGAACTCGATTGACTCGCGCCTCATTTTTAGGATAAGGTTTAGATACCGGTCCGTCATCACCATACAATCTTACGTTCGGGAGCTCGGTTATGAGAGGAGAAGGGTTTTATGGCACCCCCTCGCTCGGTTCGAAGACCGGTCTGTACTAAGCTTTTTGTGGGATTACATTAAATGTTTAAGATCCAACTTCGAGCAAGTAACGAGGAACGAGGAATGGGATCCAGTTAGGCAATGATAAGCATGACAAAGAAGCTACAATGTATACTTGTGCTCCGTGAACTACATGAGTGATGATGATGATATGCGAATATGAACTAACAAAGACATGAAACAACAAATAACAGTGTTGGAATGTATAGAACAGCAACAAAATGACCAAAAACAACACTGTGAACTGTTACTGAACTGAACCAATCTGATCTCTTGCCGGGGTTTGAGCTCCCAAAGGGAGGGTTTGAGCGCTCAAACCCTCCTCAACCAAACCTGCTTTTGTTGATTCTGATTTGTTGGAAACATGATTTAAACACCGTTGCTTGTTTGAAAACAAGGGTTTGATGGCTTAACAGAATAGAATGATTATGCAAACATGGATTTGAGGCTCATTAATGAACCAAACAAGGCAATAAGTGTAGAATAAATGTTAATATAACATTGTGAAGCATTCCAGAACACTCAAAACACCGTGAGTAAGCTTGGATGATGAAAATATTTGATGTATCAGAATACAGTTTGAGTGCTCAAAGGGTGGGTTTGAGCACTCAAACCATCTTTTTGGTTTGTGAGTTCTCATGCCTTCCTGCCTTCATTTGGATCATCAATAATATCAAGACGATGTAGAATAATGCAAATGCACTTAATATTCCAGAAACATTGATCAAATAGACTTGATAAGCTTGCATGAGTGAGTAATATGCTTTGAACCCAAGCATAAGCATGGTTAGAGTGAGAGAGGAAGTGTAACAACCCGTATTTTAGTAAATTTCAATATTTCGGTTGGCATATAAAATTATTCTATTTTTATTACATGAAAATGATTCTGATATTATTTTAGGAAATATAATATGTATATCTAGGTATTTTTCATACGCTAGTTCGGTATCGGAATCAGCATTGCGGAGCGGAGCACATGTCAACACTAGGAAAGTTACTTGGGGACCAAGTAAGGGGTTTCCGGAACCCATGAGATGTGGCATTTAATTAGTGGAAACAATGAATGAGATTAGATACACTTGGATCTTAATTAGATTCTTATCAGATTATATAAGATATTACGAGATCATGTAATTAATAAGGATGGTTCTGGACACACTCCATATTCATGGTATAAATAGCACTTTCCTCTCATGCATTAGACACACCACATCACACACACTTCACGCCACACAGAAAAAAAAAGTAAAGAAAGAAAGAAGGAAAGAAAATAAAGAGAGAAAGGGAGAAAATTCGGTCAGTGGATCAAGGGCCTCGATTTTAAGGTACCGGGTAGTGTGCAATACATTCCTAGCTAAATCTCTTTGCAAAGAATGTTTCTTTGATTCTCTTATATTTGTACTCTTTTGTTATCTAAGCTTATTTGTTCCGTTACTGCCACATCATGTTCTGTAACACATGAAATGTTTGGCTGAGAGCCATGGAACAAATTGGTACACGTGCAAGCCCACGGGGTGGAATGAGTAAGGAGATTTGATTGATTTCCATGAGGGAAATTGGATGTACTGTTATATGGCCCAAAAGGGGGCACACGGTTTTGACCCCGGTGGTGCTTGACGTGTTACCGAGATGGGCCAAGGAAAGAGGCTAATAATGATGTATCGTTTCGCAATAATTCATTTGATTTGTTATCGTCGATTATTGAGAACGTCCTTATTTCAAGCTATTTTTATTGTCCTCGTATTGCACATACTACCCGGCCATTTTATATATTTTTTTCAGGTGTAGAACAAGTTGGTGATGGTTTTGAAGTGAAAGGTACGATGGGGTCGGCTATTGGGAGCTAGTCACGGGATCGAATTCTTTCTTTTAGTGATTTTGTAAAAGAAATTAATTTGTACTTTTATTTTACGAGAAAAGTCTATGTTTTTATGTATTAGAGGAAGATATTTGTACAAACTATGTAGTTTATTTATTTTTGATGGCTCTAAAAATCAGGGTCGTCACAAGAAGAGAGGATCAGACTGATATAGGAATAATAACAACATACACACACTGTAATAAGCTTAAAACATGATTTAGAGCTGAAATAACCAAAAAACAAAGGTGAAACAGAACAATGTTTGAGCGCTCAATGCCATGGTTTGATTGCTCAAACTCTATTCAAAGGGTATCAGCTTCTGTGGTTTTCTGACTTTCCTTGGTACTTTCATGAACTTTAACCTTCTGATCATTGTTAAAAAGAGTGAAATAGGCTTATTCATCCCATAAACAAGGCTTATTCATTGTTTGATGATGATAAAACACTATTTCTATGGCTTTTTGGTTCATTAATCAATGATCAAGGGTGGAATATACTGACTTGAAGCCATATGAACCAAACAAAAGCCATAAAAACGTGATATCATCATGAAAAAAAGCCAGAAACCACAAAAATAATAAAATGGACAAAACAGTTTGAGCGCTTAAAAGGGGTGTTTAGTTTTTGATGAAAAATCAGTGGAGAAAATTATAAAAGAGGAAAACAAAAAAATTTTGCAAAAAAAAAGGTGTTACAAGGTTGGCGTTGTTGGAGAGTGATATCGAAGAATCAATTATATTTGATTTTTCTGAAAAGCATGAAGGTGATAAGGTTGATCAAAATAGTGAATTTGTTGATTTGTTTTGGGATTTTTTAAAATATACTACATGCAATAGTCAGTGTATTTCAATCTGGAAGGATGATGGATTTGTGTTGCTGATAAAAATTATTCGTTCACATCTTCGAGACTTTTCCTTACAATTTAGGATTGAAAAAAATCAATTTGAAGCACGAGATGGATGCGGGCAAGTATTGATGAATTCAGCTGTATTTAATTAAAATTTTACTTTCCCAGTTTGTTTTAATGTAGTAGGAATATTGGTTTCAATATCTTGCTAGGATTCTTCGAATTAGAAAATTAGGTATCTTAGAGTAATTAGTTTCCTAGTTTAATGTTTCCTTTTTTTCTTTATTTTTTTTATTAACCGGGATTCTACTTCTTGTTTTACTGTTTCTTTTTTGGTCCTAGTTTCTAGAATAAAATAAGTTATAGGGTGACATTAAAATTTGGTGGTTTATGATTAGTGCAAAACTGAGTTTTTACTCATTATAGTTTGTTCAAGGAGGGAGTACCTCTAGTTCAAGCTTTTTTGTGATTTTCGTTGCAAATAATTTCGCAAAAGGAAGCTTCTCTCTGCATCACAAAGCCCATTAGTTATACTCAAAGCAAGCCACATCAGTTCTGAAAGGTAACAAACCTTCTTTGTCGCCAAAGGTCCGTCGCAACATCAATTGCCATTGACTTTCCTAAATGACTTAGCGGGATTTGAGAAAAGGGGGCCAAGAATTACAACATACTTAATTGCACGTACTGTTGTTATTGCTAAATTTTCAATTTTTACTAGCACATAGTTTGTAATTCAAGCGTGACACCTAAGTTAAAATCATTAATTCCCTTTCAATGGGCGTGTTATTGATGGCGTGTGTTACAGAATTCACAACTAGGTGTTCTAGATGCTACTATGAGTGTGCTATCCTATATCCTCCTCCCGTTCCTAATTGTTAATCATTTTTTAGAATTTCAACTATTTAACGGTACATGCAATTATTACACTTCAATTCAAATTTCAAGGTAGTTTTGTCTCTATTGGTAGATATTTATGGGGATAGTTTAGAAAATTGCCATTTTTTAGATTCCTGACTTTTTAAGAGGGATAAATGTTTCGGAATATCCAAAAATTGAATAGTGGACTAACAATTAGGAACGTAGTTGGTATTTTATAGAGTGTGTTAATTTAGGTGTGTGCAAGAATGTGTCTCAAGTTTAGCCATCTAGCTAGTAGATAATAAATGAGTCACACCTATTTATGTTGAAATTCAACCAATGAGAAAATGAAATGGCCCACATTTTTTCTTTCTGACTTTTATTGTAAGCATTTTTGGAGTAAAATAAAAAAGAAAAGAAAAGTAATAACACATTTTTTAAGTAACACATTGGAGCACTCATCTACGAAATAAATTAACAAATTTGGTTCGGTTTTTGGAATTTTCTTGGACCGAACTGAACATTTCTATCATGCCTTCGATTTTCAACATAATCAAATAAACACTTCCCAATAGAATAATCTATGTCTTCCATACATATAGTTCCAAAAGTCTTCTCACAACGTTCCAAGTTCATAGAAATAACAAGTCTAATTCGGGAACTCATACCCCATGAATAAAACATAGTTGAGAGTATAATATTATTATGTTCTTCCAACAAGTCAAAAGAAATAATAAAATGGAGTTACAAGTTCATTTTTACAAAAATATTTTCACGATATGATCACATAACTCCGGTAAGCTTTCAAAACTAATGCAACACACTTTATGCACTCCATTTCATGTTCCTTGATGAGTACCTAAAAATGATAGGGTGAGCTAAACTAGCCCAGTAGGAAAACTTCTACAAACTCTAAATGCTAATGAAATGAGATGAACACAATGGAAGTAATGAAATATAAGTCAATCAACCAATGAGAAACCTCAAGATAAGATCTATTAAGAATGTAAGTGTCCTCGGGGTCATAAAACATCATTTCGTTAATGAAACCCTTTTATAAATCTCAGAGTGTCCATATAAACATATTTGTCCATCCACCTCGTTTCATTCCAAAACCATTATTATCTACATTTTCAAAACTGGGAATTTCGGGTCCCGTACCCAATGCTGAGCATTTTGGCCTCGTTACCCTTGTCGAGCATTTGGGAAGTCTCTCTAGGATCTCGTAGCCCTTTGCCGAGATTCACGGGTCTCGTAACCCCTGTTGAGATTCACGGGCCTCGTAACCCATGCTTAGGGTTGCATCGAATTGTGACCCTAGTAACAACAATCCATTTTCAAACAAAGTACTCCACTTTCTAAAATCACCAAGTGTGCCATAAGTGTTCCTTTAAAATATTAACCATTTTGTTCAAAACATGTCCACAGGGCCCTTTTTGCTATGGTGTCAAGTTTCAAGCGTCAAGCATACATGTATGGTTATAAGTATCGCTGTATCTGGAACTTTTTATCAACGATACGAGTTTAGAAGTTGCCACGACAGTTTAACAAGTTTTCAAGCCATAACTTATACAATCACAAGAATATCAACGAATTACGCAATCGGAGGCCAACAGAAGGTCAAACAAGCTGGTCGAATAAACAAAACAACCCACTGAGCTTACTGGAGAAACTGTCCAGACGGGAAATGCAGGGAGCCACTCAAAAAAATGCAGATTTTTAGAATTTATGGGAGATTTCAACCCAATAAAAAATAGATGATTTCAAGCTAATATTATGCATCAAACACTACATAAACACTTAGAATGAGTAGAAAGAACCCCTACCTCAAAGATTGAACCTCCAACAAGCTCCAATCAAGAATCAAATCAAAACCCTAGCTCTAAAGCTTGGATCCAACCAAAAAACGAGCTTCCAAGCTAATACAAATGATACCGGAACTTCAAATGGCGTGGGAATGCATTTAGGACAATGGATCTACAATGGATTTGAGCGAGGCAGGTGAATTTGGGTGTGGGAGTGAGATTGTTAGAGAGAAGGGGAGGAGGGGGCTGGCTATCAGGGGGAGGGAGAGAAGTGATTTTTCTCTCTCTCATGGCATATATAGGTGCAATAACACACAAATCCCCTCAACTTACCAAGGTGCTACCAACAAGCCCACACAAGTTATCTTTTCACATTAACTCCACATATCTACATTTAAATGTAATTTGACAATGTTCTCCATTTTTTGTTTCGAAAAATCTGTGAAATTTTCGGGTTGTTACATTCTACCCTCCTTACAAAAATTGTCCTCAAAATTTTGCGAGTCAATCCTAGTCAAACAACAATATCTCATGCATGATATGTATCATGAAACCAACATTATAATTTAGTAACTACGAAATTTAAACCAAGAACTCACATTTATTAAACGGAAAACAACTCTGAATAATTCTCTTAATCTCATCCTCTCTTTCCCACGTCGACTCCTTGCTCCCAAAGTTATTCCGCAATACCCGCACTAGTCGAATTGTCTTTCCCCTCAATACTTGCTCATGCGTGTCAAAGATACATATCGGCTTTCCCTCGTAAGATGCATCAACTTCGAACTCAAGTTGGACCATTCCAACACATGCGACGGATCCGGTTCGTATTTCTTTAACATTGACATGTGAAACATGTCATGCACATCCAATAATCTTGGCGGTAAAACTAAATAGTATGCAACTTCCCCCAATCCTCTCAATAATGTCAAATGGCCTAATATAACCCTGTGATAGTTTACCCCCTTGCCCAAAATGAGTCAAACTCCGATGCACTGATATCTTGAGAAGCATGTGGTCTCCCTTTCAAACGATAACGGACATCTTTGATGATCGGTATAACTTTTTTGTTGGCTTTAAGCGGTCAACAATCTTTTGTGAATTACTTTGATCTTGTTGGTCATTGCCTCTTGCGCTGCCTTAAGCCTCGTGTGAACTAATCTTATTGTCTCAGTGATCTTTTTCACTAACTCAAGCCTTACAAGCGTAGCCTCTCCCAATTCAGTTCAATACTCGGGTGATCTACACGGTCTACCATATAAAGCTTCATACAGTTCTATCTCAATACTCGATTAGTAACTATTGTTGTACGTGAATTCGGCTAACGACAAGTGATCTTCCTAACTACCTCGAAAGTCCATCACACAAGCACAAAACATATCTTCTAAAATTTGAATCGTTCTCTTAGGTTGCCCATCGGTTTGAGTG
Source organism: Vaccinium darrowii (assembly GCA_020921065.1). Classification (NCBI taxonomy): domain Eukaryota; kingdom Viridiplantae; phylum Streptophyta; class Magnoliopsida; order Ericales; family Ericaceae; genus Vaccinium; species Vaccinium darrowii. The sequence goes on along the minus strand of CM037154.1, from coordinate 19,551,634 downwards.
TGATAAGCAATGCTAAACAAAAGCTTCGTACAAAGCGCGAATTGCAAGCTTTGCAAAAAACAAGCGGTGAAACGTGGATCCCTATTGGGCACAATCGATACCGGAATACCATGAAGACGGATAATCTCATAGATATACAAACGGTTAAGCACTTCAACCGGATCAGTAACTTGAATAGGCAATAAAGGCGCAATTTTTGTCAAGCAGTCAACTATAACACAAACGGCATCATGCTCCTTCGGCGATCTCGGTAAACCCGTAACGAAATCCATGGTCATGTTCTCCCACTTCCACTCGGCCACTAGTAAAGGTTGTAACTCTCTCTCTCTGATCGTTGATGTTCCGCTTTCACTTGTTGACAAGTTAAATACTTAGACAGAAAAGAAGCTACGTCCTTCTTAATTCTGGGCCAACAAAATTGTTGGTGCAAGTTGTGATATATTTTTGTCCCTCTCGGATGAACAGCTAATGGTAAATGGTGAAACTCATGTAAAATATTTTCCATGTGTTCTATCCAACAGGGTTGTCGTAGGTTAAGTTCATTTTGAGAAAATAAATACTTTAAACTCTTATGATCAGAAAACACCTTGAATTTCTCACTATAAAGTCATACCGCCAACTCTTAAAAGCAAAAATTACAGCCGCAAGTTCTAAGTCATGAGTAGGATAATTAAGCTTGTGTGTCTTCAATTTCCGCGATCCATATGCTACTACCCTTCCCGCTTGCATTAACACGCAACCAAGTCATTCTCATTACAATACACGAAGTAGCCAACTCCACACTTGGGCACAATTAAGATAGGTGTTGTAGTCAAACACTTCTTTAACTCCTCAAATGCCGCCTCACACTCGTCATCCCAAACAAACCGAGTTCCTTTATGTGTCAACCTAGTCATGGCAAAAAGTCAAGAACAAAACGGCGATAAAACCCACCCAAACCTAAGAAACTCTGAATCTGAAACACACTCTTCGGAGGCTCCCTATTCAATACTGACTCAATCTTTCCTGGATCAACAGACACCCCACCCTTCAATACTATATGACCCAAAAACTTCACCTCAGACAACCAAAACTCACACTTACTAAGCTTTGCATACAAAAGGTGCTCTCTCAAGAGTTCAAGGACGACGGTGAGATGAGATTTATGCTTCTCCTCGGAAGGTGAGTAATAAAGGATGTCATCCACAAAACAACAACAAAGCGGTCAAGATAGGCTCGAAAAATACGGGTCATCGAGTCCATGAAAGTAGCTGGAGTGTTAGTCAATCCAAAAGGCATGACCACGAATTCATAGTGGCTATGTCGAGTATGAAAAGTAGTCTTAGGAATATCCTCTCGCCGAACCCTCAATTGGTGATAACCGGACCTCAAGTCAATTTTAGAAAAACAAGTCGCACCCCCGAGTTGGTCAAACAATTCGTCGATCATAGGATACTTGTTCTTAACGGTGACATGGTTAAGCCTACGGTAGTCTATACATAAATGAAGCGACTCATCCTTCTTTTGTGCAAATAGAGTTGGAACTCCCCACGGTGAAGTACTAGGATGAATAAAACCCAAGTCTTGTAATTATTGCAATTGCATTTTCAATTCCCTCAACTCGGCTGGCGCGAAATGATATGCAGGCATAGAAATAGGAGCCATACCCGGAAGTAAATCTATCCTGAACTAAACCTCTCTCTTGTGTGGCAAATCTTGAAACTCCTCCGGAAATACATCCGAGAAATCACAAACAACCAAAGGTGTCTCCCCACGCTCTGTTAAATCCTCATCTAATGTCAAACTAGCCCAGAGACAAGAAATTGTCTCCCATTCCCGTGGCTCACACAAGTAAGACTCCAACGGTTCTTGGCGTTTTCCAAAAAAATCAAAACAATTACCCTTGGGAGGAAAAATATAGACCCGACGCTTATAACAATCTATAGTCACATGAAATGTGGATAGCCAATCCGCACCTAAGATGAGGTCAAATCCAGACATACCCAAGACAATGAAATAAAAAATGAAGCGACGGTCCCGAATAATCAACTCACAACCTCGACATATACGATCAAGTGGAGCTCTACCGCCCAATGACGTATCAATAAACAAATGAGGACTAAGATCCTCGGATTCCAACACCAATGCAAGCACAAAAGATGCAACAATGAATGAATGCGACGCCCCCAAGTCGAAAGAACTTTTGCAAATGAGTTGAATATAAGAAATGTTACCCTTACGACCAAAGCCTCTAGAGTCTACCAAGTAGTAGGTGGAGATGGAGGAAGAGCTGCAGTAATGAAGTAGACTTTCCCTTGAGTATCCTGACTTGGTGCGGATGAACTCGCCCCTCATTTTACGTGAGACCCCTGAATTGAAGTAGTCTACCTAAACTGTGCCTGACCCTGTGTGCCCCTTTGCTGCTGACTAAACCCCTGTTCAGACCTTGGCTACTGAACAGAACCAGACTCACTACGTACTCTTCCCTTTTGCGGACAATACCTCGCAATGTGGCCAAACTCGCCACTACCGAAACTTTTTCCCGAAACCTGAGAACGCAGAGGCTGAGAACTCTGAAGTTGTGGGCAATGGATACCCGAATATGACCCGACTAATCGCATTTGTGACAAGTGATAGGAGACCTACTCGATTTTCCCCAACCCCGGAAGACGTAGGTGCTCAAAAACTCTGCTGACTATGTGGAAACTGAAACAGTTCCCTTTGCCTTTTCTTTCCTTGGATCTTAAAACTCCTCGAAGAAGAGCTGATACTCACGATCGGTTGCCTAGGCTCCCACACTTTTGTAGCACCTAGATGCATCCTTTGGAATTTTAAGACCCCTAGTGCATTCCACGATTTCAACAAATTTCTCAATACAGTTGCTCATAACTAGCCTCTTGACAGATGAGTGCAAATCCTTCTCAAACCTCCTAGACTTTCTATCCTCCGATTGTACTAACTCTGGTGCAAAACGTGACAAGGATTGGAACTTAGTTGCATACTCCGAAACCGTCAACACACCTTGCTCCAACTTCTCAAAATGGTCCCTAAGTAGTTCACGAAAAGTTTCCGAAAAATATTGATTCTCAAATGATACCTCAAATTCCAAGTCAAGTTCTCCACGTCCAACTCATTCTCTTGTTGAACCATGCTCGCCACCTTCTTTACATCCTTACGACCAACTAGAATCGATTCCCACCCTCATTTGCCTCCCTGGTCAATTGACACGCAACCATGCGAACCTTCAAGTCATCCTTAGTAATAGCTAGCACGTTGAAAAGTTTACGAATCTTGGATGGCCAATGATTGCTACAAGCGGGTAATTACTAACCCCGTCCAATAACGGACGGTTCAAGCGGCTAAACTCCTTCATGGCCTCAATGGCTCGGGTGGTGGCATTTGCCCTCGGTGCTTGGTTCAAGAGGTTGGACGCTGCAAGCGCTGCAACAAAGTTGGTCACAAATTGGTTAAGAGGATATTGCACATTTTGCTCACCGCTGTCATATTGTCCTCCCGGATTTTTCCCCGTGATGACTAACCTCATCTTTCGCTTGTCGCTTGCGAGTTACGGCCACAACCATGGCTTCTACCACATTTAACAACTCTACCTTGTATAACTCCACGTCTTGGTGGCATCTTGTTACAATAAGTTATAAGAGGAAACTATTAACCACACATTACCTCAACGAAGTTCAAAACCTCTAACTTAATCCCAACACGGGTAAACAACTCAAAACTATTCCACGAAAGCTCAATTACAATACCACATAATGGTATGTCACTCAAACAAGTACAAAATGTATGAAAAAAATTATGAACTTCATGAGAAAACTATCCAATGGCTTAAGCCCCCAGACCCCTAATTTTCTGTCTTGAAATGTCAACCACCGTTTAAAGGAAAATAAAGTAAAATGATTTTCATAGTTCATACCCCTTTTTCTTACAACTTTCTTTTTGTCTTGTTTTGAATTTTTGTCAGTAATTTTGTTAATAGAAGAGAAAAAAGAAATAGTGCATTTATAAAAAAAGGGAGTGTGAAATTTAGAATGTATATATATAAGAATTGAAAGCAAAACGGTGAATATTCAGTTGGTGGTCTGGTGAAAATTCTCTGTGTATCATGATTGCATTTATAAATATATAAACTTTGGAAACTCTGTCTGTTTTTAATAAATTACCAAAAATAAAATATACTCAGTGATTGTTTTTGGTATGCACATGAACGAAATATAAATGTACATTATAGCATTCACAAAATCACGTTCAACCTTAAAAAGCGTTACAAAGGGATGCTGCAATGCTCAATTTCTATTTCCTGTCATGGGGAACCATTGTGGTTAATTATATGGTTAATACTGCATTTGGTGCTTTTGGTTTACCCCTCTCTCTCTCTCTCTCTCCCTCTTTTTTTTTTTTAATCTGCAAAAGAAATTTAAACATGGGTTGGTATCTTTGCGTCAGTTGTCGGCGTATGATTGGCTGAAAATGGGTGTCAACATAATTGGGTGGAGATAAACTTATATACGGATGTGGCTCAAACTACCGAATTTTGTGGGCCCCACCGAGAGGCAATAATTTGAACCATTCATTTTGTAGGGCCTGCAAAAATGATGTATTGACGTAAAAAAATCAGCTTGATCGGACATCGATACGTATGTCAAAAGTTGAATTTTAGTTTAAAAAGTGGACGGTCTGGATTCTGCTAATAATTTTTAAGTTAAAATGTCCATGACCGTCTATTTTTTAAACCAAAATTCAACTTTTGACATACCTATCGATGTCTGATCAAGTTGATTTTCTGCGTAGATATATAATTTTGTTGCCCTTACAAGATCCATTCCATAAAAGCATCCTCATCTGCCTCTCTGTTTCCCTCTTTTGAACAAAGTAGAGAGACATTACAAAAAAAAAAACTCCAAAATTTGCTTCACACCAGGCTACCTAAATTGATCAAAAGTTGTAGAGAAGCAACAATGCCTCACTTCTTTTGTTAAGTCCCTGTTCACTTGCTACTTATTAGTTTATTATTATTATTATTATAATACACATGTGGGTTTGCATGCCTATTCTAATTTTACTCTTTTAAATTTTTATTCTCGTAAAATGACTTCTTCAGGGTTATTCGAATAGTGCCTATAGATTTGAGTAATAGGACTTTTTAAATGGCTATTCAAAACAAACTTTCATCACTATGAAAACCCAAAGAAAAATTATTGGGAGTTTTGATGTTTGAGTTTTTTTCAAGTAATTTTTTTTTTTGTAAAGTACTAAAATTTGTAGAGTATTAATTTTTTTGTTTGTTTATAAAGTCGTAAAATATAAGAATAGTAAAAATAGAAAGAAAGAATAGTTTAATACTGCAAAGTTGGAATAGAGATCCTCATTCTGTGAATTTTTAAAAAAGTGACTTGGTGAAATATAAAATGTATTTTTTAGGTTACATTTAATGAAAAATATAGTGAGCCGCATAAGAATACTTTTATACTAACTTAGAAAAAAAGTAGCACGAGAAAAACTTGGGCGGCGCCCAAGTCCAGAAAATGTACTTTTGCCTCAGTTCGAATTTCCGTCCAAGTTCTGATCAAAAGGCCATCTCCATCTCCATCTCCATCCCCACCAAACCCAATTACCCCACTCTATGACCAACAAGAGATATTCCATCTAAACACTCAAAAAGTGGAAGTCAACCCTCATCGACAAGAGTGTTTTTGTTTCCTTTGTTATTAGGTTTAGTTTTTCAAAAGATTTTATTAAATGAAGATAAGGGTTGATTAAATCTCAGTTTTTTTGAATAAACTGAGGAGGGTTGATCAAATGCAAAAAAATTGAGATTTAATCAATCCTCCTCCTCATTTGATAAAATCAATGGTGATTTTATCAAATTTTAATTTTATCAAGAAACTCAGCCTAATTTTAAAAGGTGGATTACGTTTTATTTATTTTTCATGTGTTTATTAAGTAGAACATGCTCCGAGTAACATATATTCCCAACTCACATCTCCACAATGGACGACGTCAATTTTTACTATTCACACATTTAAAAAAACTACCTATATTTTGTAGTAATACACAGTAATATTTTTTATAGTTCAAGAAACATTGTTTAGTAGAATTAAGTGAAATCTATCAAACAGTGAATAGCATATTATATTTTATGTAGCAAATTACTTATATTTTGAATTTTATATAACATATCAAGGGTAATTTAATCAAATCTTGTTTGATAAAATCAAATAAGAAACTCAGCCTAATTTTAAAAGGTGGATTACGTTTTATTTTTCACGTGTTTATTAAGTAGAACATGCTCCGAGTAACATATATTCCCAACTCACATCTCCACATTGGACGACGTCAATTATTAATGTAAATAAGGGAATTTCCATTCCATAGAAAAACTAAAGAATTGTAATTCCATTCCTTTGCCCAGCACGTGCATCATATACATGAAACAAAATTTCACGCCCCCGACAATCAATGCACGTACATCAATGGAGAAGGGTAGTTTTTTTTTTTTTTTTGAAAAGTACATTTTGGTAGTTGTTGTATCCATGCTCATCTCTCTCTCTCTCTCTCTCTCTCTGAACCAGAGTCAAACAAATATATATATTATGGTGTTTTTTTCTTATGTGTGCTTATTTTTCTCCTCCTTCGCCGGTGTGTGTTGTATCAATATGCACAAGCAATGCGTGTGCCACGGCCTTGCGTGCCGGCCGGTCCCGATATTTTGGAAGCTTAAAGAAAAATTTAAAAATGGGCCTTGGTTTTTGTAAAAAAGAATCACTATAGGTGGGTAATATAGGGTAAAAAAAACTAAACATGGTATTTTAGTTTCGTAATTTAATTAAAATGAATTTTTAAATTTGTTATGCAATTAGGAAAAAAAAACTAAACAAGCATAGCAAAGTACTGCTCGTATTACGTGTTTTATCTAACTAATTATGGAGTTGTTCCAATTTGTGAGTGAAAATAAATTACTTTGGTTTATTTATTGGAACCTAGGACAACCAGCTCCAGCATACATATATGCATGCACAAACCACTTGATCTTGAGTTAAATCACATAATAGTTTACATATAATATATGTACGAGTTCTATGAAAAAATGAGCCCCTAATTTTTGCTTAATTTTTTGGACTTAAAGGGACCGCACCTCCTGCTTTAGGCCAGGTCGGTCTTGCTCGAGTTTATATGCATCTATACTTTTTTCCCCCCTCATGTTCTTAATCTATAAGAGGCACTATGTTTTAAGCAATTAAGAAAATTGTTTATGAAATATATAGAGTATTATAAGTACATAAAATTAAGCTTCTTATTTAACAAAAGTAATTTATTGAACAGTTTTCATTGGCGGAATATAGAACACACAAATCCAACACAAACGATTCAAGCAAATAATAATTCTAAGGTGTTACTTTGAACAGTTTGGTGGGGCAAGACTTTTTGATTGACTGAAAAATCCCGATGTTGGAAGGGTAGATAGTAAAAGCACTTCTGTGCGACAGAGAGACCCGAGATGAGGGACGGAGCCAGGATTTTGGCGCAGAGAATGGATATACATAGTAAAAAAAAATTAAAATTAAAACAATGATATGAATTTTTACTTCGATGTTCACATACCACGTTAAAGAATTTTGGGCTTACGAAATTTCAGTGAACCTTAGTTTTTTAAAGTGAACGGGCCTTAAGTACCTGAAATGAGTTGGATTATAAATTTTGGGCATTGTTTTGTTTAAAAGAATTGTGTTTAAACCTCATTAAAACCAATTTTAGTATAAAGTTGTTTCATAACTTGATAAATATTAAAGCTGTTACCATTATTTTTTTAATGAAAAAACGGAGGGGGGACGGGACTATATAGTTTGATGATAAATTTTTTTTCAATGTAATATTATAATTTTTTTAAGACGTAAGGGGGACGACTGCCCCTACTATCCTCTCCCTGGCTCCATCCTTGCTTCTGTCCCATTTTAATTGTTTCCTACAAAAAGTGGATAAATCCGTAATGGACTTTCCACACATAATTTTTCAGTTTTTTTACACCAAATTAAATATATCGATTAGTCCTTTAATTAGGTGCGAAAAATTTGTGAACTAATATTTTATTTTTTATTAAAAATTTATACATTTTTTAGTAGGGAACTATCAAAATGAGACAGAATGAGGTGAGAGCATATGACATGTATGTCCAAAACTCACGTGAGTTGTGACTCTCCCAGCTACCCCTTTTGGGCTGACTATTTTTCAAACCAACCCGTTAATTGAAAGGTAGATATATAAAGTATGTATATCTGACTATATTTGCTCCAACACTAACATAAGTTGTGCGACTCATTTTGTACGATGTATGACAGCTGACCTGTACAAGTGCATACCAAAGTAACATCGGTCTGGAATATTCTGGATTAAAAGTTTGTTTTTATTGACTGTAACATTTAAAACTCGCCAAGTAAATAACAAAATCCTACAAGCACATCTATATATTTACGTCCCCATTTTTTAAAAGTGTAACAAGGTAAGACAATACATACTCCTATAAAATAATTTGTCCGTGCTATCATGTGTTACATGGCTTGCTTACCGTAGTTGTATCTATAAAGTGAGAACAGTAATTCAGTGGTTTTGAGACACCGCCATATGATATCCCCTAGACGCTGTACATGTATAATTACGCGTTATTGTGACCTTCATACATCTAGTTACGACTTCCACGTACATGAAGGAGTGCTTGCAAATCTCTAATATTTTTGCCATGTGTTAGTATCAATCTTTTCATCTCCCTTATTGTCTTTTAATCTTATTTCTAGTCAAAATATTCTAAATGCGCAGTCGAGTCCATTCCGGGTCCTTTATGATCGAGATCGTTCACTTTTTAGATTCTCTTGAGAACACTAGTGATGCCAGCCAGAAATTCTATTTGTGGGATATCATTTGAAAGATAAATAAAAATGATATCCGATAAATGTGGTTTTCGATGGGGACCAATGTTCTCAACAAGGAATAAAAGTGAACGATTTCGATCATCAAACTCGGACCCGAAAGATCCCGGAATTGCCAAGTTTTCATCAGCTGCGAACATGAAAAGCGACAAGAGAGCATCCATTTTTTTTTTTAATAGAACTCTTTCATGCATTAAGTGAAGTTCATGCAAAAGTACATGAAAAAGAAAGAGTCATGAAGAAATTAGAAATGGACAAAGTTTTGATGAGCTGAAACCTGTACCATGTGCACGAATACATACAGACCCAACAAAAAAGTCCGTACAATGATTTAAGGAAAAAAAAAAAAAGGCTACACGTGACAGATCTCATAAACGGGCTCCACGTGAGGGGATGTTAATTAAATAAATACAATCCCGTATTATTTGGCTATGAAATGGGTAATCATTCAATATAATGTTGAGTATCTCCCCACCTAATAAGCTTAAACTATTGGATTGGATATAAAGTCTCAACCGTTTTCAATCCGATCGCTACTAACCGAGGGCCCTGTAGTGAGTGAGCTCACTACACGCATGTACTGAGCTCCCTCGACCGTCCAATGCGAGATCAACGGCTCGAATCGTCTTACACTTTAAAAAGCACTTTTACATTTACTTACGGGTGGTGAACTAAACGAGTTGAATGAATTAACAGTTTCAATTAAATTATGGTGGTGGGGAAAGGTTTAAACGTCTGTAAACGCTTAATAATTGGGTAAAGGATCAGACCGTGTATCCGTCATAGGTTGCACTTTGCATTTATTTTGTGTTGGTTGCTGAAGACATGTGATAAATAGTTCGTAAGTAGTAGAAGACCAGATGTTGGTTGGTGAAGTCACGTTATTTTATTTTATTTTATTTTTGGGGAAAAAAATGTCAAGTGTTAGGTGAATAAAATATCTGGCTTCCTAAAATTTTGTTCGTGCCTTTTTTTTTTTTTGTTATTATTTGTTTTTTATTTATCTTTTCCCCATAATTTTTAGAATTTATCATCTTTCTAGAAAAGCGGTGTAAGAAATAAAAAATAAAAAATGTGGACGAAAGTTGAAAACAAATTCATATAATACGACACGACACGACACTATATACAAAAAGGACAATTGTTTGATTTTTTTGCACCTCCGGTGAACTTTTTTTTCCTCATTTTTCGCTGTAACAATTTTTTTAAAAACATATTGGACTCATTTTTTTTTTTTGGTTATTATTAGTTTTTTATTTATCTTTTCACCATAATTTTTAGAATTTATCATTTTTCTAGACAAGCGGTGTAAGAAATAAAAAATAAAAAATGTGGACGAAAGTTGAAAACAAATTCATATAATACGACACGACACAACACTATATACAAAAAGGACAATTGTTTGATTTTTTTGCACCTCCGGTGAACAATTTTTTTAAAAACATATTGGACTCATCTCGTCGAGATGAATCGGTTAATCCGAAAAAATTCAACATAAATAAAAAGACGACAACAACAATACCAAAATGCTATTACTAATTTAGCAAGAATAATGTGTGATTCTCTTTCTTGAGGGCCCGTTTTTATTTACAGCTGTCCAAACCAAAACGACACCATAAATAGGCTAAAGTTGTCACTTCTCAATTGTCCATTCCTTCCACATACATAGAACACCAAAGTAAAATACAGAGCAATGGAGGTAGAGAGAGTTCAAGCTCTAGCCCACGGAGGCCTCCACGAGCTCCCCGCCCAATTCATCCGGCCCGCGCACGAGCGGCCGGAGAACAGCAAAGCCATAGACGGGGTCACGGTTCCCGTAATCTCCCTCTCCAAGCCGCACGATATCGTCGTCGACGAGATATCGAGGGCTTGCAGCGAGTGGGGATTCTTCCTCCTCACGGATCACAACGTGTCGCCGGCGGTGATACGGCGGCTGAAGGAGGTTGGAGAGGAGTTCTTCAACCTCCCCCAGAAGGAGAAGGAGAGCTACGCGAATGACCCGGCTAGTGGGAGGTTTGATGGGTACGGCACAAAGATGACTAGAAACCTTGATGAGAAGGTTGAGTGGGTGGACTATTATTTCCATGTCATGTACCCTACAACCAAGGTCAATTATGACAATTGGCCCAAGAACCCTCCTTCTTACAGGTACCCTAAATTGTGACATTTTTTTTCCCATATACCATATGATCATATTTTTGTTTTTCTTAAGAGATGATATTTAGGGTTTCGGAAATTATAAGTACTCATAGAGTTTACCTAAAAAATTATTTTGAGCCACTGATTTCAAATTCTGAATCAATTCTAAGTACTGCTCATGGGTACGTAATACTGCGGTTAAGATTTTGTTCATTAATTATTGGATGGTAAGAGTAATGAAGAAAAAGGAGTTTGTGGTACAATTTACTTGTAGTTTCTTCAGGTAGAAGAATGACTGTTACGAAGTCATTTAACAAGAGGAGAGACTTTTCAACGGACTTTACCTCACTTGAACCGTTCTATAGGTAGTGACAGGAGGTACCGAACACCTACCGAGCGGCATCGGGGATCCTATTGTGGGTCCTAAACGATTAATCCGAACCATTGATCCATCTCAAAATCAAATTCCGAATGGGACCTGCATGAATAGATGCAATCGGACGGCCGATCCACAATCACCCCATTTCATTCAATTTTTTCCCTCGTGTGCCCACTAGGAATTTGATTTTGAGATGAATCAACGATTCAGATTGATCGTTTAGGACCCACAACGGGGTCCTCGACGCCGTCTATATACGGTCTATACAAAGGGGTCGGTACCCCTTGTATTTTTGTCCTCACCTCACCCAAACGAGTGGAAAGAGTTGTGGGAGGAACCAGGGTCTAGGAGAGGTCAATCCGATTCATCAGAACACTCTTTCTTAACCAAAAAAAAAAAGACAGATTAATTTCTGAACATTTCGAACTCTGTAGACACTGAGAAGGATACAGCACCTGAACTTGTCGAGTTTTACCAGCAGACCCAATAAAAAATGTAGTAGAGTATAAGAGTAATAAGAAAAGGTCCGAGTAATAAGAATTCTATAATCGATTTCGGACAAAACAAAGACAATTGAAGCAGATAGAAGCGTTTTAATAAGTATTCTCTCCGTTCCAAAATAATTGTCCATGACGAAAAGTCGTGCTATTTTTCAAATAAAGAAATTTAGTACTTTTGTTTATTGTTTTTCAAACTTTTTCGCACCGAATTAAAAAAATTCGAAACACAACACATGGAAGTACTTAATTTTTTAATTTGAAAAACGGTAAGACAGAGAGTAAGGGACACTTATTTTGGAGCGGAGGAAGTAACTAAGAGTACGTAAGTACTGTCATTAACCTTTTGTTTAATCTCACATATCAATCAGCCTACTGTTTAATTCTCTCTATTTCTCAACCCACTCTGCATTTCCTCGTTTGAACTTTGAAGTAATCATCTTTTCTTTTGAATTTTTTCGACTACTGTGCAGATTTATTCATCTGGAAATGAATTTTTTTGACCTAATTGGGGGCCAGCATTTGAGTTATTTATTAAATTTGTACTACGGAATGATCAGCATTTGATTTGCTGTGTGTATATGCGGAGAAAATTTTGGGTACGGGTAGGGTAGATCCACGTGGTGCTGGCTCGGCATCACGTCTGAGCCGTCCAAACATGTTTTGGACGGCTCAGATCCGTGAGTGGCATTTTTGTAAATTTTGGGGCCAAATTTATCCCCGCAGATCTGGGCCGTCCAAAACATGTTTGGAAGGCTCGGATGTGGTGCCGGACCGGCACCACGTGGATCAACCCTACCCGTACCCAAAATTTTCTCGTATATGCATAAACCAAAAACTCAAGGCTAGGCTCTATTTGTGTTGAACGCTGTTACAAGTACTGACTAAATGGGTATCGCTGGTCCTATATTCTGAATGAAAAATTGGTATATCGGATCAAAAATTGGTAACTCCTCATGTTTGGTATTCGTTTGAGCTGATTTTTCCCGGGACTAGTCGAAAAAATATTTTAGAATTTTTGAATAGTTTGGATCATTTGTGCAAGACTCTTACGTGGGCCCTTGTGCACCGTCGGTGTCATTTGGTCAGTACCCTTCGTTTAGCCGTTGTTTTAATGTAAAATAATTTTGGATGGAAAATATTTTTCATTTTACCAAAAGTGAATTTTTTTTTCCCCTTTTGTTTTCTGTTGTTTGTTCAAAAAAATATTAAGAGCAAAAGGGTCTCAATTTTAAACTTTCATAGAATTGATTTTGCTCCCACTGTTCCAGAAAGGAGTAATGTTAGAGAGACTTCTTACTCGCAATTGGAGAGAGTGAGTGTGTTTTGTGAACTAGTGGGCAATCGAATTGACTTGGAAAAGATTAGTGTCAAGGCGAAAACGCTTCGTAAAACAACTTACGACCGTTTCTTGGGTAAGTCATTCTATACCTTATGGTAACTTTGCGAAAGATATTTTACGTGGAAGCAAACGGAGCTTTAATTGGGTCTTACCCAATTAATACATGGGTTAGATGGGTTTATCTCAGCATATGAAATGATTTATTGCATTGGACCAAAATTTCATATGCTTATTGTTCAATCATTTCAAATGCTTATTATACTCCAACACACAAGATATATTTTAGGGAACGTCACATTTTTTGTGATCGGTGAAAATTTCTTTTATAATTTGGCCCCCTCAATTCTCATATCGTGTAAAATTTACTAAACGCAGGGAAGCGACCGAGGAATACAATGCAGAACTGCTGCAAGTAACAGATAAGATACTGGAGTTGCTCTCAGAGGGACTAGGCTTGGAAGGGAAGGCATTAAGGTCTCGTTTGGGCGAAGATGCAATGGAATTCGAAATGAAAATAAACATGTACCCGCCATGCCCACAGCCTGAACTCGCCCTCGGAGTCGAACCCCACACAGACATGTCTGCTCTCACCCTGCTTGTCCCGAACGATGTTCCCGGCCTTCAGGTTTGGAAAGACGATAACTGGGTCGCTGTCGATTACTTGCCGAACGCGCTTTTCGTCCATGTTGGTGATCAAGTTGAGGTAACAATAGTCTCCCTTCTTTCCAAGTATCAAGTTTATTTTATGGTTAATTTATTTTCTCTTTAGGTGATTTAGTATTGTTGTAAATGTTTTTTGGCGAAAAAAATTGACTTTTCATATTCGTTCCAACGATAGAAATCGAAAAAATGAAAAAGAAACAAGAAAAAAAAAGATTGGACATAACTCAAAATTCAGGAAGAGTTCAGTAAAGCAACTTACATGACATTTTTATTCAGGTGTTGAGCAACGGGAAGTACAAGAGCGTGCTTCACAGGAGCTTGGTTAACAAGGAAAGAACAAGGATGTCCTGGGCTGTGTTCGTTACGCCTCCGCATGAAGCAGTGATCGGTCCTATTCCGGAGCTCATTGACGGAAAAAATCCTGCCAAATACTCAACCAAGACATATGCTGAGTATCGTCACCGCAAATTCAACAAGATTCCCCAGTAACGACATTTCGTCCACCTGTGGCCTGGGCGCCATTGGAAAAGTTTGAATGGATTCTCGATATTACTGGGACTAAAGACTCTTTATTTCCAGTAATATTGACCATTTCAAGTCATCTTTTGGCCGGTTCAGAATAAGTCAGACTTTGAAGAGTATAATTATTGGGAATTTATGCAGTTCTGGAATTTTTTTTTTTCAATTGAAAAGACTTTGGTAATTGTTTGTGGCTCAATTTAAAAATTGGATTTTACTATTTTACTACTAGTAAGAAATCATCTTCGTAGAGGCCTGATGTATTGCATTCTCCATTTCGCAAAATAAAAGTTTATGTTATCCAAGTTGGAATAGTCACTTGAACAATGCCATACTTGGAATTGAAGAGCAAATTCAAACTTTTGGAATCCGGGAAAACAGAAAGAGTGATAACGGCGCTAAGATTGGACACGGGGCGCATGCTCTGGGCCATCCGTGCTCGGCGATGGACGGCTCGGATCACATCTTGTCCAAACGCATCCGAACCGTCCGCTACCAAACAAATCCGAGTCGTCCATTGCTGAGCAAAGACGGCCTAGATTGGGACAACATGGATACTGTCCCTAAAGGGACAGCACCATCCCCAATTCGCTAAGATTTATAGGGCCTAAATCGAATTTAGTGGAGTCTTAAAAAATCAATGTACTTTGCATAGTAAAAAAAAAAAAAAAAAATTTTATCGGCAAATAAGAAATATATTTTAGAAAGGAGTGAAGAAACAAGACCATGGGAAAAATTGATAAGAAACAGAAATGTTAAGTACCAAGAAATGGTACCCAGAAATTACCCAGAAAGTGGGAATGAGTGGCTTGTAATAGTTCCAACTGATGTATTGCATTCTGGGTAACATTTCTGTGGATGTAGCAGTACTGGATAAGAAATCAAGAAACGGGTCAATAGCAAATAAACCCACCAAAGACAAGCATCCAAGACAAGAAACGGGACCCTGTAGGGTGGCCAATAGGGCACATCAAGACCGTCCAAAAGTGTTTTGCATGCATGGTCCAAATTTAAATTAAAACTCTTTCATGGAAGAGTTTTGAAACGGGGCACCTACAAATTACCCGGTTGGGGTCTCGGCGAAATTGTAATTTTGGGGGTAAACCTGCGCGCCCGCCCCATTGCCATTCCTAACTGTAACCTGAGTCAACATTATTTTCTACTCGCCCATGCACTTGGAAATAATTCTTCTTTGCTTTCAAGTTTCAAGTAAGTGAGCACATGGCTTTTTTAATTTTTTTTGTTGAAACTTCTCTCATGATTTTCAATTTGGAACAAAAATATATCCCTCCCATCAATATTGAAAACCTCATCTTTTGTAAAATAATAGTATTCCAGACACTTGCACGATAAGACACCGAATTATCTCATTTTTGGTCCTTTAATTTCACTCAGACTTTATTTGAATAAGGTCCATAAAATTTTCAAATAAGTTAAAACTTCTATATCTATAGGCCTCACTATTATATGAGCCCGTACGATTGGGAGCCAAAAATCACATGGAACAGAAACAAATATAGCTACATATACATGTATTTCTTTCAGTGTAAACATAGAATAGGTACGTTGAAGAAACCGTATATATTCCCTTTTGAAGTTGGCCTTAGATTTTGCATACTACTTGCTAAGGAAAAAAAAATTCTACGCACGATACCAAGTCTTCCTGATTTTCTTCCTCTAGAAAAATCAATAATAACATTCATCCAAGCTGCTTAATTCTTTTGCTCATCTTACCGTATGAATTGTGTGTCTTCTACAAAATTGACAGCAATTCCAATATAATAAAACCATATGCCGGTGCCGTTTAAAAAAAAAAAAAAAAGTTGTAGGACATTCCGTAAACACCGATCAAATAATTTTTTTGGTCACAATGTTTTGTGGTTAGAATGGATGTAGGTTTTCAAATATAGAATAGCAACCCCATATTCGAAGCAATTAATATAAGGGAATTACTTCCCAAAAAAAAAAAAAAATTACTATATGGGAATCTAAGTTTTTATCCTTTGTTTTAACCTCTTTTTTTTTTTTGTCATTTTTCATTCGGGGGGATTGGAACTCGATCCCGAGATGCAGTGTGAGGTATCCAAAAGCTCTACTGCATGAGCGAGCCACCACTTGCACTTGTTCTAAAGTTTGACCACACAAAATGTTTTAGATGGTGAATTTATGGGCCTCAACTTGGCTAAATATGTTTGGGGAAACAATATCCGTTTCAGAATCCGGGAGGCTGGGGCGTAGTGCTTGATCTGAGCCAGCCAAAAGTATTTTTAATGGTTCAAATTTGGCTATTTGTTTTACACACTATATGTCTCATCAACTTTCCTTTTTGGAGGACTTCTGTAAGCTGTGTGTACGTAAATGATCGAGTATGATTCACTTTGTATCTGTTCAAACATGGGCCAAGCCCAATAGCCCATAACTTGCTAGCTGCACTGGGCCGAATCAGAAAACTTAAAATAACACACCCGATAACAAGCTTTCCATAATGCCCAGTCATTTTTCAAACCCATATAAGGCGCGCAGTCGAAGTGGCTAGGAAATAGGATTAGCAAGCCGAAGTATTCCCCTCCGTCTCGATTTGCTTGTCTATTTTGAAAAAAAATTATGTCGCAAATATTTAACGATTTGATTTTTTTAATGAACCAAAAAAGGAGTGTGATTATGAACAATGGATGTGTGAAAATCAGTACCCCTATTGAAATAAAGTGACTTTTCAAAAGGATAAATGTTGGACAGTTAAATGTTTTTACGTGTAATCACTATATTTTCATAAAAAAGTTGGATTCTAAAAAATTGATAAACAATTAAGGACGGAGGGAGTACTATTCCTTTATAAAAAATACCAAAAAAGCACACCAAAATGTCATTAGGCAGTTAGGGTTTAAAATGTGTATTTAAATGTGTAGAAAAAAGTATGAAAATGTGTGAAAGTCTATTGGAAAGTGCAAAAATGCACTGGACTATCTGTTTTTTCAGGTGGGACACCATGAGATGTCCAACTTATATCTGGCTTCCACATTACCCAAATACCTCTCTGGCCCCACATTTAAAGGCTTAAATGGTGTCTTTTTGTTTGGGGTCAAAATAGTAAATTTTCACCACTGTACTTTATCTGCTCCTCATATCGACTACAAACACAAACCAAATTACTTTTAATTCTCAATTTAAAATAATCTTCAATCAATTACATGTACCTCTTTATTCCCCTCTGAATATTATTAATATTATATCTTTTTATTCATTTTTTAACCGCGAACAAACGAGCAGAAATTGGATCAAAAAAGAAAGAAAAAAAAAACGAGCAGAATAGTTTCTCTTTTAGAAATCCAACGCTCGTGTCATAATCTTATAAGTATGATAGTTCTATTCAACCATGCAGATTAATTTGAAATCTATTATGTAATTAATATGGATGACCCACGATCACACAACTTGGAAGACTTTATAGGCAAATTATAGTTGGCATAGTATTTGTAGTAATGGCTTTGTAAATATCTCTGCCTATAAATGCTGAATCAAATTGATCAGCTTACGATTGGAAAAGCAGAAAGGAATAAGAGAAGAGAAAGAAAAGAATCATACAGAAAGGTAATGAGAATAAGATCGATCCCAATAGTTCTTGAAAAACTATTTCATATATATATATATATATATATATATATATATATATATATATATATATAATATTTATCTAACTTTTATGCAAAGTTCTTTTATTACATGTTTAGTTTTATAACACGTTATCAGTACGAAGCTCTAACTAGAAAGGGTGTCCTACCTGAAGTAGTGTACCCCTAATACCTGAAGTCAAAATACTAGAAGTATTTATATTTGAAAGATATTTGCTATCCTATTCCAAGAAAATAAAATGGATACCTAAAGTATTCCATTAAAACATACTCGAAATATTTTCTGGAATAACTAGTTATAGGTGACGAGAGTTAGCGGGTCTTCAGTTAAGAATCCACCGCCTCGTCTTAAACTCGAGACCTCCTTAAGGAAGGGCACTGAGTTTGGCCATCAGGCTAATCTCAGTGGTTACTTTTATGTTACCATATTTTTATATTTATACAGACTATAATTTCTGTGTGTACTGTGCAGGTTATTTTATAATTTATTTATTTGACTCGTGCACTAATCTCTTAGTACTTTTACTTAGGAGAAAAATATCACGGGCAAAAATTACTTGTTTAATTAAGGAACATTACTTCATTAATATTATGAGTAGTGTAAATTGTAGACAAGATATATTTATTATTTTATGTAAAAAATAATTCTATTTATAGTTACATATGTAATTGACAGATAACTAGTGTGGAAGCATCTGTTTTTCTCTTCATATCAATCAGTCTGGCTCAAAGAAGAAAAAAGAAAATTTTGAATGTTTCGTAATTTGTTAAAGTCACAATATTGGACTTTTCTTTATGCATGTTACACTTATCTCCCTTGAGACTTAAGAAATCATTATTAAGTCCGCAGAGTTGTGATCATTACATTTTATCCCTTTTAATTTTATTTCTGTTTAAATCTCAGTTATTTTATTAAACATATGTTTTTGACTTGGTTAATTCTTATTAACAGTTTATCTAAAGACATATTTCTTGTTTTGTAGAAAATGTCGAACATCAAAAATCTGAAATTTACTGCACTTCATATCTCAGGCAACAATTATTTATCATGGGTTCAGGATATCGAGATACACCTAGATGGGATGAGTCTTGGTCATACTATTGAGGAGAACAATTTCGCATCTTTGGAAGATACAACCAAAGCTATGGTTTATATCCGTCGTCATATCCACGAGGATCTGAAATCTGAGATACAGCCAAAGCTACGGTTTTCAATATTAGGCAGTTAAGGTTTAAAATGTGTTTTTAAATGTGTAGAAAAAAGCATGAAAGTGTGTGAAAGTCTATTGGAAAGTGCAAAAATGCATTAGAATATCTGTTTTTCGGGTGGGATACCATTAGATGTCCAACTTATATCCGGCTTCCACATTACCCAAATACCTCCCTAAATGGTGTCTTTTTGTTTGGGGTCAAAATAGTAAATTTTCACCAATGTTCTTTATCTACTCCTCATATCGACTACAAACACAAACCAAATTACTTTTAATTCTCAATCTAAGATAATCTTCATTCAATTACATGTACCTCTTTATTCCCCTCTCTTAATATTATTAATATTATATCTTTTTATTCATTTTTTAGCCACGAACAAATGAGCAGAATTTGGATCAAAAAAGAAAAACAAAACGAGCAGAATTTGGATCAGAAAAGAGAGAGAGAAAAAAAAAGGAGCAAAATTTGGATCAAAAATGAAAAAAAAAAACAAAAAACAAAAACGAACAGAATAGTTTCTCTTTTAGATATCCAACGCTTATGTCATAATCTTGTAAGTATGATAGTTCTATTCAAGCATGCTGATAAATTTGAAATCTTGTTCCACTTTTCCATTTAAAAATTTAAAATTTACAACAGTATATTGCATCCTTTTGAAAATGACCAAAGGTAAGTACTACCACAGTCGCAATGGAAATTTTGAAACAATTCTTTGTAGAGTCCAACTAAAAGTAGAAAATACTAATCCTTCCATCCCACAATGAATGAAAATTTTATCATTCGTGCCTCTCAAAAATTTTATTTTATAATTTTTATTATTTATGTCATAAATTTAAATTTTATTTGATAGCTATTAATTAATTCCGCAAGTAAAAATTATTAAAAATTACAAAATAAGCTTTTTCAGAGCCACAAATGACAAAATTGCAGAATTAATAATTATTTATCAAACAAAAATTTATATGGCATGCTAAAATTACACTAGATTGAAATATATAAATGATGTTTTTTAAAAATAACTTTTCAGCATGGAAGGACTAAAAAAAAATTATACATGTTTTAAGAATGTTTATGTCCCTCTTGCTACTAGGACACTAAATTTTGAATCAAATACGAAAATGGTATGTTTGATATACAGAGACTTGATATTATTTCTTTTTAATCATGGTAACTAGAGCAAAGATGCTGGGTATAACACCGACATCAAGAAATATGAGTAATTATTCAGTGGTCTTAGGTATGTTATGTAACATTTTTTCTCAACACACATTTATGTGAGGTTCGTATCCTAAACCCGCAGAATATGCAGTGGAGTTACTGGAGTTAGGTGTTGAGATAGCAATTAGCAAATAGCAAGTGACCATGGCCCAAAATCACACGAGTCAGGTCAATTGGTTTGGTTGTCAGTTTTGAAATAAGTTTTTGAAATAAAAAAAATATTGCATAGGGTAGTGTATTTATCGTCTTTAGTCAATTTTTTTTAAATATTTTAACAATTTTTTTTACTTTTGGAATAAATGTACGCTTTATACATCCAAAAAGTAAAATATAAACAAAAAAAAAATAGATAAAAAAATTCATTGAAGACGAAGACACACCAATTGGCCAAGGAGCAATAAATTTTGGGGAGAAAATTTTTTGAGAGGAGGAAAGAGCAAAACAGCGCTAGAGTTTTCCCAAGAAGTATGGACAAAAGTAGCTAGCTGGCAAGAATTTGGAAGTCAATGGCATGCAATAGTCTTCACCTTCAATAATGGTGCATGGGCTTAAAACGCGTTCTCCCTATCCAACCAAAAAGGCAGCATCTATTCAATTTAGGCTCCCCTGGAGCACCACTTTGTGATGGAAATGATCCCACATGGTCTGAGTTTTTTGATTTTTTTCGTTTTGTTTTTATTCAATTTTTTTTTGTATTTGTTAGTTTTCAGTCGATTTTTTGTGGTTTCTTGGCTTGTCTCGATGAAAATAATCTAAAAAGTATAAAATTGTTAGCCAAACTTAAAGTTTTGTGAATAAAGACGAAAAATAATCCAAAAAACTGGTTTATTTTCCGCTTTATTAAAAAAACTATTACTTTTGACCATAATTTTATATTCTTTGGATTCGTCTCGACGAGATAAATCCAGAAACCACAAAATCTTGACGCAAAATTAATAAATGCAAAAAAAAATTGAATAAGGACAAAACGACAAAAAAACCAAAAAATTAGTTTTTTCAATTTAGCCAAATCAGGCGGTGCTTCTTGAGCAAACTCAGCCCTGGATTAAAGCTCGTGGTGCGGCTGCTTTAAGTCATCGAAAATTTGAAATTTTTAAGGTCTGTTCCTTTTTGCGGTATCCTTTATAAGACCAACAAAATACCTTTTTAATTTACGCTTTAGGCGCTTAAAAAGTCAGAACTGACTCCATTCAAGAGGTGCCCGCACCAATGTGTGGTGGATGGGGCCCTTGGAGCACCATTTGTCGGTGCTCCAGGAGTAAGAAATAATTTTCCCTAGCCGCCACTGCATGGCCCCCGCCAATGCATGTCTTCACACTAAAAGCCAGTAAATTGAGTAGAGACACAGAAAAAGTTGAGTACATTGAAAATTATTGACCCCTTGATCTGCTAATATGTGTTATTAAAAAATAAATGGTAAATATAATTTTAAATGAAAATCTAACTCAAATTCGCCATGATCGATTAAAACTAAAACGATTCTGATTTTGAAGATAAAAATCTCAACGGGTCACCTGTTCTTCCAAGGCGTAAAACTAAAAAGATGGAACCCAATCCCAACACACATGCATAGTAGCTATAATAATACTGATTTGGCTAAATTGAAAAAATTGATTTTTTAGTTTTTTTGGTTGTCTTTATTCAAATTTTTTTTTACATTTGTTAATTTTGCGTCAAGATTTTGTGGTTTTTGGATTTATCTCGTCGAGACGAATCCAAAGAGTATAAAATTATGGTCAAAAGTAATAGTTTATTGAATAAAGTCGAAAATAAACAAGTTTTTTTGGATTATTTTTCGTCTTTATTCACAAAACTTTAAGTTTGGCTAACAATTTTATACTTTTTAGATTCCTCTCGTTGAGATAAGTCATGAAACCACAAAAAATCGACCGAAAACTAACAAATGCAAAAAAAAATTGAATAAGGACAAAACGAAAAAAATCCAAAAACCAATTTTTTCAATTTAGCCAAATCAGGCCTATTGATGTTCACTTGTGAATTGTAATTTGACAATTTGACATGAGTTCATGTTATGAAGGTCCTTTTTTAGTGAGTTCATGTTATGGAGGTTGATTTTTTCCTTGATCAATTTTAGTTCCTTTCATTGAGACGAAATATTTTTTAAAAATTCTTTTGTCAGGAAAATATAATAATATAAACTAGGCCCAAAGCAAAATATCAGTTCCATGAAAAATGAAATCAACAATATAAAAACAAAATAAGCTAAGATGATTTAACGATGAAAGGAATGGAAAAGACAGTGTTGTCACCCAACCTACATAACGCTTCACTTTTTTTCTGCTGGGATAAGGACATGCATAATACTTTGCTCTTTCGTAATTCTACTTCGACAATCTTAAATTATTCATTTGTAATTTATGAAGTATAATTATGACACGTGCTGCGTTGTAGATGACTAAGTGATATTTCTTAATACATGAAATAATCTAATAATTATTAGTATAATAATTTTTTCGTTATCCCCAAATTACTATCTACGCTCCATTTTTGTAGTGCGGATAGTAATTTCGGAGATCCGAAAACCAATTCTCATGTGTTATTAATTATCGTGTTAGTACTATTTTCTGATTTAAAAAAACTTCATCATTTAAGGCCCAATTTTTCAAAAGATATAAAGCCAGTAGGTAGACGGTTGTTGAGGACTGTATCAAAACGCGTGCATTTAATTGATTGATTTGGACATCATTTGTTTCAGTTCTAGTAAGCCGGCAAAGCAATTGCTATAATTGGGTAGAGCAGATGGAAAGATGAGACCGAAAAGAATCAAAGTTTTAAACGAGTCCACACGCAAATGAAGCCCATTGAAGGACAACCATATTCACACTTATCCTATGGTCACTTTTAGCCCCATGTGCACCCATATGAATGTAATTTGGTAAGCATAAATTTTACGAGTGATTGTTTAATGTTCTTGGAGCATTGTCACGTGATATTCTAAATTTTTTTTCAACCACTCAAATTGTGTGAGTTGCGTACTCTTGTGGTAAAACACACTCTAATATGTGGATGAAAAAGAGTATAGAAACATCAAGTGATGGTGCTCCTAGACAAACGCCGGATCCATGATTTTATAGGACTTAAATTAAAAAGTAAACAATGCAAATAGTTAATGATACAAAGAACATAGCTCAACGAAATTTTTTTGGGCACCGGGTGGTTATTACATAACCGAGCCTACGTGGTACTTGAATGCTGCATCTGAGCCGTCTAAAAGTATATTGGACAGCCCAGATCAAAACCCTCTCCCTTCTCTTTCTCTCTTCCTAATCTGGATTGTCCAAAACCGAAATGGACTGCCGAATGGAGTGTGCTCGGGTACCAACTGGTACCCACTCGGCACTGAAAAACCTCTCCAGCTCAACAGAGAGGAAGTTACAAAAATGATAGAGGTACAACAAAAGTCTCCAACATGGCTCCAACACACTCACATGGTGTGTGGAGCCCACACACAATTGAGTGTGTAGTGTGTGTGGGCTCCACACACCATGTGAGTGTGTTGGAGCCATGTTGGAGACTTTTGTTGTACACCTATCATTGTTGAGGAAGTTAACAACCAATAATTTGTTGTTTGCAAAATTTATACTCACCTAATTTATTTCCACGTAAAAATGCTAAATAGTTACTTCCGAGGCAAGAAATTATTACTCTCAATTTCATCCTCAACCAAGTGATAGTGCTACAAACACATACGAAAGTGCAAAGATCCGAATGCAGATATATTTATAATTGCTTGATGCACGTGAGTCCTGCTTTATAAATGTGGTGTCCATACACATCCGACCGTTCCGAACACATTGTTTTCGAATCTACGCACTTTAATCTATGTTCGCAATACTTTGTTCATTCCAGTGTTTTTTTTTTCTCCCTCTATATGCCTAAAGTCACCAAATATATAGAGAATTTTATAGTAATAAGAAAGATACTCGCAAATTCGCAATACAATTAGGCCTCGTTCTCTTATAGATTTTAGGTGCATTTTATAAAAATCTCATAAAATGAACATTTTATAGAGATGTGATAAAATGAAGTTGTTTTTCCAACTGATAAAATGTAGTGGTTTTTATATAGATTTTAGGAGATTTTTATGAAAATCTCATAAAATCACTTTTACATTTTATGTATTAAGATTGGAGTGTCATAGAATATGAAATTTTATGTCCCAAAAATCTATCGAACAACACACCCTTATATATAATTGCTCCATGCATCTTCAAATTCTCTGTCCCAAGTCCACCCAGTACAGCTCTCTGTATACTCGAGAGCCTTTTCTGCCGTCCAAGACCAAATCATGACCCTATAACTCCTTTACTACTGCTCCCACTCACGTCCTAACTCCTACGTCCACAAATGCATGGCCCTTATGAGAAGTGAGTACTGATCATCATCACAGTCCACAAGTACTATTGGATTGAAGTGACAAAATTTACGACTCGATCGAACAACTCAATTTGGAGCGCCCATCGGCATGGCCGATTCTTCTACATCTGCTTTTGCAATTGCAACGAAGCTGTCTCTTGTGTATCTCATTTGTTGCCTAATTCCCTTGATTTTCTTCCACGCCTCCTCCGGACTTGCTGCTGCAGCCACGCCCAACAAGCTCCACCCCGACGAAGGTACGTACCAAACTAGTAAATCTTTTCATGCTCTCACACCTCTGTTTTCAACAGCATTTCTCTCAATTTTCCCGCATTTTCTCGGAAACCAAACACAACGTTACACTGGTAGTAGTAGTAGTTATGGGTGCTTTGGCTAATAATCTAGATTATGGATTATTGGATTATTCATTTTGTCTTTATTCAAATTTTTTTTGCATTTGTTAGTTTTACGTCAAGATTTTGTAGTTTCTGAATTCCTTTCGACGAAACGAATCTAGCAAGTATAAAATTATGGTCAAAACTCAATTTTTTTTTAATAAAATCAAAATACTTGGATTATTGGCAAATGAACGTGGTAACCTGAAATATGGATTATTCTGGTCATATGGTGGTTGTAGTCCTTTTTTTTTTTTCCCAGAAATATAGCAGATAAATCGAAACCTCTTTTTTCTCAGAAAATTTTTCCTTTCTTTTGTTCTTGATTCATGAAATCGGATGTCTGGGCCAAATTTTTCCTTTCTTTTGTTCTTGATTCATGAAATCGGATGTCTGGGCCAAGTTGTTCGCATTTCAAATTTCGACTAATCCAGAGTTTGAGACCCCAAGTTTTTGAATACTCCTGAGATTATATGCCTCATGTGGGCAGTGGACTAGCCCTGTATTGCTGAATCATGTTACTTGGCCAAACCCTTTTTTACCAGACAATTGTGATTAAACTACTTTTCTTGAACAATTTAAGTAAAGGGTTTGAGAAATAATTTTGTCACTCCAAATTTTAATAATTACATTTAAAAATTTGTCTATTCACGAAATGAATTACGGTTTGGAATCTGCTCCCACCAAGATAATCTTACAAGTTCTAATCGCCTGTCTGTTTTCATCTTCATTTTCGAATTTCCTCTCGTTTCTGTAACCAAACGGAACGGGGGAGTACTCATTTTCATTTGTGTGAGGGGGCAATGCAGTGAGGGCGCTGCGAGAGATTGCGAAGAGGATGGGGAAGAGAGATTGGGATTTCGGTGTGGATCCATGTAGCGGACAAGGGAATTGGAGTGTTCCTTTCCTCAATAAGGGCTTCGAGAGCAATGTCACTTGCGATTGCAATCTCTACAATTCCACCGCCTGCCACGTCGTAAGAATGTACTCTCTCTCTCTCTCTCTCTAAATCAATTCCATTTGACACAGACGAATGTGTGTACTGATCGGGATGGATGAGTACTGTTTACAACCAAATGATACGTGTGGGTTCGATTCGGTGAATGTCGAGCCCATTCGCATCAAATTGTTCTAAGAACATCTGTGTCTCGATCGATACATGCACGATTCATCTTTATACGTCTTCATTGCATTTTTGTTTAATATCATTACCCTGTTCGTAATTGATTGCCCTGTCGGTCTACTTTTTGAGATGAAAGCATAATCATTCTCTCAACTGGGAAGGAAAATTTCTCGCATAAATTTCCTTCAGTGAAATGACCTCAATAGTCAACAACTTGGTTACTTGCACGGATTGCCTATCTCGAATTGTACTGCGAGAGAGGTACTGGACAGAATCTAGAACATTCAACACGTTGACGTGATAGTCAGTCAACTGTACAGTAGTATGTACTGATATGGTAGGCTGACTTCTGACAGTTGGCCTCACCAGCTGTATGATGTATAATACTCCACGGCTGTAGACCCACATTACCGGACATGAAATGGTACACATATGTTGGGGTTCCGTACAGGCCAATACCAGTCGATATGGGGCACCGGCCTCGTCTCGGGATCTTGGCCAGTACACAATAACTAATGTATTTTTTTTTTCTTTTGATAAAAAGACATGAATTTTGTATTTTAACCAAATTTGGAGTTCATTTTATATTGATCATGTTAATTTGTTGTAAGAACTAGTATTAAGGTGTATCACAATGGTAAAATTTATTTTATCTCTCCATTGAAGTTTTGCAATTATACCCAAGTATATTAAATATATTTAAATTTGCATATTGCGATAAATCTGAAACGGTACCGAGATACAATCTGCTATCGGTACTTACCGTCCCAATAGAGAAAACGGTACGCCGACCGGTACGAGATTGATAACTATGTTCCCAAGCTAGCCAATGAACGTGGTTTCGGATCACGTGTCATATGCTTGGTTTTTTTATTTATTGCTTAAGGGGTTGAAAAAAATGTTCTCCGTGATCTTTAGACCAAAATGTTTTTTATTTATTCAAGTTTGTGCTTGGTAAGGTAGTTCAAGCTTGGCTAGTTACATGAACAAAATCAGTTTTGATTATTTATTTGAAGCTCGTTAATCTTTCAAATCAAACTCGAACAAGTGATTACTCCACTCGTTCAGCCTATTATGCGATAAAAAATCAAGTTTGCTATAACCACAAATACTTTTACTAGCAATTGTACCAACTCTCATATGAACTACGTGTTTTCCATCATCCATAGATGGATCCCACATGTTCCATGTGAAAGAGTTTGTACAATTATTAGTACGAGTGTTCACGCCTATATCTTTTGTCATACAAAATTCAAGCTACCTCGAGATTGGCTCGTGTTCCGTTGGATTAATGCTCGTTTCATTTCAACTCGCCTCATAAATAAGCTAAATTTGAAATATTCTGGACTTGTAAAGATATTAAACCAAACGTAACCAATCAGCTGTTAGGCTCGTTTATTGGCTCTGCTGCCTTAATACTAGTATGAAACTGTCTTTAGGAGGAAGTTTTCTTGATGCAGTTGTAAAGTCTAATTCTGCTCTACCAATTGTTACTTGAGCTCAATGGTTACATCTTTTTCCCTACTAGTTGAATTTTGTTGTGACACTGAAGTAATGGGATTAATGAATGGAGAAAATAAAATGAATCCAAGGTTTGTGACTTGTCATAGGACACTGTTAGTATTTGTTCTAGGTATAAAACATTTATCTGAGCCAACATGTGTTACACCTCGACCTCAATCCGCCTGTCCATGAGTAGGAACCACCGTAAAATATGTTGTAGACAAGCTTTCATAATATATCTCCATTACTTCTGTGTTGTAACTTGGATGATAAATTGGTTAAGTGAAAATGGCAGATCATTTTCTTCCTTGGTAAAACGCAAGTGAAAGCTGCTTAATTTTTTGCATCATTTGTTTGTTAATAACTTACTGCTAAAGGCATCTTTCCCCTGCTGCTCTAATTTGCTCTACCAAACATTGCAGAGGTTTGAAAGCCCAAAATATTTCAGGAGCTGTCCCGCCAGAGTTTTCAAAGCTTCGCCACCTTCAAATATTGTAAGCAAAGCAAAAACTATGGTTTTAGATTTTTAAATTATTGTTATGACTCTAGTTAATATGTGTATTGCCATTGCAACATTGAGTTTTTCTGCTCCACTCAATCAGTTTATGATCTGATCAAATCCGAGCGACTAAAACAACAATAGCAATAAATCTACAATTTAGTTTTTCATCATGAAAACCCTCCAATATTATATTTCTTATGACCTATAAAAAGTACTATATTTCTTATCATGCAGGGACCTTAGTCGCAACTACTTCAATGGATCTATACCTCGCCAGTGGGCCACAATGCAATTGGTTGAACTGTATGCACTACAGCCTCCAATTTTCCCTCTCCATTATTATTTCTATTACTTTTCTTTAATCTAACTCAAGTAAATATCGATGTGTTTGTTTCTTGAATGAAGCTCTTTCATGGGGAACCGGTTGTCTGGTCCATTCCCAGAGGTTCTTACCAAAATCACCACCCTTACAACCTTGTAAGTTGGAATTTATTTTCACTATTCTAGTTAATATGCCAAGCATAGCACTGGACTGCTTAGGTTGGTTTAAAGGATAATTTAAGGATGATTTAAGGATGATTCCATAAAAATCCTGAAGCGTTTGCAATAGAGAGGGGATATTCAGCAAGTATACATGATGGTGATATAATATCACGTCACTAGCTTTAGCATTGATTAATTCAAGTGATTTATGTAGCTTTGCTTCCAGTTAATGTTAGTTCATGCATCTTACAGGATCATTGAAGGAAACCTCTTCTCAGGGCCCGTTCCCCCACAGATCGGGAAGTTGGTTAACATACAGAAACTGTAATTATTGCTCTCGTTATTCACATTGTTTTTGAAAGTTGGCAAACAATCAATGTTTTCATAATTACTTAGTCTTTGTTACTGCAACTGCATTTTTGCAGCACTCTCTCGTCAAATTCTTTCATGGGAGAATTGCCAGTGACTTTTGCCAAGTTGATCAGCTTGACAGACATGTGAGTATATGTTGGATTTCTCACTTAAATGTCTGGCTCTTTGGAATTTGTTTACTTAGTACTTGGACCAGACGATGGTTAAATTTCTTCACTTAGTATCTGGACCGGCTCCTTCAAGTTTATGGCTGATGGCTAATTCTGGTGATAATGTACTTTCCCTTGGACTTCTAGATATCTAAGATTCTGGTGCTAACTTCCTATTTGAGGCTCTCATTCCAACAAAATTGATAGTTGCGATTGTTTTCCCTCGTTTCCCATGTTTATTGAGCTAACTAATCATCGTTTTTGGGTTCCTTCCACAAGAAACTGAAGAATAAAGGATTGATAAAAAGGAAATTAATGGATACAGCAAATATTAGGTAATCCAGCAAAAAATCAAAATAAAAGTACCAAAACCCAAACATATACTAATGCTCTCCAATGTCCTGAAAAAATGAAAGAAAAAGGAATCCCCTTTAGATGGAGGATACAATGAAGCCCAAACAAACGCCAAGGCTTTTCAAATATTCAACTTTCTCTCAAGATTCTGACAATGTGTTTCCAACCATAAAACCGAAAACTGCATGAAGATACATCTCCTAAGAGTCTTCGCTTTATCACATAAGCTCTAAAATACATGTAGCTGATAATTAAACAAAGGATAAAACCTTATGGACAAGAAAACAGTAATAAATAAGACAGCTTGCCATTTAAGTGCAATGTTCCACATACATACTTCTTAATTCTTTTGGTATGATCATTGAACTCGTCGTTTATGTTTCCTTGACATGATCACTGTCATTTGAGTGTGGTTACTCTGCTGTTTCCCATATGCCATAGTTAAACCCTTATAAATGTTTGTTTGTTTGATAAATTTTAGGAGGATAAGCGATAACAATTTTACTGGAAAGATACCAGACTTCATTGGGAACTGGACGAAGATTGAGAAACTGTAAGCAGCCCATGAGGCGAAGGAAACGAAAACAATAGTGCCAGTAGAATAGCTGTTTGAGTTGTATTTATTGGTGTTCTTATACAAAATAGCGATTTTCTCATGTTACAGGCACATACAAGGTTGTCCATTTGATGGGCCGATTCCTTCTAGCATTTCTGCTTTGACAAGTTTAAGAGATCTGTATGCAATTTCAACATTTTACTCTTTCGTATTTCTTCAAGTAAAAATAGTATGTTCATTTTGTTTTCTTTTTATTTATATGGCTAATAGAAGGATTAGCGACTTGAAAGGTGGAGAGTCTAGTTTTCCGCCATTACGCGACATGGAATCCATGAAGACACTGTGAGTTGGCTTTCTAATTTTCTAACTTTTCGACATTCTCCTTGGAGCAAAAAAATTGACTTGGATGATCTGATGCAGGATCCTGAGGAAATGTTCAATCTCTGGTGAGATACCTGGATATGTTGGGGATCTGATAAAACTGAAATATATGTAAGGAACTTCCGGCTATGGGTTTAATTAAGTCCCATGAATATGTTTATTTTCTTTACCGCTTGGTTATTGAATAAGTATCCCTCTAATTAATGATCTGGGAAACATGTGACTGGAGCTAGTGTAGATAATCTCCACAATATACTGTAAATTCATAAGAACTCGTAATGTCTTCGAAGTGTTGAGAATGGATTCCATGTATCTTTTCTTGTGCCACGGCCACCTCACAGATAATGGCTATGTCATTCTTTTTTGTCAATAACGTATTGTTTGATTTGATCATATCATATATAGATGCTGGAAAGACTTCTTTCAAATTACTTTTCCGTAGAAACAAATAAGTTCGCAGATCTGTGAGGTAATGGTGCAGCAAATATATTGGTTTCAGCAAGATGTTATCAGTACCAAGCCTAGTTTTGGTTTCCATTCCATGATATTGCACGTTCTTGTTGAAGTTATGGCCCTTTTTTTTTCTTATCTGCTAGTACTTATGACCCATTTCATAATTATGAACCTAGTTTTGATAAAATAGTTTAACCATTATGCTATCAATTGGTGTTTGGTGATCCTATACATGGTGGAGTTTCATTCACGCTCTTTTCTGATGCAGAGACCTAAGTTTTAATTCCTTCAGCGGTGAAATTCCAACATCCTTTGTCCAACTAGCGAAAGTAGATTTCATGTAAGTGGACAATTTCTTCTTTTGAAGGTTTTGATCTTTTCTTGTTATATATGTTGACAACCATACTAAGGATGTTGTATTTAGGTATTTGACGGGGAACAGACTTAGTGGACCAATACCTGGATGGATCCTGTCAGGGAATAAGAATGTGTATGTAAACTTTCTTTACATCTGAATGCTTCACTTCCGCTACAGGCGGAAAGATTTTACTCAATTATATAGTGATGATATTATAATGCTCAAATTCAAATAAACAAAAAGAGGTTCTTGTTTGCAATTATCATTACATATAGTTCGAATTTGACATGTTACATCAATGTCATGAACGAAGAATAAGTAATTCTTTAAGCTGTTTAAACTTAGTGAAGACACCTATTGATACTACTCTTTCTTTCTACCATGCAGAGACATTTCTTACAATAATTTTACTTGGGAAAGCTCAAGTCCACTGGAATGTCCCCGCGGAAGTGTGTAAGTCTGATTTTGTTTGTTTCTTGTGTTTTATGTCCTACAGTACTATATAGGAACATCACTCCAAATCTTTTCATTACTTCTCCAGAAACTTGGTGGAGAGCTATTCTGCCTCTGCTGACAACAAACTGTAAGATTCTTGCGCCTGTATTTTGAATTTTTGGATACTTGTCACAGAAGATTGCCTTCTTTTACCTCATTGGTGGGTGCTTTTCTTGGGGTTTATGAACACTAGCGCCCCACATTTGCTTATTCATTTCCAAACTACAAGCTTATCATTGTGATTTTAAATGATTCTTGAATTCTTTTCCTTGCTGAATCCAGGAGTACAATTCATCCATGCCTAAAGAGAAACTTCCCCTGCTCTGCGATGAGTAATCAACGTGAGTATATAACTACATAAATTTGGGATTCAAGAGCTGATACGCATATAGTTTCAGAGTTTAAAGGTGAACTTAAGAATGATGAAACCAATGCACAGAAGTGGAACAAGCGCAATCAGTAAAATTATTCCAGTGAGGAATTGGGAACTTGCATATTAAGATGATCAATTAGTATGCCATGCGTTGTTGTAAGTTGAACTGTTTAAGTTCAGAGGATTTAGTGTGAATTATATCTATTAGATTTCAACAAGATTAATACAAAGAAACCACTGGCTAGTGGCTACAGATTTCTTTCCTTCTATCTTCATAGGTTTTTCCTTATCCTGTTTAATTGTGAACTTTTGGCAGATTATTCCTTGCACATAAACTGTGGTGGCAAGGAGTTGGTTGTCAATGATACCAAGTATGAAGCTGATTTAGAACAAAGAGGTGCTTCAATGTTTTACTCGGGACAGAACTGGGCATTTAGCAGCACGGGAAATTTCATGGATAACGACATTGATGCTGATGTTTACATTGATACCAACATTTCCGCTCTGCATAATGTCACGGCGCCTGATTCAGAACTGTACACAACAGCACGCGTATCGCCCCTCTCTCTCACGTACTATGGACTATGTCTTATGAATGGAAATTACAGTGTCAAACTCCATTTTGCCGAAATTATTTACACGAATGACAAATCATTTGACAGCCTTGGAAAACGAATATTTGATGTCTATATCCAGGTAAAGAGCGGTGTATGTCAGAAAACCAATGGAGTCTCCTCTGGAGTTCATTAAGCAATGTTGAATCCTTTTTGTTTTTAAATTTATGTAGGGAAAGTTGGTGCTGAAGGATTTTAATATAGAAGATGATGCTGGTGGGGCTGGTAAGCCCATAGTGAAGAATTTTACTGCGGAAGTGACAAGCAACACGTTGAAGATTCACTTTTACTGGGCTGGAAAAGGGACCACAGGCATCCCGGTTAGAGGGGTTTATGGTCCGCTTATATCAGCTATATCAGTGGATCCTAGTAAGCTACTTATCTTCAGTGCCTCGTTTTCTTGGATTCCCTTAAATTAAAATCCTGGGGATAAAAATTGAACATCATCAAAGGGCCAAAATGGGACTAATCATGAATTACGAGATAAACTAGCGCAACGCTTTGTCCTAATTATTTATTGCTGATCTATATCACCTTTTTATTTTAGGCATGTTTGTTTGCGGACTCCAGACTACTTAGAAAATAAAGCTGTTAGTCAGAAGTATTGATGGTGTATGCATGTCAAAAAAAAAAAAAACTCCATACAAATGTCAAAATACGTAAACAATAGATGGTTTTCACAATTTTCCGCATTCTACTTTTTTGTTTTCCTCTCAATGTTAATATATACTTGCTAGCCCCCCACTAACACCCACATGATGCACAAACTTGATTTCTCTTGTTAGGGTACGGGCCCCATATTTTGTAGGATTGGTGGGCACTGGGAGGTTGTATTTTGAACTTACAGTCTCTCTGTTCCCACTTTCTTAGGCTAGGCCCTTCAAAATCTTCTACTGCTTGGCTTGGAGGACGATTTTTCTAATTATGTGAGCAGCAATTTGGTTTAGATATGTAGACAGGGGTGCAAACGAGCCGAGCCGAGCTGAGCTTTGTAGTGTTCGAGCTCGGCTCGTCAAGTAAACTAGCCGAAAAATCGAGCTCGGCTCGGTCATAAACGAGCCAAGCCCTTATCAAGCCGAGCTAGAGTAATTTACTTAATGAGCCGAGCCTATGTAATCGAGCCGAGCTTTTTTTTTTTTTTGATAATCAAAGAACTTTAAACTAGCCGAAAAATCGAGCTCGAGCTCGAGCTCGGCTCGGTCATAAACGAGCCGAGCCCTTATCGAGCCGAGCTAGAGTAATTTACTTAATGAGCCGAGCCTATGTAATCGAGCCGAACTTTTTTTTTTTTTTTTGCGAGCCGAGCTGAGCTTTAGCAAGCTCGTTAACTAAACGAGCCTGAAAATCGAGCTCAGGCTCGGCTCGTTTATTTATCAAACCGAGCCGAGCCGAGCCACGAGCTGCTCGGGAGCAGCTCGGTTCGTTTGCAGCCCTATACGTAGATATTGGATTTGAGGAACATAGTTTGATAGTTTTCCTAGTGTTAAAATGGGTGCAAATGTCAACCATGTGTATCTGTGGTATTCGAACTTTTAGTTCTAGAAACTGGAATTGAATCTACAATGTACTTTCTTCTTGCACAGACTTTGAACCTCCTTCAGGCAAAAAGACTAATGTTGTAGTAGTGGTTGGGGCTGTGGCTGGAGCAATATTTCTTGTCCTTCTTGTCCTATGTATTCTGCGGAGGAAAGGCTTGTTGGGAGGCAAAATATCCGTTGATAGAGGTACAACTCTCTGAAGAATGAATTATTTTATCTTGCTACCTTGGATTATTTCGACCATTACTTATAAAAAAAAAATTATTTTTACCATTTAGCGTCACCACTGAAGGACAGCATCTACACAAACGTCTAAGGTGAGTTTCCGAATGGATTTTATCAAAATCTGATAAAATCAAGCCTTTGATTTTATCCATTCGGAAACTGAGTTGATAAAATCTTAGATTTTTGAATGCAAAAATCTAAGATTTTATCAACTCAGTTTCCGAATGGATAAAATCAAGGCTTGATTTTATCAAATCTTGATAAAATCTAGATAAAATCCATTCGGAAACTCAATTAAATAGATTTTGACACAATGCTTCCGTGACATGCCTAAACACTCAATGGACTCATTTTCAATTCTGAGAATTAGAAATATACTCTTTTGAGATTGTAAACATGGCAACGGTTGTTAATTCTTTTGTGGGCTGCGCATTGGGTAATGGCCTTCATAGTGTTGGGAGTCGGTTGTATGGGTATTAAAGCAATATTATTGATATGCTCAACTCGTATTCTTTATGCATAGCTCTTATCCAAGCGAGACAAGAAAACATTATGCGTGAGTCTTAACTTTTTGCTATCCCATGCTCAATAATTTGACCATCAACCCCGCAGTATTTCAGTCAATTTGGATGTGTTATGACCGAATTGATTTGATTTTGTTGTCTCAACAACAAATATTGATTATTTATGTTAGCAAGTTACTCCAGAATTCACTTTGCAATTTGTGAAACTGAGCCAATTATTCATGATGTTACCTTGTCTCATTCAACATTATCAATGAATTGAGCTATATTCATGGCTAAAAAACAATTTTTGTCTTCAAGTTACTCCCGAATAATTGGATAAACTTTAGCAAATTGTTCATAAGGTAACATAGCAAGGAACCAACTGTCTTTATAACTCAATTTCTAAAGCTCTTGTCCATTTGCCAGGCAAAAACTGTCTTTGAAGATTGATTTTGAAACTTTAGCCAACTGTCTACTGAATAATTTCTTTGTTGTTGTTTTTTTTTTTTTTTTTTTAACTCAGCGAAAGTCTATATTGTTAGTTTTAGTTAGTGAGGTTTGAACCCTATCCAAATGCATGAGAGTACATGTGCCAACTTGAAAAAATTTGCAAGTTCTCTAATGAAAGAAGTAAAATTACACATTTTACTTGCTCATCAATGTTGAGTTCGTCCAATGTAGCATTTTGGAGGGTTAACAGCATTATACAGTTCTAAACCTTTCACCTGTTGTTGGAGGTTAATTTATGCACACAACCGATGTTGGAGAAAGTATTTCCTACAACTTTTACACTCCACTGACATCTGTAATTGGGACAGAACTTAGAGGACTGGATCTACAAACTGGACTATTCACGCTAAGACAGATAAAAGCTGCAACCAAGAACTTTGATGCAGCAAACAAGATAGGGGAGGGTGGTTTTGGTTCAGTTTACAAGGTAATTTGCTTGCACAATATTTGCAAATATGCTTCTGTCATAGATCCATTGTAGTTTATACTGGATGTGATTCTATGTTTCCATACGTGTCAAAGGAGTTGCACAGATGAAGGCCTTACAGATTATGTGGTCCATATTGGAACGAGCCAACTAAAATCAGCAGATCATTTCAACTGCATAAGCTGGAAAATTGCCATGAAGATGTGATATTTCCATATATTGGTCCTAAGATGTTTGGCACATTTTTCATTCTTGTATTCCTAAAATCCAGCAACCAGTAAAGTAAACAAATAGGTATACATATACATATGCAGGATTTAGTTCACCATCGTAGGAAACGAAGGTCCTTGAAAGCTTAAGGTGGCCCTTATTTAAGGACCCGTCCCCGCCCAATTAAATAATAAATATTGTCCACTTTGTCCCCCATGCGCAACGCACGGTCCCATACCCATGCATCCATGTGGCCAATGCACGGGTTTTGTTTCCCTTGGGTTCCCCCAAGAAAAGTCCAGAGTCTCCACTTATATGGCACTAGATTTTATCATTTCCGTCGATGTGGTCATGTGGGATGTGGTCATGTGGGACTAGACGGGGTCTCACACCTTGATTAATGATCTCCACATCTACGAAGCTTCATTCTTCATGACTAGAATGCACTAGCCTTCTCTAATGATTCTTGAATCTATAATCGACTTTCTTCTCCCCTGAATGCAGGGTCTATTATCAGATGGAACAGTGGTTGCAGTGAAACAACTTTCTTCAAAATCCAAGCAAGGAAGTCGCGAATTTGTGAATGAAATAGGCATGATTTCTGCATTGCAACATCCAAATCTCGTAAAGCTTTATGGATGTTGTGTTGAAGGAAACCAGTTATTGCTGGTTTATGAGTACATGGAAAATAATTGTGTATCACGCGCTCTTTTTGGTGAGCTTTGCTTTATCAAATTTAGATGATGTCTGCACTAATCAAGCCAATTAGGTAATTTTGATTGGATTGCAAATTAAGCATTTGTGCTATTGTTCTTTGACAGGAAGGGATGCAAGCTGCAAATCGAAACTTGACTGGCCCACGAGGAGGAAAATTTGCTTAGGAATAGCCAGGGGTTTGGCATACCTCCATGAGGAATCAAGACTAAAGATTATACACAGAGATATCAAGACCAGCAATATTTTGCTTGATAAGGACCTCAATGCTAAAATTTCTGATTTTGGGTTGGCTAAGCTTCATGAGGATGACAATACACATATCAGCACTCGGGTTGCTGGAACTGTGTAAGTTCTTCTAGTAAACTTACCCCCTTTACTTGTCTTATTCCTCCTCGAACTTAAATTACCGTTTGAAATGAGGAGTTATACAGCTGGAATTGAATAATTTTTTACTCAGTATTAAGCAGATAGCTAAAGCTTAACAAGAGATGTTCATGTTGGTATTTGTGGAATTAACTCAATCACTGACTTCTTTGACTTGGAAAAAAGAAATACTTATTAGTAAATGAAAGAAGAGAAGAGAAGAGAAGAGAAAAAGGAAAGAAGTTATATCTAAATGCCTTGTCGAAATGAAATTGTTTGAATCTGTGTAACAATGCTGTTGACGAGTTTAGTTTTTTTTTTTTTTTTGATTGGTGAGGAGTTTAGTTTTGGAGGCAACTATTGTGAGCCAATGGCCTTTTCAGTAAAAGTTTATTTGTGAATGTTTGGTATGATGCTTGGCAGTTACATTTATCCTAAAATTTCTTATGCTGAATTGCTGATTGTGTTTGCAGCGGCTATATGGCACCTGAGTATGCAATGCGTGGTTATTTAACAGCCAAAGCAGATGTTTACAGTTTTGGAGTAGTTGCACTAGAAATTGTCAGTGGAAAGAGCAACACAAACTATAGGCCAAAGGAAGAATTTGTTTACCTTCTTGACTGGGTAATTATGACCTCTTCGTTTTTTCCTTATTTCACTTTTTCTTCTCTTCCTATTTTCCAAAAGAAAAATGAAATAGATCTCCAGTCTATCTTTTGACTTGTACTTAGCAAACAGTTGAGAGATTTTCTTCTGCAATTTGCATGAGTACAAATCTCATTTTCTGTTTTTCTCTATTATTTGCTTTCCTGCTGGAAACTTTTTAGTGAAATTTAACTGGCTACCTATCCAAATCCTACCCTGTTGTTGGATTTGTATCCTTCTCTTTACTAGCATGCAGTCATGGCTTTCTTCCTATTAATCTTGAACTTCCCGGTTTCAAAACGATTCCCCAATCTTAGTACTGTTTTCTTATGTTTTTTTTCCTATTCTTGGCATTCAACATTCTGAATTGCAAATTACAAATAATCGAAGAACCTTGAATTTAAATATATTTTGTTTCTTCACGCGCAAATGAATGGAACTGTTTTTTTCCATAGATTAAAAAAAAAATCCTTGAATTTGATGTCAAAATTATTTTTCAAGGTGTATCAAAAAATATTTTACTACCACTGGACACTTTTCTATGTTTTTTTTTTCTTTTCAAGGTACGTACTAATGCAAATGTTTTACCAAGTTGATCATCTTAATTTTTGGTGCTTCTTCAGGCTTACGTTTTGCAAGAGAGAGGGAGTCTACTAGAACTGGTTGATCCAGACTTGGGGTCGGAATATTCATCAGAGGAAGCAATGGTGATGCTAAATGTGGCCCTCTTGTGCACCAATGCATCACCTACTCTAAGGCCTATAATGTCCCAAGTGGTGAGCATGCTCGAAGGCCGAACTGCAGTCCAAGACCTACTGTCAGACCCCGGGTATTCGACCATCGACTCAAAGTTCAAGGCCATAAGAAAGCATTTCTGGGAGCATCCGAGCATATCACATAGCATGTCAACAGATGGTCCGTATAGTGATTCCTCACTTTCGAACTTAGAAAAGGAAGAGATTAACATCCTTTTGAGACTTAATTCAGTTATATCTGAATGAGCATGGTAGTTGGAATGCTCTTTGTATATAGGTTCACAATATACATTACGAACAGCAATCATAGTACCTCTTTTGGTCTGGAAAAGTAACACTTATGGTTATGTTTTAGAATTAACTAATCTGCTAATGTTTCAACTATTTTGCTGAATATCTGAAATGTTTTTAGGGTTTCGACCAGTGCTTTCTTCTTTCCAATGCAGCTCAAGCACAATATAAATTTCAGGCACGTCTCTACCCTCATTATCAGATATATTTAGGAAATAATCATCTGACGAAGTTTACGTTAGCCAGTCGTCGAAGTTTCAACATTTACTTGGTACAGCAGTAAGGTTACTTCATGTTAACTTAGGATTCACGTGACGGGTCTAGGTTTTAAGCCTCCAAAGCTGTGGAATAGATATGGGTAGGATGGTTGCCCAGTTGCACTTCTATGTGATTACGCACAGGAATTTCTGGTCCATGAAGTCTCCCCAGAATTCTTCATGGACCATGAGGAAACTTTATGTTTGATTCGATATAATGTGGAAACTGAGAGTAACGGCGCAAAAAAGTTCCCTGGTTTTCTATGGTTTGGCCAAAAATAACGTCCCGACATGGGCGTTTATCCTCTGGTTGTGCTGCATATTTAGACTCTCAACAGAAGATAGGCTAAGGAAGTGGAAGCGTGGAACCTCAATATTAACCCCCAGTATATGCTGTGTAATGTGGGTTTAGAATCACATTAGCATCTCTTCTTTGAATGTCCGTTTTTTAAGGTGATCAATCTGTGGTTAAGTGCTAGCCAGATTTGGGGTGTCCAGGGCTCCCATCATTTGTAATTCTGAGCTGAATTGGATTGTGCATCATGTGAAGGCTAAGAACTTAGCTGCTGCTCTACTCAAGTTGGCTTTTGCTGCCACATTATTTCCTGTGGCTGGAAAGAAATGTCATCTTCACTAAAGCTAGGACAAGTGGAGATGATGCTGAGGCTCATTTTCTTTGCTTCCTTGCACAGGATTCTAGCCATGTGTATTGCCATGAGATGGTATTTTTTGTTTTGGTTGTGTTTTCTGTAAGGGTGAACCCTGATTGTGTCATTTCGGCTTTGTTTTTTGGCATAAAATTTGAACTTACCCAAAAAAGCAACGACCCCACAATGTTGGACAAGTAGAGTGACAACATTTTTCAATACACGTTGACATAAATATATCTTCATTTCGTATAACACATTAGATGGTAAATAAGTCGCGGCCACCAAATTGTCGCAATTGACTAAAGCCTGTGACTCATTTTCCAGAGTCATGGATTAAACCTCAAATGGTGAACAAACACTAGGATATTCAAATTTTCATTCTTTCCAATCTTGAGACGACTGTTCATATTGGGGTTGGTAAATATAATTTTGTACGGGAGAGAATTGTAGATGCTAATTTGTCTGACAAGCCACCAGTGACAAAGACCTCGGTCAAAACAAGTAAATAAATAGATAACAACTTGGATTAATTGCCTGATTTGGCTAAATTGAAAAAATTAGTTTTTTGGTTTTTTTTCGTTTTGTCCTTATTCAAAAAAAATTTACATTTGATAATTTCTGGTCGATTTTTTGTGGTTTCTTGGCTTGTCTCAACGAGAGGAATCTAAAAAGTATAAAATTATTAGCCAAACTTAAAGTTTTGTGAATAAAGACGAAAAGTAATTGAAAAAACTGGTTTATTTTAGTTTATTTTCGGTTTTATTAAAAAAACTATTACTTTTGACTATAATTTTATACTCTTTCGATTCGTCTCGGCGAGATAAATCCAGAAATCACAAAATCTTGACGCGAAACGAACAAATGTAGAAAAAATATGAAGAAAGACAAAACGAAAAACACCAAAATACCAGCTTTTTAAATTTAGCCAAATCAGGCTAGGACACCAAAAACAAGATTAAGACGGTTAAATGCAGAAGCGTGTATACACTATATAACATTTGCATGACTTATTTAAATAAAAATTTCGTCCAAACTTATCGAAATAAATAAGCAACTATTCTCTCGGTTCTTAAATAAGTGTTTGTTCCTAAATAAGTGTTCTCTACGAAAAGACGTGCAATTTTCAAATCAACAAACAAAATACTTCCATTCATAACTCTTTCAATTTTTTTCGCACCGAATTAAAGATACTCCATAACAGAGTTCTTTTAATTTGGTGCGAAAAACTTTTAAAAAAAAATTATGTACAGTAGTATTTTATTTTTTTTATGACGAAAATTGCATGTCTTTTCGTAGGAGACATTTTGGGATGAAATTTGCACTGTGCTATGCACCCCTCGGCCGTCCGATTGCGTTTTGGACGGCCCGAATGCGTTCGACAATTGTAATTTAATTGTGATTTATTTTTACCAGTAAAATATCAAAACAAGTCCGGGCAGTCTAAAACACAATCGGACGCCGAGGGCTGCACATCACAGTGGACAGGGGCGGAGCCAGGATTTTGGTTCAGGGGAACAAGAATTAGACGCGTTCAAGGGGTGCAAAGATTTTGGTTAGGGGGGCCAAAAAAAAAACAAAAACAAAGAGGGGTCAATTAACAATTTTGTGAGGTATACTAGTAAAATCCCTATAGAAATTTGGAGGTCAGGGGGGTCAATTGACCCCTCTTGTCTCCGTGTGGCTCCGCCCCTGACAGTGGACCGGGTATTAGCTCCACACCTGACCGGGGCGCATCGCTGGCCCCCATTTGCTTCCCTCCCGACAATTTCAAGCACTCTCTGACTCTCTTTTCAATGTTCTTTGTAGGATAAGTGAGAACTCAAAAGGCGAAAGTGAAAAACCACTACTTTTAACATTATTTTACTTATTCCGTGAATCGGAGGCGGGACACTGGCCCCTTAGTCAATGGGCTTGGGCGGTGCTAGCGTCGCGAAAGGGATGCTACCTGGTTGATTCGCCAGTAGTCATATGTTTGTCTCAAAGATTAAGTTGAAATACCTCTGTAAAAGAGCTGACGGGTAACGAAATGAGCCGAACAATGAAACATATTCTTGTCTTTTTGCAAGTCCGTGTAAAAAGGCTAAAAGCAAAGATTGGGGTATCTATGCTATCTATCGGGATATGTAAGAGTAATTCAGAGGGGCGATGTTGTTCATGTAACCAAACAGGCGAGTAGGAGCCCAATTTTTGCTCCGACGTCGCGCAAGAAACTAAAACCAGAACGGAAGCAAATTGATAATATTGAGATTCAGTTGGAAGATGAAGACGAAGATGAGGAGCTTCTTCAAATCCACCGCCTTCTTAATCTCGATTTTGTACTCAACGTGTCTCTGCCGTGCGATTGCGTCAAGTTCTTCTTCTGCTTCTTCCTCAGAAACCACAATGCACACCAACAATTGGGCCGTTTTGGTTTGCACTTCTCGATTCTGGTAAGATTCCGATATGCTTGTTTTTTATTGAATGAAATCAAGGGAATAGGCGGAAGAAATTATGGTGTTATTCGGAGTAGAACTGGTTTTATTTTGTGTGTTTATTAACATTCTTCTAGATTTTGAGATTCTAGGATTTGTACAAGCTGACGAGTGATGTAAAAACTAAAATCTAATGTGATTCTAAAGAAGTGGGGATTGGGGTTTGTTTAGGACCAGTTTTTGTATTTGAAGTAGTTTGAAAGCTGATTTGTAGCTTTTTAGCAGCCAAAACTACCAGATTTTACTACAGCTTAATCATAATTGCAATATTATGGGAAATAAGTTTATCCGCTTCTGTTAGAATCCATAAGCTATAATCTAAAATAATCTGAAGCCTGTTTCAGAGCTATCTCAAATCTAGCTCGGGGATTTTCAATTTAGAAAGTTAGATTACTGAGGAGACTTCTGCTTCGTTACTGGGGTGAACAAAGGAAAGATAACAGAACGATTCAGTTCAGCAAACTATATTCTACGGGAATGGGGTTCAATTTGACTTCGTACAACTAAGAAAT
Source organism: Vaccinium darrowii (assembly GCA_020921065.1). NCBI lineage: Eukaryota > Viridiplantae > Streptophyta > Magnoliopsida > Ericales > Ericaceae > Vaccinium > Vaccinium darrowii. Next base: position 19,508,556 of record CM037154.1, on the reverse strand, counting down.
TTTAAATTTGGACGTTTTATGCTTTCTGTCCATGTTCAGATGTTGAGATTCAGGTTTTGCAAAGGTGGAAGATACACTTAGGTGTCATTGGGTGAAATGTGCTATAAGGGGTTGGATTTTCAACTTCTTCATCTGCTGAAATTATGAATATGGTGGTAGAATTCTCTGGACAGTGGCTTCTAGTTTAGAAAGCTAACAGCAGTTATAGAGAAGGCCGGGCGGGGGGGGGGTTGTTTGTTGTTGGAGAAGACTACAATGCGAAAAGGTTGCTTTTACATGCTGTGAACTGTTGAAAAGTTTAGTTTTGCCTCTTTTGTGATCTATTGTTGAATGATTGCAAGGGTCAAGACCTGGTACGTAGAATGACTTTAAAGCGGTGTGATGGCATTACATACATCTTGTTAGGATGGTTGTGGTTCTAGAAGCAGAGAGAAGAAACAACAAGAAGAAGAGACTGGACTCGATATTTGGAGTAACTGTAAAAGCTTCAGGAAATTTTTGAAACATGTCAGTTATTAACCCAAAGCACTAGATGGCTAGTGGCTACATTTCAACTGGAAATGATCTAATATCGTCAAGTGGGCTTAAAGGATTCCATACATCCCTAATTGGCTTATGAATCTCAGTTGAAACTCAATGGTTTTGGCTTGTTCTGCTTATGCTATCATGCTAAATCGTATTTTCGAAAATCGAATGTCACTTGTGACAAATTATCACTTATGGACCATGACTGCTACCTCTGTCTAGCAAACCAAAAGTTACGAGAATGCATCGACTACTAAAATGTAAGACAACCTAGGAGAAGGACTAGTGTTGTCGGTGGTAGGTTACACGGGCAGATTGAGCGCCCTCTGGAAAGATGCAGTCACAATAATGGGCAAAGACTACCGGAGGTGATAAAGCTGGAGGTCCTGAAGGCGTCTGTTACATGGATTCTCCCAAAATGTATGAAGTACGTGTGTCGGTCGTTTAAGAGTCAGATAAATGGCTTGTATCTGTTCCCCAGACATTAAGTTGGACATACACCTAGCAAGCGTATTTCGTAATTCGAATTTACTGAGAATTATGCATGGAACTCCTATATATATATCACGTGTGAAATTCCCCAAGGCATTTTGTGAACAATATTTATTTGAGAAAATAAAAGAAACTTACTCAGAAATATTTGTTGTATCCCTTAGTCCTTAAAATGGAAATGTGATGAACCACACACATAGATACATTCCCGCACCAGATACCTCTACCCGAATTCACGTAACATTGGCTAAGGGCCTAAGGAAACCTTCATATGAAGAGAGAGGTTTTCTAAGCCATGGACTGTGTTAGGAGAGCTGCATAACTTGGTTATTACCTATCCAAAATTTCACTTTTCTCTATGTACGAGTCATGTAATATATTAACCAACAGCAAAGGAGAAAATACTTTCAGCTCCTAAGTTGTCTTTTATTCATGATACAAAACCATTTTATTAACTTGTTTATACGTTATGAGATACAAGCCAATAAAATGTTTCTAATCCGATCACTAGATTTATATTTGATGCTGTGAGTCAACACCACTGGAACTAGATGTAGGATTCTTGTGATTATCTTCAAGGTTGTATGTTCTATTCTGTCACCCTGAAAGAAAACTTACATTTTGGTTATGTTTTTTTTCCCGTCCAGGTTTAATTATCGACATATGGCTAATACTTTATCCTTATACAGGTGAGCATGCATGTTCAATGTTCTTTGAAGTTACTTTGGTTTGTTTTGGATGTAGGAAACCGTGCTTACTTTTTTCAAATTAAAATAACATTGTTGTGGGTATTATATTTTACTCAGGACAGTAAAAAGGTTAGGGATACCTGATGAAAGGATAATACTTATGTTGGCTGATGATATGGCCTGCAATGCCCGGAACAAATTCCCTGCCCAAGTCTTCAACAATGAGAACCACAGACTTAACTTGTATGGGGATAATGTTGAGGTGAACTTTGTTTCCTTACGTGGACTTTTTAATGTTACTCCCTCCATCCCAAAAAGTTGGGGCCACTTTGGGGTTCCAACTTTTTCTCAAGACATAATCATTACACTTATTCATTTTTGTCTTTCCCATTTTGCCCATAATCATTACAACTTTGCATTAAAATCGTTCTTGTCACATCAGGAAGGGTAAAATTAGAAATTTAACAAATAGAGTACATGGATTTTTTTAAAGAGACGGCCCAAAATCGAATACTAGACCAAAATTTTGGACGGAGGGAGTATTACGTATTACTTGGACTTTTGACTGTTATTACTTGGACTTATTAATATTTCCCCTCATCTACGAAGCACGGATACAGATACGAGATACGATACGATACGGATACGTAGATACGTCATTTTTCAAAAAAGTAGGATACGATACGTTGGGGGATACGTTGAATATAAAAATAGAAATTTAAAATATATTATATATATTTAATTTTTAATTCCTAAAATTTCAATACACAAGTTCACCATTATATATATAGAGAGAGAGAGACACACACAACATGAGATGAGAGACGAGAGAGATGAGGGAGAGAGAGAGAGAGAGAGAGCAGAAGCTATGTTGATCTATTTGGGGGAAAACACATATAAAGCCCTAATTACACTTTTAACCCACATATTTCAAGTAATAACATATTTACCCCGCACGTCCGAGACGTATTTTAGCTATCCAAAACGTATCCGAATACCAAAAAAATAAATTTAATTTTGGAAACTTTAAAAAACGTAACGGGTACGTATCCGGAGAGTATCCGAGAGTATTGGTACCCGATACGGATACAATACGTGATACGGAGGCCAAAATAGAGTATCCGTGCTTCATAGCCCCTCATTAATTGGAATTTTGAATGTGATTCTGAGCTCAGCACTTTATAGTTAAACATCTAGACATGGTTCACTTGTCATCAAGAAGCAGATATTTTCCCTCTTGGTCTACATTTGAAATAATGGGAGAGTAAATAATGATGACTAATTAGATGGTTTTGGTGCAAAAGTCATGTTTGGGCCTGCAGCAGGGGCACCCATTGTCAGCCAAAGATTAATTTTTTTGGTTATTGGTTTTTTAATTAATTTATTGGTTAGTAGGATTTTTTTGTTGTGTTTTATTTTTTGGGGCATATTCTCTCTCTCTCTCTCTCTCTCTCTCTCTCAACCACCAAGACCACGTTGGACCGGCTGTAAACGAGAGCCAAGTAAAAGAATTGGTACATGGATGTTTGGAAATAAGATGGTACATTTTGGTCCATGGAACTTCTCCATGAAATGAATTGTTTTAGTTGGCATGATCACGGCCATAGGGAAGCTTTTGCCTCCTAAATGCATCTAATTGTGGGCTATTAAAATGGATATTCATATATAATATGCTCAAAATCCTATTTCCACAGTCTTCTCTTGTATGTGCTATTGAATGTGTTCATTAAGCAATCAAGAATGGGGTTGGACAAGCTGGTCTCTGCTTTCTTTGTTGAGGGGGCTATCAAAATCTTATCTTGTTAATGCACAGGTGTATAGTTCCCACTGTTATCCTGTTAGATTGGCTGTATTGGACAGCCTTATTCAAGTTGCTCAACCGATGGCATGTTTTTCCTTTCTATAAATGGGAAACTAGTATGCTAGGCCATGAAAGGAAATGCACTTTCATTTACTCTTTAATGAATGTGTATAAACCAACCAGCATGTCATTTTTCGTGTTTCGATCATGATTGTTGAAGTTTTCTCTATTAATGTATTCTAGATCGTATTCTGATTTTTCCCTCCGCTCCATTATGTCAGGTAGATTATCGAGGTTATGAAGTGACGGTTGAAAACTTTTTTCGAGTCTTAACGGGGCGTCATGAAACTGCTGTTCCAAGGTCAAAACGGCTTCTGAGTGACGAAGGAAGCCACATACTTTTGTATATGACGGGACATGGGGGAGACGAATTTCTCAAATTCCAGGACTCAGAGGAGCTTCAGAGCCACGATTTAGCTGATGCAGTGAAACAGATGAAAGAAAAGCGCAGGTGAGAGTGATGTCCTTCATCTATCTATTCAGCCCTTCTTACTAGTTTACTTTAAAGGAATAAAAGTTACTCTAAACCAAGGATTTTGCCTCAGAAGCAGTAATACTAGCTATCCTTAATTCTGATTCTAGAAATTCTGCTAGCCATGCGTCGTGTACATAGGTCATATACAAATAATGTATGTATTCTTGTCCAACATTGAGTCAAAAAACATATGCAGGTATATGCTACGCTTTTGTAGTGATTATGCGTATGTATGAGTTGGGTGCTGAAATTTTTGTTGTCAATGGTTTATAGAAAATGATAATATCAGATGCTCTTGACTATGGACAAATTTCAGATTCAAGGAGCTGTTGATAATGGTAGACACTTGCCAAGCTGCTACTCTGTTTTCTCAGGTCTGTGGTTCCCTTTTTGGGTAGCTGTTCTATGGAATACTTCACACCTAGTCAAGTATTTTGGTTAAAATTGTGGCTTGTAACTCTGATGATACATTGGTTAAGATTGATTCAACTCTTCTAAATTACTCCCTCCACCCCAAAATTTTGGTCCATAATTCCTTTTTTATATGTCCCATATTACTTGTCCATTTGACGAGTCAAATAAGAACAAATTAACGATGAAAAAAAAAGAGCAAATTGAAACATTTCATTTTTTGCCTGCCCATACCATATTCTAGATTCATATGTAGAGAGAAAATACTCATTGAATTTCAATTTTACTATGGCGTAGATTGAGGGTAATACTGGAAATTCGTTTGAAGAGTGCATTCCCAGAAAGGACAAAAAAATTGGGATGGAGTGAGTACAAGTATAAACTTAGTTGGTTCCTGTTTGGAAATACACGTCAGAGGATGTCTGGCACAAATGGTAACCAACTTATGATTAACCAAAATGAGAAACCACTGAGAAGCTGGGCAGAGTCTTGGTCTTATTCCAATGATTTCGGGCCTCCTTTGCTGGATGGATGGGTGAATGTACCAGATGTTTTAGATACTTGTGGACTGCATTTTCTCTAAGACTCTGCTTAAGTGCTTTCTCAGGTATAACCCTTAGCGGCTGTGAAATGTCACTTCCAGCCAATAACCAATAATTGAGGCTGCTCAAAAGAGGGAAAAAATAGTTATGGAGGCATCCATCTTATGCATGACACACCATGTTATTGCTACTAGACTCGATTTTGATATGTCCTGGAATTGCTCTCTCCTCATAGAAAAATTGAAAAAGAGGTAGATATACTCTTATTCTACAATGTACATTGTTATAGCTTGATATCCGTTGTTAGTCCTATTTCCTAATAGCTTAAGTTGTTGAGCCTATTGGTAACTTAACATGGTATTAGAGCTGAGGTTGGAAGAAGTCTTGGGTTCAAGTCTTTCTTGTTGCATTTTGTTCTCTGGTTGATTGTACTTCCCCCCCTGCATTATTTCACAATGGGTATGGATGTTTGCCTCTCCATTTGCTAGACGTGGTTGCACGTGAAGGAAGGTGTTATATAGCTTGATACACATTGTTTGGCCCATTTCCTAAATTTAGCTTTTGGGACAATTGTTAATATACATAAGGTTAGCAAACCAAACAGATATCTCATTTGGTGAAGCTCAGTTTCAACTTTCAAGTTCAATTCAGGAGGTTGTTTGACTTGGTGGCTTGGATAAGACATAAATTTGTGTTGTTTTTCAAATCCCAATTTAATTCTTGTTGGACTTGTTAGTTGGCTAACAGGTGGTTGATGAATTGATCCACTTTGCTGACTTGCATGTTCCACATTGACTGATAATTGTTCGGTTGTCCTGACTTGAGCAAAAGTTTGTTGACATATTTTAACTGAAAACCATACTGCATTCTTACATTTGCAAGTGCTTCTAGAAGTTGAAGGGAAAAGTGAAGTTGATTTAAGTGTAACAGATATGTTTTTGTTCTTCTTCATCTTCCCTTCCACACGCATCCACCTCCTTTAAGTGTGTTAATCAGTGATGAGGGATAGAATTTTACCAACCAAAGTATCTAAAATTGATTCGCATCGTGGATGAATGATGAATCCCATGATGCTTGGTCCAAATTTTAACTAGCATATGCCTGTTTCTTTTATGTCCTGTCAGTTGGATAAGCTAGTGCATGTTTGGGTAATATAATGCATTTACTACGTTTTGGTAATTGCTGTGGAATTTGTGCCTTTGGCTGTATAGGTGTTGCATGTGCTTCCTTTGAAAATTAGTGTTGATGTGGAATGGCATATCATTTCTTTCCCTGCAGCTGCATTCTCCTGGTGTTTTGGCTATTGGAAGTAGCATGAAAGGGGAAAACTCTTACTCTCATCACTTGGACTCTGATGTGAGTGTGAGCTTGCTAGTGTTTCCATTTGCAACAGCCTTCATCTTAAGTTTGGTGCTATTGCCTATAAAAGTGGTTTCTTTGATACAGGTTGGTGTCTCTGTCGTGGATCGTTTCACTTATTATACCCTTGCATTCTTTGAGATGCTAAATATATATGATAATGCTTCATTGAGCAGGTATGTAACTCTATTATTACCTCTAGTAATCTAGCCTTCAATTTCCTTATTATTGGTTCTCGACCCATAGGTATAGTTAGAACGCTTTATGACAGCAGCATATGTGGTGTAAAGGACTGCAACTCCTCTGGTTTGCTTTAGGTAGGTGTTCAAACAAGGATCAAGTGATAGTGACACTGGAATACTGGACTGATGTCCTGCCCCAATTCCAAACTGGAGCTCAACCCTATCTCAATTTCATGATATCGCATTCATCACGGATTGTGCATTAGGTTAGATTGTAGTAACATTGGATTGGTTCGCTTGGGTTTTAAGGTGATTTTCAATCAGCATTCTCCTTTTGTTAGATGAAGGTTAGTACTCCGAATGGGGTTTGTTGTGCTGTCATCTATGTAGCACGGACATGGATACAAATACGGACACGGACACGGATACGGCAATTTTGAAAAAAGGGACACGGACACGGACACGGCGGGGGACACGACAATATATATATTAATATATATATAAATATTATAAAAAAATTAAAAAAAATAAAAAATTTAAAGATTGATAATTACAGTTTGACCCCCAAAATTTTTAAAAAATTACAATTTGACCCCTGAAAATTTGAAAAATTACAAATTGACCCCAAATTTTTTAAAAAAAATTACAATTTGCCCCCCGCCGTGTCACCCAGCCGTGTCCCCCCCGTGTCCCCGCCGTGTCCCCCTAAAAAAATTCAAAAAAATTGGGGCACACGCCACGTGGCGTGTCCCATACTATTCCGCCGTGTCCCCGCCGTGTCCCCGTGTCCCATACGGCAATACGGCGCCTCCTAGGAGTGTCGGTGCTTCATAGGCTGTCATTCTTTCTCTATGGGCATGGGTAATATGAACAGCTACAGAACTTGGAGGCAATATACTGTCCAAACAGAGCAGAACTTTCTCACTTCTTCCAGCCATTCTTTACTCACATCAGTGGGGAAATTTTTTGATCTGAGCCTCCATGAATATGACTGTTTCCTTTAAGATAAATTGCACATTAGGAACATTTACAGTTGTGCATCGTTAATTTGGATCTTTATTGCAGATGATCTTTTGAAAGTTACTTGTTTGCATGAATGTGAAACTTATATCTTGACTTCTTTTTTTTTTTTTTTTTGGCAGTCTGTTCAGCTCATATAACCCAAATCTGCTGATGTCCACTGCATATTATCGAACCGATTTGTACCAGCGACAATTGGAGGAGGTAGGAAGTTCCAGATCTATGTTTTTTGTGCTTTTAAAGTGTGGAAGGAAGTGAAACTGTTCAACTGAAGTTCACAATGTTAATGACAACCAGAAAAACCATGGTTAAGACATGGTCACTTTTAGGGAAAGAGGCCATTACATGACTATGGTTGGAAATATAGTGTATGGAATCCAACTCTAGTGTACCGGTAATCTAAAAAACTGAAATGCATTCATAGTAGAAATTGATGTAACACAATGATGTTCAACTTTTAGGGTAGGTGCTTCATGTCCTGCAGGAGCAATGCTTGATATGGCAATCCTTAAAGAACGTGGATATTGAGTGTACTGTCCCTTGTAGACTACTGGTACCAGTAGAGCCAAACAATATGGCCTAAAATACTTAGTCCCAGGTTACTTACATCTCGAGATCCCCCACAGAGACTTCCGATGTGGGACGGGGTGTTACAAACTCCCCGCCTTATACCCTTTCGTCCGTGCAAGATTGAGCACTAGAATCGCCACGGCTTTACTTGAGTCTTTTCCATAGTGGCCAGAGTCACCATGACCTAATTTGGGTCTTTTCCCTGGGCTTTACCTCAGACACATTGCATTGGCTGGGCTACTAAAAATGTCCTCAAGCGAACATAGTCATGTACACGGGTTATGTGATACCTCTGTAAGCCCTAGGTAAACTCTTGACCCAATGACTTGTTGGAGGTTGACTGGTTGACTAGTAAAGCCAAGTTACTAGTAATAACATACATGGTTGATTAAATTCCAAAGATCACTCACTGCTACAAACTGTCTTTATATCCTCACAGCTTGCATCCCTGTGAGGTTCAACACTAGCATTACCAGAGTCTTACCCAGGTCTTTTTCCTAGTGGCACCATAGCCTAAATTGGATTAAGTATTTTGGGCCATGTTTTTAGGCTTTAACTAGGCCAGTGGTCTGCATGGGGCATTAAATTAAGATTACACAGAGCCATTAAGTTGGAGTCTGGACTCTGGAGGTGTACGATTGGCTTGAATCTCAATGCTTTGGAGTTAATCCAGATCAAGGAAACTTCTAGGTCAAAATGTTGAGGACTCTTGGGCCTCTGGGTGAACATAAAAGATGGTATTGAACAAAAAAATGAAAGTGAATACCTTCTCTTTTACTGAATCTCTAGAAGGAACACACAAAAGTAGTTATAATCCAACTAAATCCCCTTTATTATTTTTTTGAATGTTTTATTTTTGTCAATTTTAGATAAACAAATTTGTGTTGATGCTAGTGCCTAATCTTAATGTCATTCACTTAGCAATGGACATACTTGGCAGAAGTACATGAAGGGGGGGATAGCTTGTTAGGAATTAGCTGGCTTAGAGATGAGAAAATTAGTTAGTAGTTCTATACATAAGTTGGTGTTTACCTGCTTGCTTATCCGCTCATTTGCACTGCTCTACCCTCCTTGCTGCCTCAAATCCTACTGCTGTATAAGAGCAAACTCAAAGCCTGCTTCTTAAGAAGATTAATGAATTATTTTCTTCTCTACGACCTAACCAAATTATGCCTACCGAAACGATTTACCTAACCACTGAAGCACCCAAGGATATTGATTTGGATGCTATTTTTCCAATGATAAAAAGCATCTTAAAGAAGTACTTGTGGGCAGGTTTTTCGTAATATTTATTTGTTTCATATAGTTTTCAAATGTATGAGGTGATTATGAAGTCCATTTGAACCAGTGACCCGTCCGGTCAGTCCCCCCATGCTGTTCACTCACTGATCTGGTTTTCAAAATGTTAGTTGAAACCCATAGTTCATATGATCTCTGCTTACTGGAGGAAATGGAATTCCTTACTAGTTTGATCTTCCTTCCTCATTAGGTTCCAGTTACGAACTTCTTTGGTTCGGTTATGGAAACCATTCATACCGATTCAGCTTATAGAGCCCTCTCAGGCAGAGAGTCCAGCAGGGCTAATATCAAAAAGTCGCCAGATCAACTAGCCAGCCTTCAGGAGCAAAGAACACTTGCGAGTTCAAACGTTCAGCAACAAATGAATGACTCAGTCGCAAAGGTTACTTCTGTCATCTTCTTCGCAAGCTATAATGTGTCTTATCAACACTTGTTTCACTTAGTGATAAACCTCAAGTAGTTATATGGGTGATTATTCTTCTGGATCAACAGGGTCCCTGTCCTTTTACAAGCATGATGGCTAGGTTTCATGAGAAGATGGAGAATTTTGAAAATGTTGACACCTTGGTCAACTACGGTTTGGTAGCGTTGCTTCCATTGGTGGCAGTTTCAACTTGGCTATCATAACGAAGGTGAGAGCCAAATTCCCTTTTTGTGTGGGTTTTCTCGCATTCAGAAATGTTCCGTGTCGGTGCATACCGAAATTAAGCAATCGATTTCTTTCCCATTTAGCCCAGATGCATTAAGCTTGTATATCGTGATTGGATCTTTTCTTCTCTTTGATGTTTACTGATGTTCATCAGTTAGGTGTGCAAAAGATGAGAGTCTGCTTATTTGCTATGAGTTTCAAACATCATTTTGCACCCCCTATTGTTTTTCTTGTTTGGACTTTACTGGGCCATCATAAGTCAAAACTTACTAAGAATGTGGAAGTAGTTGCATCATACTCTAAATTTTTCACAGGTACCCAAGTAACCGATAAGGGGCACCGGGGTAGAGCAAATTGAAGTCAACAACTAGAATGGATCAGCATCGTGGCTGTTGAAAGTGTCGACATTGTGCCTGGGAACTGAATCTGCATTGCAATGTTACTTTACGTGCTAGAGTCGTCTCCTAGATACTGGGCAGGCTAATGTTCATTACTTGTTCATAAGCACTCTCTCTCTCTCATGAGGTCCGTCTCACTCATGTATTCCAGCAGAAGGTTGTTTGGTTGAGAATTAGAAGGTCATTATCAATTTATTTCTTCAGCAATTCAAATTTCAAATCTTGGTGGTGGTGAGTAGGCAATAGCGATTGGTATTGTGTTTATGTGATGCGGCAGTACTCGAAAGTGTTTGGGCCTGGCGTTTGCCGATACAATGTGGCATTCTGAGCCTGGCGTTTGCCGATACATTGTGGCAACAACAATATATAGTGAATGAAAATTATGTACGAAAAACATCCAATCCAACAATGTGGAGAGGCTTAAAAGCCGCTATGAAGCCTAGAAGTCTCCTACGGTTGTTTGGCTTAATTTTTTCTTCATTTAACTATTTTTTGCCTAGTTTTTCGTAATTTTTTTTTGGGATTGATTCGGTTGGATGAGAGAAATAAAAAATTAAAAAAATATCAACCGGCAAGAAAAGACAAAATAATTCAAAAAATATGTGTGTTTTTGGGATCATTTTTGTCTTCAGCGAATTTCTCTTGTCAAGTCGACTTAATAATTCAAAAAAAAAAAAAAAAAGATTCAAATTAACCAAGGCTTAAAAAGTGACTTGACAAACTTCTGTTCTTTATGGACTTGGAAACTCTTTAGCGTCCTCAGTTTGCTCCATCATTATTCTCGGTTTTTTTTTTTGGTTGGTAAAGAAGGATTTTATTACCAAAAGAACAAAGGAATACAAGAGAAAACATGGGTAAAAACCCACAGAACACAACCAACAAACACCCTAAAAAGAAACTACAACAAAGCCAAACTTCAAGCTAGCTACAAAATCTTCTCGGAAATACTCCAAACCCTACAAAGAGCTAGATTTGCAGAACTTTTACCAAATTTCCTCCAAGACGACGCACGGTCCCTTACATCCTTGACAATCATATCAAAGATGGCATCGGTAGAGTACCGCTTGTTGCAAAAAACTGAGCCATCATTATTCTCGGTTACTTCCATCACTGGCGTTAGAGATTTATCTCTACATTTATCCACCTCATTAAAGATTTGTTTGAGCAAATTTTTCATGAGCTTTTGCCACTGTCTTTTTAGTTGTCTTCTCTCAATCTTTAAAAGATTCTGAATTTTTTACACCATGTGTTTTGTCTGAACGACAGACATCGAAAAAATATAAAAAAAAACATGACCAAAATTGAAAAAGTTCAAAGACAAAAAATTGCCACTGTCTTTTTAGTTGTCTTCTCTCAATCTTTAAAAGATTCTGAATTTTTTACACCATGTGTTTTGTCTGAACGACAGACATCGAAAAAATATAAAAAAAAACATGACCAAAATTGAAAAAGTTCAAAGACAAAAAAAGGGTAAAAAAAAAGTTGGGTCTTTTTGTGTCATCTTACATAAACTTTGGCAAATGATAATGCCAAAACTATTTTTGATTGTGCCAAAATTTCAATGCATTAAATGTTTGTACTTATGTGCAATATACAAGTCTTTTATGCAGTAAAAATACTGTGCCAAAATGTATATAAAAAGTTAGGCCAAAATTTAGTATTGTCAATTGCAATATTACCTTTTGATATTTAAATTATGTGTCTTAATTTAAATATGTAAATATGGTGGGCCTCGTTGTGTTCAGTTCTTCATTTAAAATTTGATGTCCTGGGGTCCTAGTCATCTGTCAAAAACTAAAATATTGAGGTGTTTTATATTTTGGGTCCCATATGACTGCTTCATTAATTGTATTATCATTATTTTGTTTTTTTATCTATTTGGTCAGAATTTTTAATAACAATTTACATTTTTGTTTTGTTTAAGTTGATAAAATGGCCAAGGAGATGGGGCAAGAAATTAATATTTGCAATTCATAAAAGATTGGAGCACAAACTCAAGATTAGAAGATATGCTAACTTGTAAGGACCTGTAAATCTAAAAGATTTTTTTGAAAATAAAGTTGAAGAATTGTGCCAAATCGTTTTAAACATTAGATTGTAATTAGATAAATTAGAAAAGTCAAAAAAATATAGTTAGAAGTTGAAAAAAGTTGATATAAAACCATACTTTGGACAAAAGATACCAGCTATATTTTTCCATTTTTAGTAAACTTTTTTTTCACTTCAGTCATAATTTCTAATTTGGAATTTATCTCGTTGAAACGAAACAAGTGATTAATTCAAAAATAAATTGCAAATCTAATAAAAATTCAAGCCGATAAAAATATAAAAACAAAAACACACAAAAATATACTCTCTTCGTTCCGAATTTGTTATCTATTTACGAGTACGCGTGTCATTTTTCAATTGCTTATATCGTTTAAACTATAATGTCTTTCAATTTTAAAAACTGTACTCATTGATAACTATAAAATGAGATCATAGTGAATATGTATAACATTATACATTGAAAAATATAATCAAATTTTGGAAATGAATAACATACAGACGGAGGGAGCAGTGTATGGTGCAAAACTCACCCTCTCAATAGATTGCTGGTAACTTTTGCGTCACTTCTCGTCATTCCTTCTCTCTCTCTCTCTCTCACTGTGAAATTAGTTGGTCCCCTAAGTTAGATCTGGTTTCAGCTTCAGATCTCACGTAATTCACCTTCGACACTCTCACAATCCGATAACTTTTCGAAACTTTTATATGATACGAAAACCGTTCTAGATCCCATCAAAGTTCGAGCAGAGAAAAACCCTAGCAATCCTGTTTTGGTGTAGCAGATAAAATGGCGGCAATCGCAGTTCATCAATTCGCTCAGTGTATAACTTGCCATGCTTGGAGTCCAGATCACTCCAGTACTCCCTTATTCACTAATCTCTCTTATACTGTTCCATTTATGTATGACTAAGCATCGATATGTACGTTTTTATGATTGAGTACTGAACTTTGATTTAAAGATTGTGGCTTTAATTAGTAGTGGTGGCACACGCAATGCATTTACAGAACTGTTATACCTACAGAAAATACCCTTAAAAAAAAAGAATCAATAAGACGAAGAAAAGAGTTCTCTCTGAGTATTTACATCTTTAACTAATTCAATAGGATAGGTTCAAGAGTTTCGCCCTTTTTTAATCATCGGATCAACGTCGGACAAATCCTAATTCCTGTATTGAATACCTAAAGCAAATAAATAGATGGGATAGAAATAGAGGAATATACTAAATCTAGAGGGGTGTGCAAATGCAACGAAGGTATTAAAAGCAAAAGCAGATCATTAGTAAAACCCTAATTAAACAAATGGAGTATGTGATGCAAATTACTTGACAAAGAAAAAGAAGTGATGAAAAGTTCTACAAATAGAGATGAATAACTAAGCTTAGTAGGTTAACCAGTGAATTAGAGAAGAAAATTGAATACGAAGAAAGAGAGTCGCTTCAAATATGATTTGAGTTTGTACTGAAGACAAAGCATATAAGGTTAGGGAGTTTTCTTTGGCATGCAAATGGGGGTAGCGGTTTGAACGGCAAACGGGGTAGTGGTTTCTAATCCATGTATGTAACTGTTGTATGTGAGTGTACAGTTTTATCCCTCAGATTTAAACTACCAACTCAATGGAATCTGTTGCGGTGAGGATATTTTAGGCATTCAAAAGTGTGAGCCAGCATCAAAAGAGAGACCACACTATTGGTGCTCCCTTATATAAGATATATATTAGATATTGGATAGAATAGATGGTCTAGACATTAGGTTAATTCCTCAAGCAAAATTGAGGAAATGTGGGCTCATTTTATCACCTATGAAGCACCGGCACTCCTAGAGGTTGCCTTGGACATGCCAAGTGGCGATGCCTTAATTTTAAATTAAATTTAGGGGGATATGTATTGGATACGCCACGTGTTAAATTAAATTAAATTCTGGAGGAGGACATGCGGGGGACACGGCGGGGGTAGATGTGTAAATTTCTTTTTATTTTTTTCAGTGGTAACCATGTTGTTATTACTCATAGTTTTGGTTTTATTGTAATTAAACCTATATAAATGATCCTAAGTGATTGATAAAACACACATCGATCGAAGCAGGAAACCTTAATGGATGAATCTATTATATGACGAAGCAAATTAAAGAGAACCTGCAATTTCAGCGTAAAGTTCATATTGTTGATTTTTCTTGGGGTGGAGCCGCTTGAGTTTATACTCAGTTCTCGTATTGTGGACTTTTTAAATTAGTTGAAGCATGCACAGAAGAGATTATCGCAATCGCAAGTAGAATTTTCTATGAATAATTTTTTGAAGAGAAGCAAGCGGTTGAAGTACTCTAAGTATCTATTTATTTGGTAGGGAAGATGGCAATTTCCTAATGAGATAGATAGCGTTCTAGGCTTCTAGCAGACGAGATAAAATACTCAAAGCACATCTTGAAATCCACAAGGAAAAGAGAAAAACTCTAGAATATTATAGATGATTGAATTTTGTATGCCCATAGGCTACATCTTTATTTATAGACTCAAACCCTAACTCAACTAGGAAACAATAGATTGTTGCTAACCAAGAAAAACGATAAAGGAAACTAAGAAAAGAGAAATAATAGACTAATATAATTAAAGGATTTGACTTAACCTCCATATGGAAATGAAGACTATTAACTAATAAAAACATGCCAAAACAAGTGGCACAAACTTAAATTCCTTATACAAAGTTTTCACAAGAATAAAGTTTCCAAAATTTAATACCCGTAGAATCTTGTCCTATTCCTACATTAGTGGTTTTCTACAATTCTTTACTTCTTTTATTTTGTCATGTTTTCATTTATTCAGTGTACCATTCTGCTGTTCTTGTAGCCATATCAGTTTTATATTCCGTTCTTGGCATATGTTTTGTTCTGTTTTTTTGAAAAGTTATTGGTGATCACACCTTGGAATTTGGATCATTCCTTTTTTGCCATGTTACAGCTTTTCTTATTGTATGGTCTTGTAATTTATGGCTGCCTCTTTTTGTAGTGATTGCATTTTGTCCAAACAATAGTGAAGTTCACATTCATAAACTAGTAGAAGAGAAGTGGGAGAGGATACATGTTCTTCAAAAGGTATATAACTTATGTCCCATTGGTATTTGGTATTTGTGGTGAATTTATTTGTTTATCCTAGTATTTCTTTTGTCTTGTCGGTATTTTATATAAATAGGCCTCAGATTGGATGCAATTCATATGCATGT
This sequence comes from Vaccinium darrowii, assembly GCA_020921065.1. NCBI lineage: Eukaryota > Viridiplantae > Streptophyta > Magnoliopsida > Ericales > Ericaceae > Vaccinium > Vaccinium darrowii. The sequence goes on along the minus strand of CM037154.1, from coordinate 19,492,826 downwards.
AAGCAGTGGTGGAGGCATGTGTAGACCAGTGTGGGCACAGGCCCACACTGGTTTTTTTTTTTTTTTTTTTTTTTTTTTTTTTTTTTTTTTGCGTTTGTAAAAATAAACATATTACAAGTTCAATTAGCATGTCATCTTTTTTTTTTTAAAAAAAGAATAACTTATTTCATGTTCTTGGGGCATCATTTCGTGGTGTCACAATCCCTTTATCTCTACATATTTATGTGGGAATCAAGACTCATGAATGTATGGGTCTCACCTAAAAATGTGATAGAAAAAGGTATTAGGATACCAAGTGGGGATGTCTTGAAAAAAAATATATTAGGATACCAAGTGAGGACGCCCCAAGATTAATTACTTATAAGTAAGCCTCAATTCACCAATTTCCGCCTCGAAACTATCATGTGTTAAAAAATGATGATTATTATCATAAATGCAAGTCAAACGGGTTTTCTTTTTACATTCGCACTTATTTCGCTTCTTAAATCTACCAATTAATCTTCTGTTTTGAGTTGAAGATAATTCATTAAGAACTATAAGTTGAATTATTTTGCTGATGAAAAACAGGAAATTGTTTAAAACATAAAATTATTTTTGATTTTTCTCCATACCTGTTTTATATAATGTAATGGTTAAATAATTTTCAAATAGGAATACATGTTGAAGAAAAGTTTAAAAAAAAAAAAATCAAGGCATGGTCACTTCTAAAGAAAAGAGAGATTCTTTTCCCACAACAAAGAGGTTTGTATGAATTGTGCCTGGTGCCCCCACTGATACATATTTCTGGCTACGCCACTGCATGTAAGAACAACTTGCCAAAAGAAAACCAAGAAAACCTAAAAAGGCTGAAATGCACAAACCAGTGCCATATTACCAACTCATATGTAGGAATTGGTCCACTCGCCGTTGCATTTTTAGCCCTACTAGGCATTAGTTTCTGTGTTTTTGTTTGGTTTTAAGTGATTTTTGAAGTTTCGTCCTCCATGTACCCTATTTGTTTGCTTGTCTGTGAAATCTCAAGTACTCGAAAAAAAAGAAAAAAAATAAAAAAAAAGGTAAGGTAATCATTGTCTGCGCGGCATGTGTTATCATGCTACATACCTTTCTAGTGATTTTTATATTGGGGCAATGTACATGTTTTTCTCATATAAAAAACGTTCCTTGAATGGGGGTTTATGTAGTAGCTGCTTGTTTGCTTAGCTTTATTGTCGGGGCTTTCAATTTGTTGTAGTACGTCCAACTAGGGAGCTTTTATTTGGTGTTTCAATTTTTTCATGGATTATCTCATTGGGGGAATTTGCTGAAGGTGAAGAAATAACATTTCTTTTCTAACATGGAACCTTGGTTGAATTGCTCTATATATATATTTGGTGGAGTTTAGGGACCAGCAAATGGAATAGGTTCTAAAAGTGAGATCTAGAGTAGCATAAATACAGGGTTTTTTTGATATTAGGATGCATGGCGAGTCAGTAGGAGTCATAGCTTGAGATAGGGTACTACAAGAATGGTAGCCTTGGTAGGTGTGTAGGTAGCCACATGACTGGGGAATTGGGATCAAGTGTGTGTGGGGAAGTGCATGTAACTACTGTCTCTTACTAACACCACAGATAATTTGAAATTGGCTCAAGACAACAACTAATCCACCACATCTAATGCTTGCAATCAAAATTCACATCGTCAACATAATTTCCAGCAATTGGCCACAAGGGCGGGGTGACTAAGAGACAAGTGTGGTCAAGTCCCCCTACTCCGTTTGATTTCTCACTTGGAAATATTATACTGTGCACCCAATATTTACTATTTTGACCCCACTGAAGTTTGACTGTGAACCTATGAGTATAGTAGAATCACCTGATTCATCTCCAACTGTGGTTTCTGGCGGGGTTGTACCGAACCACACTAATATTGTTGTGCATTTCATTTGAAATACTTATTGGTTAGTAATTGCAAAATAAGTTGCATCGCAGTCTGCTACCTCTTAGAAACAATTATGCTTCACTATTAGATATTTCATTCCTTAGCTGCGTTCGTTAAACTTTGAGTTAATGCTAGCAATAGGAAATTTATTTGAATCCCCTGCCTTTTATTGAAACTTGACGAAAGACTTGTATCTTAGGGCTGGGTTAATTGAGATTTGACCACTTTTCATTGTGAAGAAGTTTTTTGGTTTGAACATGGAAGGCCAGAAGCACTCTGATTATGGATATAGGAAAATATGTATTATTTCTTTCTTGATGTGTCCTGTAGTGGAACTTTCACAAAAAAGTATGTAGAGCTGGCCATCCTTTTTTTTTTTTTTTTAATTAATTTTATAAGCAAGAGTTATTTTGAAGGTGGATTAGGGTTAGTTCCATGTAAACAGGATGCGTAGGCCTTGAGCGTGGCAACCACGATCTTAGGTAACATTCCGTCAGATATGCACCTTTAATGTCAGCCTCACAAAAACGAGCAAGAAGACTAGGTCTGCAGGTTCCAAGGAGAGAACGGTGGCTGAAATGATTCATTGCTGTGTTTATATGTTTTTTGATTATGAGACTGGATGCAAGAAGACGTTAATTTTCTAACAGAATCATTTGCACCAATCAAGCAATCAGAAAAAGCTACGTGCCACAATCAAAACATGTGCTTGGTTACGTATTTGTTTGCTTTGCTTATGCATGTAAAGATTTCAACATGATTGAACTGGAAATAACTTTTTTGATCAATTTTTGGCTTGTCAAAAATGGACCCAACGTATTGCCTCACGTGTTTGTTTACAGTGTTGCGTTTTCATAAATTTCTGCTGGTAAACCTTCCACTTGAGAGTGTCCCAAATTAGTTGTTAGGTACTATGTTGTTTTTTTGCTATTTTGTGATAGTACGTGCAAGATCGTTTGTCATATGCTTCTATAGCTCATGCATTTTGATGCAACTGAACTTCAATTGGCTCTGTGAATTATTGTCACCTCTTGTCGACATTTCTCATTTACTTTGGGCGCTGTCTGTTATTCATTTTCCTTCTTCTTGTTCTTGTCACAGCATGACCAAATTGTTTCTGGGATTGATTGGAGCATAAGGTCCAACAGAATTGTCACGGTATCTCATGACCGGAATTCGTGAGTACCTGCTTATCTGGGAATGTTTGAATAAGTTTTCCCTTGGATTGAGAGTTATACCTGTAAAGTTGATGCTAAATACAAACTTTTGCACATCCTCTGTCTCTGTCTCTCTCTCTCTCTCTCTCAAGTGTGCATTGTTGTCCCTGTACCAATAAATATGATAAAAAACTTTGATATTTGGATCTAACCATGACTCTTCTTTCAGCTATGTTTGGAACCAGGAAGGCGTAGACTGGGTGCCAACTCTAGTCATTCTTAGGCTCAACCGGGCAGCACTTTGTGTCCAGTGGAGTCCAAGAGGTATGTACATACATTTGCTTTTCAATATCAAAGGTTATTTCCACCTTTCTTCTGTCTCAGTTTTCTTTCCTGAATGATGTGCTATTTAGGTGATTGTCATCTGAATAAATACAATTGGTGCTGTACTGCTATCAACTGCACTTAAGTGTGTGTGTATATATATATTTATTTATTTATTTGATGAATTAGACCTCTTACCATGCCTTCGAGAGGATCCTAAACTCACGAAACTGAAAAGGAATTTTGCTGTGAACTGATTTATAAGAACACACACACACACACACACTACAATTTGCTTACTTTTATTGTCCTCAGCATTTTCCTTGATTTTTTTACTTATCACGTGGTTACTAAGTCTAATTCTCCAACATAAAAGGGCAGCCAAGTACTCTAGATTCCTGCATTGTGGGGTGTGGGCTGATTTCTTCTTCATGCACTAGTTTTATATTCGGGAAAGAGCACTTGGTATTTGTGTTTAATTAAGGCAACATTCTTATTTACTTGATCATTGTAAACTCTGGTTCATGGTTCTTTGCTAATGTATCTTCCTTATTGCCTATGGTTTTATTCAACTACAAGCAACAAAAGTGCTAACAAGACCTGGACATGTTCATGTTTCATGTATCATCCCATCCACCTACAAGTTTGAGATTGAGTGCTGTATCAACCAGAAAGCAAGAGAGAGTGATGACTACGTGCCTAGTGGCTAATAATCTTTGGAGCAAGATATGCTAAAATAATGATGTGTGTGACAGTGACTGATGCCATATTCAGTAGGTGAGCTAGCAATTGGTTACTTGGAGATTCTCGTCCCAATTAGTCGTTGAAAGGTGTGACAGAGTGCAGCATTGGTGGTTTGCAGACTCTTTTGGGAGATCAATACGAGATCTTGTTGAAAGGGTGGAGTCGCTTTTGTGTGCTAAAGGTTCTTTGCTGCTTTCGCTGTTTTCTTGGCTGAGAGAAGATGATTCTTTTTCAGTCTTGTCTGGTGTGGAGCATATAGGGTATTTGTATACTACGATACGCCAGTAGATGTATAGTTTTTAGCTTTGTCTTTCTGTCCAGGATCTGTCTCCCTTAGGGCAATTTTAAAGAAGATAAAGTTTTGTCTTATAAAATAATATAGCGGTTAATGTATAATGATCTTGAGCCCATGTTTCTAATTGTCGCTCTTGTGCTGATGTTCATGAGTCATGGATATGTCTCCACAGTGTCCTTATAAAATAATATAGCGGTTAATGTATAATGGTTTTGAGCCCATGTATTTAATTGTTGCTCTTGTGCTGATGTTCATGAGTCATGGATATGTCTCCGTAGTGTCCTTATGATAAATATGGTGAAACTAGAAGTGTAATCTACTTCCAGGTCTTCTTAATTTCATTCATTTTTTGCTTCAGAGAATAAGTTTGCTGTTGGAAGTGGTGCTAAAACTGTTTGCATTTGCTACTATGAACAAGAGAATAATTGGTAAGCTGCTGGCTTTTGGCTGATTTATCCCCTACCTTCTATTCAATATCCCTGTGTTTGGCAAGAGTTTTATCTCACTATAATATGCTCGTTCTTAATTGCATACTTCTTTCTATCATTCTATGTATGATTCCCTGAATTGCCTCTTTTACATGTACAAGATATTAAGTCGTACTGGTTCTGCAACTAAATCTCAGAAATAAACAGTCGGAGAATAGAAAATCCTTTGTAAGGGTAAAGAGAGAAACCAGAGAGAAGAAAACCCTATCTAGTTATTTAGCAATGAAGACAACTCCTGCTTAGTACTTAATCCATTTATTTGACTACATATATGGAGTTTTTCTTGTATACTATCAAAAAAAAAAAAAAAGCATTCTTCTTGGAACTCCGACTTCTTATTCTAAGTTCAGTTGTTGATGTGTGTTTCAATTGCATTCCTTCAGGTGGGTCAGTAAACTTATCCGGAAAAGACACGATTCATCTGTCACAAGTGTTGCTTGGCATCCTAATAATGTGCGTATGTTTCTATGTACTTTCCAGCTTTCTTCGTACCAAGTCATGCTGTATATCTAGAATCTGTAATTGTAATTCATGCACAATTGAAATTGTGCTTAGTACGGAGTAAATGCTAACTGGTCCTCAATCTTAGCTTGTTGGCTACTGGTGTTTTAAGTATTATAGTATCCTAGTTGAAGCAGTAGAATACCTCCTATCTTTGGTGATTCTATGTTTACTTGTAGTCTTTTCCCCATTGTCAATCATGAGCAAATAAGTGAACTTCATTGTATGAACGTCCTCTGTGCCTATGAAAGAAAAGAAGTAAAACTAAACAGAAGAAAAAGAACTAAAAAGTTTAGTACTCGAGAGAGATTGTGAAGTATACATTTAGATATTCTTGTGTATATGGCAGGAGAAGTCCACTATTTTGTTCATCATTGATTTGCTTTCACCTGTAGATTCTCCTTGCTACAACATCCACCGATGGAAAATGTAGAGTTTTCTCCACTTTCATAAAAGGTGTTGATACGAGGTACGTTTACTGAAGTTGTGGAGCATTCTTATTTTCATTAATTGATATTGTCATTGTGGTTTTTGGAATAAATGTTCTATGTTGCTATAATTTGGTTTGGTTGCTATTATTTCGTAATGATACAGGGATTCAGGAACAGGCTCTGCAGGTGATTCAAAATTTGGGGAGGTTTGTTCCATGCTCCTCTTCATTATATGGTATCTATGGTTCTGTTTCTTGCTTATATTGCAAATTTTTCTTTTTTCCCATGTGATTAATCATGCTGCGAGTGCGACTGAAACCAAAATGTTGATACATATGCTTGTAAAACTGGAGATGTTACTTTTTGGTCAACTTTTACGACTGTGAATGTCCTTGTGGAGAAAACCACTATTCTGTCAACATTGACATATGGATTGATTAACCAAAAGTTTACGAGATTTGGATTGATTAACCAAAAGTTGTACTCCTACAAGATTTGGATCTTGATTTCTTTCAACATTGACTCTAGGTGTATCTTTACTTTCCCAGTTTACATAAACAGGAGCTTCCTGGAAGTTGCATATGATAGTGTAACATATCCATTCTTAGAGACAATTTGCTAGCAGATTATTAATGCAAAATGAAATACTGAGATGCAGGATATAAGGTAAAATCGTGAAGGAAATTTTATATTATCCTTTTGTTAGGTTTGTACTTAAATTTTCACATGGAAATTTATGATTGAAACAAGCACTTGTTAAAATCAAACAAGCTGCTTGAGCTTGACTCGTGTTATACTTGCTAAAAGGTCAGCTTGGTAAATAAACACAGGTCAGCTTGGTAAATAAACACACATACTTCTCTTTTAATTCATTTTGTGATCATTTTAATTCGTCTTGCGTGCATGTTTTTCTAAAAACAGTAATCATGCAGTTTGCTGGGATTATGTTGTTCTTCATACGTTTTTATCTGCTAGCATTGGGTTTTTTTTTTTGGACTGGATTTTTATCATTATTAATTTATTTGGTGTTCGTTTTTTCACGTTGGAGCAGCAAATTATTCAGCTTGATCTCTCATTTTGCTGGTCATTTGGTGTCAAATGGTCCCCAAGCGGCAATACACTGGCCTATGTAGGTCAGTCTTTTCTTTCGTTTAACTTTCAAGAAACGTTATTATCATCATGTCATGAGCTCAGATTCTTTAACTTTTGTTCCTCTGGACAGCTAGCCTAATATTTTATTATTCCTTCTCATATTCACAAAGACTATTTTCCCTAGTTTTATAAAAACATCAGGTGTAATCAGAATCACATGTACTCTGTATTCAATTGTTTGCTTTCTGTTACTGTCTGACTACTGGATCTGATTTCAAGTTACGCTTTTTAATCATATAAGTATTTTTATTAAATCTGTTGATGCTTTGAGAATGTAGTTAAGATATTGTTTAGCTTTTTGATATATTTTCTCATATATTCATCAACTGGGCAACTCTTTTTAGGTCATAATTCAATGATCTACTTTGTTGATGAAGTTGGTCCTGCTCCTTCTGCTCAAACTGTCGCATTCCGTGACTTGCCTCTCCGTGATGTGGGTCAGCGTCCACTCTCATGCTATTCTATTTTATTCTTCTTTTTTATTGTCATTTTCCCCCTTTTGTGGTTATTTAAATCAGCACATGGTCTTCTTCAGGTCTTATTTGTTTCTGAGAGAATGGTTATCGGTGTGGGTTTTGACTGCAACCCTATGGTTTTTGCAGCCGAGGAAAGGGGCTTGTGGTATGTAGTGATGGTGGATTGATAATTGATTATCTTTGTGGTGATCTGTACATGCAAATTTCATTGTTTTGTTTCCCAATCTCCGGTCCTCGGTGGTTATCAATTTTCAATTCTTTGTATGCTTAATTATCACAGCAGCATCAGAAATAGGCGTAAGAGTATCTTTTTAACTTGCTTTGGCTACAGCTATATGTTGTCACTATGGGTTTGTTTATATTTGTCACCAAGTCCAGTGTCTCACTCAGAATATGAGATGAAAATAATGAAATAATAAGTTGTGACTTTGTACCATTGTAGGGCATATCTCTCTTGCTAATAGCAAATAACTTGTGTATTTTGACTTCCATAGCATGGACATTTGATAGAAGTGTAGAACTGGAATTTTATGCATCATTTGGAGAATATACCATGACATATTTTACTCATTTGTGATCAAAATAATGGAGGCTGTATTACTGTTTATGTTTCAGGACCTTCCTTAGGTTCCTTGGTGAAAGAAAAGCGTCATCTTCAAGTGCAAAATATGGTTCTCAGGTAATTATGCCCATGTATTTTCTTGTTGGTATACTGAATGTTTGACCAGAGACAATGCTGTTGGCTTTCAACTTTCAGCACAAATATATTTTGGTCATGGGTAGCTTATATAGCTGCTACAAGCACGCTCTGCCATTTTTAGAGTGAGAAAGAACTTAATGGGTTAAGCCAAGGGCCAGGAGCCAGGAACCCATTAGTTTAATGCATAAAGCTTGATGATTCCAAGCCGTGTTCCATGCTTTTTATGTCTAAATTAGAGGTCTCAGATACAAAATACACCTTCATCCTGTTTAAGAAACAATTCCTACACATCCTAATTTTAATAAGTTGAGTAGCTTGAAGAAATTCTGGTCCCATTAAGGTTATCTTAACTCAATTGAATCATTGATTGGGTATTCATTTGGATTTTCCTCTCCATCCCATGGGCTTGAGGAACAATTCAGTTTTTTTCTTGCCCACTAGATATCAGTAGAGGTGTAAATTGGGCCAGACTGGCCGGGGCATGACATGATTAGAAGGGGGCATGGTATGACATTCAATACATGGGCAGGGCCAGGCCGTTGCACGGGCATGATAATGATTGTTTGCCTCATTTGCCTAAGGATTACGAAGATATACGTCTTGGACTTCAAAATTCATGGGTGACTAAGATTACTGAATATTTTGTTGGAATTTTTGGGGGCAGCAGAAGCAAATAAAATAGAAAATAGAAAATAACATATTTTTGGAGATGTAGGGCGGAGCCCTACAGAGCTCCTGCTCGTTAGAACTTTACCAAAGAGCTTGCTAGATATAAGATGAATAGAAAATGATAACTTGATTTATTGATGCTTGGCTCATTACAAACCATAACATGTGATGTCCTTTTATAGGACTACATAGTAGAAACTAGGGAATGAATCACAAGTTCCTAGAGGACTTTACATATTCCAATGTGATAAGAACATATTAATAAAATGTATCTAGTGTAGATTCATGCATCCCTAATAACTAAGAAAATTATAGATTACATGTTCCAACATATTTCTCGAATTTAGACAAATCAATGGAACTAACTAGTAAGGAGGAGTTCAAAATTGCAATTGTTATTGAGATAGGTATTGTATTATCTTTTGTTTTTTTGTAATCTTTTAGCTGATAAATTTTAATCAATGCAAATAATTGGGATGTAATCAAACTGAAGTGCTGCAATTCATGCCTATTTCTTTCGTTGTATTATTACCATCTTTTCCCTTATCAATAAAATGATTATATTTTCTACTTTATTATGTTATAGATTTTTTAACTTATTTTCTATAGTTTAGTTTTAAAGAAGGTTGTCTATTTTACTTTTCTCCCCCTTTTTTTTTTGTGTGTGTGTGTGTGTGTGGCTTTACAAGACCCTACAAGGCATGTGCATGGGCACGACACTGCATAGGCAGCACAACACTACGACATGACAGGCTTGTGGCATGTGCACAGGCCAAGCTGGGCCTATGAGAATTCTAACACGGCAAGACATCGCCTATTAAATGGGCCTGGCCAGGCACGACACAAAAGCACGCTAGGCACGGATATAAATGGGCCATTACCAATACATTTTGCTCTTGCATTTGATTTATGTTGAACTGCTGTGCAACGCCAATGCTCTGGATGCTGAATGAAAGAAGCATGGTAATGTGCACATAAATCAAAATGATTCTTGGGTCTGCCCTCTCTGATGCCTTTTGGCTTTGATTTGAGGGCATGATTCCGCAGCAAACGCGACGGTATAGGGGGATCACTGTTTCAGTGGTATTCTGTGAGCAGCCACTTTGTGCATTTATTGCCAAAGGTTAGGTCTGTCTCCAATCCATCTGTTTCAGTGGTATTCTGGGAGCAGCCACTTTGTGCATTTATTGCCAAAGGTTAGGTCTGTCTCCTATCCTTCCCCCGCCCATACCCCCAATTATTGGGGACTAAATGGGTCATGTTATTGTTGTTGTTGTTATTGTTGTATTTGATTTATGTTGAACGAACTAGTGAAGTTTTGCTGCCTTTGGATAAATATCCAGTTCCAGTGGTATGGACCTGTTGTAGAACCAAATTACTACCATGCCATCCAATAGACAGGAGAAATATGACATGCAATGTAGCAACTAAAAGGCAAAGGGTGCTGACTTCCCGCTCAATCTTTTAAAGCTGCCTTTGATTTTAAACCCATCAATGCTAAGTGCTCCAATAGAATGAAGTAGCTGGTAAGAAATGTTGCAGATTTAGTTTGGCTAACTATCAAACCTGAGTCTTCTGTATCTCTGATCTTAATTTAGGGGCACTCGACTCGACTTTAAAATGACTTTCTTATTTGTCCCTTGGTCCAGTTTTCTGAAGCATTTGGTAAACTGTATGGCCAATCAAAACAAGGAATCAACAATGATAGAGCTGAAACTTCAATACCACGAGGAGCCATTCATGAGAACTGTATCAAGTAATATTACTTGACCTTATCTGTATTCCTGTTTTCTTCATATTTATCCCTTCTGTATCTGTATCTGTATCTGTTTTATCTGTAACATATGTTTTCTGTTTTTGTTTTTGATTATAGCTCTATTGTACCGCTTAAGAAAGGAGGGAAATCTACAAATACTCGCTTCAGTACTTCTGGTTTGTATGTTGAAATTTGCTTGTCAATTCCTATTTGCATAATGGCATGAAGTGCTCTAATTTTTATGTATGGAAAAATTTCATTGGCAAAATAACAGGTCTAGATGGAAAAGTTGTTATATGGGATTTGGAGAACCAAGAAGATTTGTCTGAATATTTGTAAAAGCTTGACATTTATCAACCAAGGTTGTTCCAAGAAGGAGATCGTTCACCTGAGACCTTTTAGTCTGCTAGTGCACTGTATTCTGTTGTAAGCAATTGTTGATGATTTTTACTGGTTTTACCTACAAAGGGAATCGAGATCTAGGAGATCTTATGTACTTTGATGGAAGCGCGTTTGCCTATCTGTATATCGCTTAGCTGGTTGAAAATACAAGGACGTTGTGTAGAGGTTAGAGAAGATGATGATACACACTTTATATATGAAAATTTGATTGTTGCCTACTACCTGGTACCTATTACCTAATATTTCAATTTGGTGGTTTTACACTAGCAATGTTTCTTTATGGGGGGTCTCGGCTAGGGCCGGCCCTCGGCACAAGCTCACAAGGCCATAGCTTAGGGCCCCCAATTTTTGCCCCAATAATAGAGCCCCCAAATATCTGAATTATAATAAATATTATATAGGTCCATCCCATAGCAGAGAGCGTTGGTGTGGTTCAGCGGTAAGGTTTTCTTAGTCTAGACGGCAGATCTTGTGTTTGAGTCTTCCTAGCTGCAGTTTTTTTGAAGCCTAAATGTTTGGAATATGCAAAAAATTTCTAAACCATTACAGAGTGTTTTGTGTTCCAGATTTTACCCATCTCAAGTGACCACTGCACCAGGAAGTGCTCTTGATACTCATATTGAACAACAAATAGATATACAAGTTTGGAAAACAAAAATGATAGGTACACACCCTCTCAACCACTCCCCACCACACCCTCTCTCACATGTGTGATGGGACTCCCAGTAGGCCCCACCACAAATGTGAGAGAGGGTGTGGTGGGAAGTGGTTGAGAAGGTGTGTACCTATCATTGTTCTTTTGAAAAGGCCCCATTGTTGAAACTCGCTCAGGGCCCGGAAAATCTCGGGGCCGGGCCTGATCTCGGCTGCAGGATTCCCTGTTGTAGTTGGTAAATAGATGAATCAGAGGTGAGGGAAGATAATATTGGATGAGCACATCTTCAAAAACCAATCTGAACTTTTAACCAATATCCCATGGATGATTTCTACAATGTTGTAACAACACTGACGAGCTCATAGAAGTTCGTAGAAATTTGTACGACACCCGACCCAATCTGGGTTCATGGGTAAGTTTGGGTTATTATGTCTTCAATAAGTGCATTCATACTTGCTCAGTGATGTTATTTTCTATCAGAAGTAGGAAACCCTTCAATATCTTATTTAAAGTAATGGTTATTATGGAGATTTTTCTTTTTCGTTTTCAGGATTGGTGGGGTAGTTCTAATATCTTTTTTTCACTCTTCAAATCATTTTTGCTTGAAGTCTTCTGGCTATCCAATTTCGTTTTCGGCTAAAAAAAAGCTTGTTTTTATGTTTGTATCATAGAGACAGACGTGCAACAAAATTTATTCTTGTCACTGTGATTTTTGAAAAATGTGGATTGAAAAAGCAAATTACAGCAAATTGAATATTCTGATCAACTTGTTAAACCATCCGTGATTTCCAGGTTGAAGAACAACTTGTTAAACCATTCGTGATTTCCAGGTTGAAGAACTTGTTTAACCAAAGACACAGGAACTTGCGAGTGTTCAAACTGAAAGTTGAGATGTTTTCTTTAAGCTCTAGAAGTGAAAAAATCATATGAGGCTTAAGAGCATCGCCAGCCTTCAGTCTCTTCTATTACTGAAACTCAAACTTGAGTAAAATCCTTTGAAATTTACTCCAACTCTTGACACAAACTTGTACAAAAGTCGAAAGGGGCAAAAATTTACTCAAACGATGCAGAACTCCAATTTTTGCTTAACCTTTAAAGGTTATTTTCTCACTCAAATATATAATTATGCTATTAATGAAGTTTTTACTCAAATCTATCTAAACCAAAACAGAAATAGGCCAAAAAATTTACTCAATTGATGCAGAACTCTAATTTTTACTTAAGCTTTAAAAGGTTAATTTCTCTCAGTTTTATGATTATGCTATATTAATGAAGTTTTTACTCAAATCTACATTTACTAGAACTGAGAGAGAGAACACGACAGAGTTTTCTTAATGTGTTTGCACGCCACAATGTGGTCAATGCAGTATTTGGATGGGTTCATTCTCTACTGACCAAAAACTTAGAAGTATAGTAGCAGGCTAGCAGACATGATTCAATGTTGCGTCGCCATTGGGCGGACCTAAATATATGATGTTCATTAATAAGATCTAGACTTTTTAGAATTACGCAATCAAACTTACTGCATTCCTTGGTCCAAATGACAAATTCACGACTGATCGAGACTCTACGTTGCTTGATTTACGTTAACTATGTTCGTAAATACTTAAATGAACACTTTTGTTTTCCTGAATCTTACTGCCAACAGAGAGGGGAATGGAAAGCTTGTGCAAAGCAAATGGTCCCTAGAAGCAGTAGATATCAGGAGAGGATCCACAACGGAGGCAAAAGGAAAAATTGCATCTGTGTACAAATTCTTGCAGAGTCTGTCGATGCAATTCAGCTTGGATTCAATTCGACACAACAGGGAAGGCCAGGTAAGTTTATCAAGTTCCTTCGTATTTAGCCTTACACGTCTATGATTTACATTGACGGCGTAGCAGCCACAAGTTACTACTAACAACACGAACGTAGAGACGTGTTGAGCTAGTGGAAACTAGGATAACAAAATCTGTTGGCAATTTTGTGTTTCTTCAGAGGTGCCGGAGCAGTTGGAGATTCTTTTTTTTTTTTTTTGATCGCAAAAAGAAATATTATAAATGAAACTCGATAATGGTACATCGAGAAAGGGGAGAAGACATCCGACCGAGGTTGAATGAAAGAAACAAACAAAGGAAAGGGCCACAAAAAACAGCCAAAAAAAAAAAAAAAAGATCACAAATATTTCTTGCACTTCAACAAAAACCATAGCACTGGATCTCATAGTTTTTAAGAGAGAGATCACAAATAGAATTACCCGATATCCCTTTGAAGGATCACCCTAGCCATAGATATTCACAGAGTATGTTATAAAACGCAGTTGTATACAAGCAAATTGACATTCTTGCATAGCAAAGGATGTATAAAGGTTAAGTTAGCTTGAATTTCCTTTTGCCCATGATTTTTTCAAGATTTCATGAATATAAATATTCCTCATTATGCTCTCATATAAGTCCTCAGACAATAGTTGCATGCAATGCAAAGCAGAGATTTTTACATTATCAAATCCACCAAAGAGTAGCAGAAAGCCAGAAACTATAGGTTTCCAAATCCAGTCATTGGGGTGATAAATACATGCATCAAGTAATGACCATCTCCTAGTTTTTCTGAACTTGTCCACCTAAAAAGTAGGAAACAAACCGAGGGTAAAAACAAGTAAATGGATGACATGTTTCAAACACGAAATCGCAACTTAGAAGAAACTTCCGATAGGACCACTAATTTTGTCAGTCATTTACAAATCACACTCGAATGAATGTTGTTTGCTGTTTTAGAAACTTGCCCTCACCTTGGCCCCGATAGAACCGATGCTAATAACGGAGTGCCATCATCATCAATAGCATCCATGTCTCCACCAGTAGCTTCCATTGTTCTTCTTGCCGGTGCATTTATGAAGTTATACCCCAATTGGTCTGGAACAGTAACAAAGCCCTCCAAAACTTGAACCACCACTGTCATTGAAGGCCGCCTCTGGTAATCACTTTGTAGACACCAAACAGCAACCTTCATCATCTCCACCACTTCTGCTTCATGTAATTGCATATCGGCATTGTACTTATCTACCATATCCAAAAGTTGTCCCTCTTCTCCTTTCTTTTGGAATAAACCCAATAAATGCATCTCTTCCTCAGGCTGAGATCTATCCAAATTTTTCCTTCCACATAACATCTCTAAGACTACAACCCCAAAGCTATAGACATCCACTTTCTCCGTGATAATTGAGCTCAACCATTCAGGAGCCATGTAGCCAGGGGTTCCTCTCAACGTCGCTACAACTTTGCTTTTGTCCTTATCAATTAGTTTTGCCAATCCAAAATCAGCAACTTTTGCCTCAAAGTTTTCATCTAAGAGGATGTTTTGGGGTTTGATATCCAAATGATATATTTTCTGTCGGCATTCCTCATGGAGATAAGCTAGTCCCTTGGCTATATCGGCAATGATCTTCCTTCTGGATTCCCACCCAAGAGGAAGGTCTTGATGTCTTTTGAATATCCATCTGTCCAAGGACCCGTTGGACATGTATTCATAAACTAGAAGCCTATGAGAGTTTTCTGCACAAAATCCGATCAACCTCACTAAATTGACATGGTGGATGCTGCCTATGGTTTGAACTTCAGCTAAGAATGACTTTTTAATCTGACCCAAACCATTCAAGCGCTTCACTGCTATTTTGGTGCCATCGATCGATGTCCCCAGAAAAACCAACCCAAATCCTCCTTCCCCAAGCTTATTACTAAAATTGTTAGTCATTGATTTCAAGTCTTCATAAGAAAATCTGGTAGGCAACCCGGAAACCTGAACTAGAGAGATCTCGACATCTTCTTCAGAGTGTTTTTTATTCAGGAAAATGAAAATACGATAGATGACCCAAGGAAATACACCAAACCAAGCTACGAGGCTGGATCCCAATGTGATTATGTTGTACCATGATTTGCTTTTGATAGAAATTCGAGGTTTCTGCACTTTAAGAAATATAGTACTCCTACCAGCGCGATATGGATCCTTGAAAAATTTTACAAAAGAAAAGGCTTCAAACAGTAATAAGCAACCTGGCTTTGAATTATAGGCCGCAGCCACGGAAAGAACGGCTTTGCATGAGCAATTGCTCAAACAACTCTTCTTGCAATCCTCTACTTCTGCTTCCTCATGCCATGTTGTTTCATTCCTGTAGTAGTCGCAGTTTGGTGGGATGAAACCAAAGTAACTAGTATTCTGAAGTTCTAGAAGGGTATGATATTGCGATTGATCACAAGAAATAGGCGTTACGGGGGAGCATCCGAGATTAGGTTGCGTATAACTTACATGTCTGAAATTGCGTTCTTTACTGTTGGCTTCATCAGGACAACCAACACACTCCCCCTTTGAGCATATTCCGTATTTTCCACACATCATTGGGTAACCACACTCACCACCGGACTCTGTCAACAGATCATCAGCCACCACCTTCCAATCATATCTTCGATACTCGTAAACCTTTAAACGACCATCAGACTCCAATCTCATGAACTGAGCTCCTAGCACAAAAGGAAATGTGAATCGGCTGAAACTTCCGTTCTCATATTTTGGACTTCCTTTAGGGCCTTGATAATAGGTTAAGGGTGTGTTAGTTTCAATGTAAGCGTGCAACTCTCTACGAGTAGCAAGTAGTGAGTATAAACCTTCACTCCAGTTTGATGGTGATATATTGGCGATGAGCTTTCGCCCACGAACCAAAGTCTGGCCTAAAACTAAACAATCGGTGGGGTGATCGAAAGATTGCCAAATCGCCGTGTTGTTCCTATCAAAGAGCACCAGATTTCCATGTTCAGTCAAGTCTAAGCCGGAGACATACTTTCCACTCGTGTTTGTAGACCATACAAAAGTGCCATCCGCGTCTGCCAATACCAAGTCTCCATCCCGAGTGAGTTGCAAGGTTGCGTTTCGTTTCACAGGGTGGTTTCGATTAGCAGACCAGACAAGTTGTGGCAAAGAATAACTCATGGTACTTCCGATGGACTCTTCGGCGGACTCTTCGGCGTAAATGACGACAGCAAGGAGGCATGCGGTTTTAGGATGGTAGATGTCACAGTAAAAGCCGCAAGAGAAACGGTTGCCAGTGCTTAAGATGGGTTTGAAGTTAACTGAAAGGAAAGGAGTGTCAGACCTGGAAGGATTGTTGATCCATGAAGTGGATACGTTGGTATTGGCTATGAGTGAAGAACTACCAATTGGAGATGCAAAAAACAGTAGAAGAATGGCAGCACAACACAGGAGGCTATGTTGATCCATCATTAGTTTTTGGCTCATTCTGGGATCAACAGTCTCAAAAGTCTTGCGGAGGAAACCAAGGATATAGGTCAACGATATCCAAGGACGGCGCAGGGCTTCTTCCAAGCCGGTCCCTTTTTGTCTCCGCGATTCCGTCCAGCCCCAGCCGATGTCAAACCCTGTCCGCATTAGCCCTGTTTCAAATGAACTACGCATAATACCCCAGCCGATGTCACGGCCGTCGGGTAACGCAGTGAGGTCGACGGATTGAACTGCACCGCGCCGCCCCCTTCTATTGCTGCTGCAGCTAGAACAGAATCGCCGCCAGTAGAGCTCGACGACGATGATCAGACTAGTCGAACTTCTCGCTGCTCGACGACGACGACGATCGGATTCTGGCCCCCTAGGACTCGATCTAGGATTCTGGCCCTGTACCGTTCCGGCCAAAAAACGGGATACCCAGCTGCTGTTCCGTTGCGGAAGAAATACCGTTCTATCCCGGCCGTTCCGCTCTGTTCCAGGCTGTTCCGGCCATTTCCCGGATTCCGTCCGGTACAGAAATCAAAGCGTTTACTAGGTTGTTCAGTGTGAAATCCGTGCACTTTCGGATTTCCAACACAAAAAAAAAGTAAAGATCTGTTCGAATTTCCAACACAGTGATGGCCGAACTTCACCGGGAAAAAATGGTGTTTTTAGACCAAGAAAGAGGAGAGAGGAGAAGAAAGGGGTAACGCAGAGAGAGAGATACAGAGGTAGAGAGAGAGAGAGAGGGAGAGATTTGCGCCCTTTTCATTTTCTGTCTTTCTCTTTTGGGAGATGTTATTTTAGTGCATAAATTGTGCACAAATGAGTCGGTAGGGTCTACTTCGGAGTCTCATAAAAATGATCTAAGTCGCTCATCAACTTTAAAATAATTTTTTGGGTTGCCTCGAAGAAAACTAAATCAATAAGGTTTTTATAACTACTTGATCCGATTAGTTAACTTTTATTTAAAATTTCTATAGAATTTAGAATTCTAAATTTTGAATGAAAATTGAAAGATTAAATAAAATATTTAAAGTTTTTAAATTGAGCTGATTTTCTTGTAGGCCAATCAAAAAATTATTTTAAAGTTTATGAACAACTTAGATTATTGTTACAAGACTCCAAAGTGGACCCACCGACTCATTCGTGCACAATTTATGCATTACCATAATATCTCCCAAAAGTGAAAGACAGAAAAAAATGAAAAGGGGACTACTCTTGTCAGTGGCCCCATGGGGTAAAAGGTGAGACCTGGGTTTTCTAAAACCCAATCGAAACCATGTAAAAGGAAGAAATAGTGGGGGTTAACGAAATTTCTGAGTCAAACTTGGCCGAGTAATGATTCGTACCCAGAAAAGATACACCGAAAATAACCAACTCATATATATACTGGATGTGCAGTGTGTATGGGTTGGGTATTTTCGGGGTATTTTTTTCCGGGTACTAAGTTTTTCCGAACTTGGCCACTACTTAATTGAACGCTGCTATGGGTACCCCATATATGGGTACCCCAATTGCACCCCACCTCATCTGGGCCGTCCAAACACTTTTTTGGAGCACTTCAAATCTGGACCGTCCAAAAAAGCCTTGAACGGCCTCGATGAAGTGGGGTGCAATTGAGGTACAATTGGTGGTGTACCCAAATCATTTCTGCTACTTAATTTGGTTGATTGGGTACGTTGTTGACCTTGACAAACAGAAAAAGAAAACTTTTCAACAGCAGCAGACTCAACTTTTTTTACATTTTGTCACATTGAGTGATACTGAACCCAAACGGTAATCAATCGGGATTAAGTTATTTCTACCGTCGGTAGAAATAAAAGTTTCCTCTTAATCGATTGTATTGTTTCATGTGTCTAAACAATAGTTTCAAATAATAGAACATGGACATATGACGCATTACAATTGATTTGGAGAAAATTTTGTTTCCACGGTAGTGGAAATAACTTAAACTCTAATCAATTTCCACACCCAAATACTCTTTTTCTCATTATCCTGAAGGAACATAACCACTCCTTGATCAGACACAAGATCTACCAATGGGTAAACCAAGTTGGTGTTTCATCACTTCACTAGTAATTATCACCACCTTCATCTTTTCAGCAGATTTGAGCGATTCCCAACCAGTTAAGTATCATCCAGAGGCCAATTTATCAACAACAACCCAACAGTCTTCCCCAACTTAAGCGATGTTCATGTTTCCGGGTTTAAAATGACTTCGGTCCTTTCCTTGTCCAATACCTCACAGTTCATTTCCGGCTTCTACTTCTATTACAATGAAACTTCCTGTTTCTTTGGTGTCATCATATTTGCAACAAGATACGACGATTTCCGAAACCATACCCTAATAAACGCTCCGCAGCTAGTTTGGTCTGCTAACCGCGACCATCCGGTGGAAGTTAACGCGACATTGAAATTCACGGGCGATGGGGATTTGATGTTGGAAGACGCAGATGGAACATTGGTATGGTCTACCAAAACAGGACGAAATAAATCCATCAGGGGCTTAAGATTTACCGAACTCGGAAACCTCGTGATTTTTGACGTAAACAACACGGCGGTTTGGCAGTCTTTTGATCACCCCACGGACTCATTGCTCGTCGGGCAAAAGTTGGTGTCAGGGCAAAAGCTGATAGCTAGCACATCATCACCTGACTTTAGCCAAGGCTTGTTTTCGCTTTCTATTCAGTATGGTAGTTTGTACGGTTACTTTGGAACCAATCAACCATTGGTATATTCCCAATCCTTAATAGAAGGAATTTCAAATTTCACGAATTTAAGAGAACAATATGTTTGCGTTTGAAAACGGCAGCTTCAACGGTCAAAATATCCCTCTTGGGTCGACGGCTCAATTCATGAGGCTGGAACCCGACGGGCATTTGAAGGTTTACGAATGGGGAGGAGCCGAATGGAATACCGTGGCAGATTTGCTCACTCAAGGTATTGGTGACTGTGGGTATCCAACGGTGTGTGGCAAGTACGGCATATGTTCGAACGGGCAGTGTGGTTGTCTTGAGGGAAGCAGCAATGAAATGGGGAATTTCAAGCAATTAAGTTACAGGCAACCCAACCTCGGATGCTCCCTTGTTACACCCATTACTTGTAATTTTTCTCAATATCACAGCCTTTTCAAGCTTAAGAATACTACCTACTTAATTTATGCAAGGGTCAGCTAAAATAAGATTGCTTCTTGCTTCTATTATTGTGCCACGTGTAACGCCGTGTTACTTTGATTTTTGAACAAAATGAATTTTTTCATAGCAAATTACAGCAAATTGAATGTTCCGATTGACTTGTTAAACCAATTCGTGATTTCCAGGCCAAATACCAGAGAATATTCAATGAATCCTGAGGAATTTGTGTTACCAAATTGTGTCCAGAAATAGCCCAAACTAAGCGTTTTTTTCTCCAACTTCAGGTTGGAGTTTAGAATCTCAAATCTACTTCAACTTAGTCTCTAGTGTGTGACATTTCATGTTACGAGCATAAACAGAGGTGGACATAAATGCATGTTGTTCGTTTATCAAATCCATATTTTTAAGAATTACACAATCAAATTTACTGCATTCCTTAGTCCAATTGTGAAACCAAACAATCTATCGTCAAAGCAATCAATAACTCCATTATGCAATATAGAATTTGGCACTCTGAAAGCAAATAGCTGACAAATTCACAACTGATCTACATTCTAGTTCACTTGATTATCGTTAACCAAGTTTTTATATGCATGAAAACTTTTGTTTTCTCAAGACTGACTGCCAAGACTGACTGCCAAGACTGACATGAAAGAGAAATGGACAGCTCATGCAAAAGATTCAAGCAGTAGATATGGGGAGAGGATCCAAAACAGAGGCAAATAGAAAAATTTCACCTGTAGACTACTTGCTGAGTCTCTCGATGCGAATTCAGCTTGGATCCTATTCGACACAATAGAGAAGCCAGGTAAGTTTCTCAAGTTCCTTCGCATTCCTCCATCTCTATGCACATTTATGATTTACATTGATGTGTTATTAGTCCCAACACATATGTAGAGCCATATTGAGATAGAGAAAACTAGAATAACAAAATCTGTTGCTTTGAATTTCCTTTAGCCCATGATTTCTTTCATGGTTTCATGAATATAAATATTCCTCATTGTGCTCTCTTATAAGTTGCTAGGCATTAGTTGTGAAGCATAGCAGAAAAATTACCCAAAAAAAAAGCATAGCAGAAACTTTATATATGCAGCATGTAATTACCAAGTCCAAGTATTTTTAAAACAAAAAAGTAGGAAACAACCTTGGGGTAAAAACAAGTAAATGGATAAGATTTTTCGGACGCAAAATTACAACTTAGAAGAAACTTCTGATAGGACCACTTATTTTGTCAACATCATTTACACTCGAATGAATTGTGTTTGCTTTCCTAGAAACTTGCCTTCACCTTGGCCCTGATAGAACCGATGCTAATAGCGGAGTGCCATCATTAATAGCATCCATGTCTTCACCAGTAGCTGCCATTGTTCTTCTTGCTGGAGCATTGATGAAGTTATACTCCAAATTGTCTGGAACAATAACAAAGCCATCCAAGACCTGAACCACTACTGTCATTGAAGGCCGCCTCTGGTAATCACTTTGTAGACACCATGCAGCAACCTTCATCATCTCCACCACTTCTGCTCCATGTAATTGCATATCAGCATTGTGCTTATCGACCATATCCAATAGCTGTCCCTCTTCTCCTTTCCTTTCAAATAAACGTAATAAATGCATATCTTCCTCAGGCTGAGACCTATCCAAATTTTTTCGTCCACACAAGATCTCTAAGACCACAACACCAAAGCTGTAGACATCTACTTTCTCTGTGATAATTGAGCTCAACCATTCAGGAGCCATGTAACCAGGGGTTCCCCTCAACGTGGTTACAACTTGGTTTTGGTCCTTATCAATTAATTTTGCCAATCCAAAATCAGAAACTTTTGCCTCAAAATTTTCATCTAAGAGGATGTTTTGTGGTTTGATATCCAAATGATATATTTTTTGTCTGCATTCGTCATGGAGATAGGCTAGTCCCTTGGCTATATCCGCGATGATCTTCCTTCTGGATTCCCACCCAAGAGTGAGTTCTTGATGTCTTTCGAATATCCATCTATTCAAGGACCCGTTGGGCATGTACTCATACACTAGAAGCCTACTAGAATTTTCAGCACAAAATCCAATCAACCTCACCAAATTGACATGGTGGATGCTGCCTATGGTCTGAACTTCAGCTAAGAATGACTTTGTAATTTGACCCAAACCATCCAGGCGCTTCACTGCTACTTTGGTGCCATCGATTGATGTCCCTAGAAATACCGACCCAAAGCCTCCTTGCCCAAGCTTATTAATAAAATTGCTAGTCATGGATTTCAAGTCTTCATAAGAAAATCGGGTAGGCAACCCAGGCAATTGAACTAGAGAGAACTCATGATCTTCTTCATAGTGTCTTTTATTCACAAAAATGAAAAAATGGTAGACGACCCAAGAAAGTGCACCAAACAAAGCTCCGAGAATTGATCCCACTATGATTATTTTGTACCTTAATTTTCTTTCAGTAGAAATCAGAGGTTTCTGCACTTTAAGAAATATAGTATCGCCATAAGGATCAATGATAAAAGAAAAGGTTTCAAACAGTAAAAAGCAACCAGGCTTTGAATTACGGCCCACTAAATAGGAATAGAAAATCGCTTTGCATGAACAATTACTCAAACAACTCTTCTTGCAATCCTCGATTTCTGTTTTTACATCCAAGGCTGTTGTATTCCTGTAGTAGTAGTATTGTGGGTTGAAGCCGTAGTAACTAGTACCTTTAAGCTCTTGAAGGCTATGATATTGTGGTTGATCACAAGAAATAGGTGTTATGGGTGAGCATCCGAGATTAGGTTGCCTAAAATCTCTCTGTCTGAAAGTGCTTACTTTGCTGTTGGCTTCATCAGGACAACCACCACACTGCCCCTTTGAGCAAATTCCGTATTTTCCACACGCCATTGGGTAACCACACTCACTGATGGCCTCTGTCAACAGATCAACCACCACCGCCCAATCATATCCTCGAAACTCGTAAACCTTCAAGTGACCATCAGACTCCAATCTCATGAACTGGGCTACTCGCACAAAAGGAATTGTGAACCAGTTGAAACTTCCATTCTCGTACTTTAGATACTGCTCCCCTCTTGTAACATTTTCAAAATAGGTTGTGGGTGTGATAGTTTCAATGTAAGCACGCAAATGACTACGAGTAAAAAGTAGGGAATATAAACCTTGACTCCAGTTTGACGGTGATATATTGGCGACGAGCTTTCGTCCACGAACCAACGTCTGCCCAACAAGTAAGGAGTCGGTGGGGTGATCAAAAGACTGCCAAACTGTCTTGTTGCTCTCGTCAAGGAGGACGAGGTTTCCTTCTTCAGTCAAGTTTATGCCGGAGACAGAATTTCCACCTGTGTTTGTAGACCACACAAAAGTGTCATCGGCGTCTGCCAATACCAAGTCTCCGTCCAGAGCGAGTTGCAAGGTTGCGTTTAGTTTCACGGGGTGGTTTCGATTAGCTGACCAGACAAGTTGCGGTTTAAAAATCACAGAAGTGTTTCTGAAAGACGTTCGGTTGTGGATGACGACAGCAAGGAGGCACGCGGTTTGAGTATCGTCGTGGTTGCAGTAGAAACCGCAAGCGAAACGCTGGCCAATGCTTAAGATGGGGTTGAATAAAAATTTGGTGCCATTCTTCAAGATGGTAGGTGACGAGGAACGAGTGTTGATCCATGAAGTGGATATGTTGGCATTGGCTATGCGTGAAGAACTACTTAGAGATACGAAAAACAACAGAAGAATGGCACCATAACACAGGCGATGTTGATCCATAATTTGTTTTCGTCTGATTCAGGGATGAGTTTTAAGAGTCTATGGAGGACAAAAACAACCCGAATAAGAAAAGCAAATGAAGTATGTCCAAAGATTTGACAAAGTCGTTGGAGCTTCACTAACCACACGACAAAGTCATACGATGACTTTTCTATGTCCAATTGCACAAACAAAAAAACTCTTAACTTTGATTATTACCTTATTGGTGACGTTTACCGTCGGCAAGATGGATCGTTGGATCGCTGCAACTAATCGTTCCGTTTCCGATCTGATCTAATGATTTAGAAATTTTCAAACCCAGCAATTAGAATTTGTTTTTAAGAAAAAAAAAAAATTATAAGAGAAACCTGTGCTTCGGAAAAAAAATTATTACCTTATTACATATGTTGAGTAATTAAAATTTACCATAGCTCGCAAATTCGGAAATCACCATAGCCATACTTCACACAACTCCCACTGGTTGTCTTCGATCTCGAATTCTATTTTTGTGCTTCTGGCGGAGAAGAGAAACCTGTGCTTCTCTTTTTGTGGTGAAAGGAGGGCAAAGGTTTGAGTGGGGAACTTGAGTAAAGAGTTTCTGAGAATTCAGCGACAAGTAATTTGATGGTGGGGAAATTTATTTGGAGGATTGGAGGGTTTTAGAAATGCGTCTTCGATCAAATCCAATGCTAGGGCTGTGGCTGGTGGTGGTAGAGAAGACAGAGGTGGAGATGACAGAGAGAGGGAGAAACACGTTGTCGACTGTTGTAGGTTCAGGATATTTTTGACATTTCAGAAGTTCAAATGTTTGAGAATAGTAGGTTCTGCTAAGTATTTGACGATAAGATAATGGAAGAGGGCCATTTTCGTATTGTCTTGACAAAGTAATTGGCACAAACCTAACCCAAGAGTTGGTAAAGTGGTCTTGCCGCCTTGGGATTCAGGAGTTTGCTTACACATAAGTTCTCAGGTTTGATTCTTCTAGCCAACAAACTCTTGGAGCCAATGAGGTTATGCTCGGTCGTTAGCTCCAGGGTCCTAGAATTAGTCGAGGTGCACGCCACCTGACCCGTACATTCGGTTATAAAAAAAGAATCGCACAAACCTTAAATAAGTTTTTATTTTGCTTAATTGGTGAATAATTTTTCTTTCATTTTAGAAGTTCTTCCAACATTTTTTAATCTTGCAAGGAATTTTTTTTATGACAAGGCACGCTCTGTGTGAAACCGATTGTCAGCAAATTACATTCATGATGTAAATCTCTCAAGTCTAAATGTACCACGTTGAGCTAATGGAAATTACTGTGGCATTTGTTGTCTACGCTATGAGGGTTTGACGAAAACCTCACAAATCTTGACTACAAAAGCATGATTTGTTATCGTTATTTTTCATCTCTCGAGTAGTATTTGACCGTCTTATCTTCTCTTATTGTTTTTATGATCAATAGTTCAAGTTATGCAATGAGTAATTAGAGTTCAATTGCTTATAAAAAAAAAACCTCAGTATAGCAATGGTAAAAATACAATATAGATTTCAAAAGGACTGACCATGCGAAAAAAGGGCCTACAACATGGTTTTCAGTGTTGTTTTGTTTTTTTCAACTACATATGTTTTTTTTTTTTTTTTTCTTCCTACTTGTATGCACAGGGGACCAGGATTAACATCTCTTATTAATCTGAGGAAGCTGTTGCAAACCATTTAACAGTGTAAATAAGACATGGTCTATTAATTATCGTCCCCCAACTGATGCTCGTGTTTGATGCTGTGAGCCACGTGGTGTGGCACAACATTTCTCAGAATGAAATACTTGTTCTCATGCATTCTTTTAACAATCTCCAAAGTTCTGAAATGCTCTATGGCTTGATTACATAATGACTTGGTTTAAATGATGCCAAATTTTGGTTCTGTGCCTGTTCTATATTCCCTGCCTACAAACACCATTGCTATCAGCTTCTTAAGCCCTTTATTTTTATCGGTAAAAAAATATAGATACTAGAAAAAAGTTACATCAAGGAAAGACCAAAACCGAGCACAAGCGCAAAGGTAAGGCTTAGTGAGACTGAAAATAGAGCCATAACAGAAATACAAGAGACAATAAGAAGTTTGTCCCAAAATGATTAGGAACAACCACACCAGAGGAAATAACATTCACAATCTGGGCTCCAAAAACAGCCCAAACACCTTCACTCTTGAACCATCCAGCAAAGGAGCAAAGATTGAATCATCTGCATGGTGGACATCAGCAGCAAGACATTTCAGCAATATAAATCTGATTGGCAATAACATCATCAACCAACCGCGGTAGCAGAAAACTTCCAGCATAAAATCCTCCAAGCAAACACATCAGTAGCAGCAGAAGGGAAGCAGTACCAGAATTTAATAGCATCAACAAAGTTGTATCTGAACACCAGCAGCACCATAGTTTATTAGGCTCGCATTACTAACATCCAAAGCAGTGGTATGAAGCAGTCCAGCAATAGAGTTAGTAAATTCTATTTATTCACAAACTTGACATCAAGCTATGTAGTTGATCAAGGGCACAAGATTTTTGTGGCATAGCACATCCAAGCAACCCATTGTGACCGAATCAAAGGAAAGTTGAACCTTTGATTTCAAGAAAAGGAAGTGCATAGTCTATTCTTTGCTCTAGTCACCGCTCTTTGATGTGCTTCAGTGGACATAGGAAATTTAATTCTCATCTTGTTTGTTTCACGTTTGTTTGTGCAATTTACTTCTTGTTAGAAGTGTAGGTAGCTAGGCTGGGTAGGTAATTTTTTGGAAATTTTTTCCCTCCATCCACAAGAGCTAACATGGAACTCTTCTAACATGCATGCTGGGTGAGGAACTGTTTAATTGATTAGAGGTAAATTAACTATTGTTCACAAGGTTTTAACCCTCGAGTAATATACGTCTCTTTGTTTGCATAAAATTTCTTCTTTCATTTACAAGTGATTGCACCACAGATGCAAATGGGAAAATTGCACCGGACTCAATTTGGTATTGGATTATACCACACATGAAAAAAGCTAGCTTAGTTTCTCAAGTTCCTTTCACTTCGTTTATTTGCACTAATACATATTAGACTCTTATTAAAAACAGTAAATGGTTTATATAATTGCACATAGCAACATAATTGCCTCCAAAAGCAACAAATGTTATGCCCTCTAATCGAAATCATACGACAACATCAGTCCAAAAAATAAAAACCACCTGTAATCCATCATGGATATATGATCCTCCTTTTGTTACCTTGGTCCCGATAACGTTGACGGAAGCGGTGGAGCACTAGAAATAACACCACCCTCAAGGTGACTAGCAGCTGCTATTGTCGGTACCGCTGGACTTGTGAAGCTATAATCCAAGTTGTTTTCAACATCCATAGAACCCTCCAACACCTTAACCACCACCGACATCGAAGGCCTTCTGGTAAAATCGCCTTGTAGACACCACAGGGCGACTCTCATCATTTCCACAACTTCAGCTCCGTGTAACTGCATTTGATGATTGTTTTTGTCAACCAAATCCAGAAGTAGTCCCTCTTCTGCTTTCCTCTTAAACAGACTCAGTAAATGCTTATCTTCTTCGGGTTGGGACCTATCCAAATTTTTCCGCCCACACAAGATTTCCAAAACGACTACACCAAAGCTGTAGACATCAACTTTCTCAGTTATAGTTGAGCTCAACCATTCGGGTGCCAAATAGCCCACTGTTCCCCTCATCGTTGTTACAACTTTGCTTCGGTCCTTGTCAATAAGTTTCGACAACCCAAAATCTGAAATTTTCGCATTGTGGTCATCTAAGAGGATGTTTTGAGGCTTGATATCCAAGTGATATATTTTTTGCCTGCAATCCTCGTGGAGATAGGCTAGTCCTTTTGCTACATCCAAGATGATCTTTTTCCTGCATTTCCACCCGAGAGTGAGTTCTTGGCAAAAGATCCATTTATCCAAGGACCCATTAGGCATGTACTCGTAAACTAGAAGCCTGTGCGATTTTTCCGAGCAAAATCCAATTAGTCTCACTAGATTGACATGATGGATGCTGCCTATTGTCTCAACTTCAGCTAAGAATGACTTCTTGATCTGACTTAAACCGTTGAGACGCTTCACTGCTACTTCGGTGCCATCACTGAACGTCCCTTGGAAGACTGACCCGAATCCTCCTTCCCCAAGCTTATTGTTAAAATCATTGGTTGCGGTTTTCAATTCATTGTAAGAGAATCGGGTAGGCATCCCTGGTACTTCATCGACAAAGAATTCATCATCACGTTCCTCTGCTTCTGTTTTTCTTTTGAAGAACAAAATGAAAGATCCAACCAGGAGACATACACCGAAGAAAGCTCCGAGACTAGATCCAAGGACGATTGTGCCACGTCTTGATTTCTTTGGAGGATAATCTATTGGGGACAGAGACTGTTTGGTTGAAGAATTCTGCACTTTAAGAAATACAAAGGCGTGATTGTATCCTCCGATTCCTCCCTCAATGTTTATAAGAGAGAACACTTCCGACAATAGCAAGCAACCTCTGTAAAAAGAAAATAATACCGCTTTGCATGAACAATTACTCAAACAAGTATTCTTGCAATCCTCCAATCCTGTTTTTTTATCCCACTCCTGACTGGTGAATTGCTCATTTAAATTGAAATAACTAGTATTCCTTAGCTCCAAAAGGCTGTGATATTGAGGAAAATTACAAGTAATGGGTGTAACAAGGGAGCATCCGAGGTTGGGTTGCTTATAACTTATTTGCCTGAAATTTCCTGTTTCATTGTTGCTTCCTTCAAGACAAGAACACTGACCGTTTGAACATATGCCGTACTTGCCACACATCATTGGATACCCGCAGTCACCGATACCTAAAGTGAGCAAATCCGCCACGGTCTTCCAATTGTATCCGGCTTCAGCCAGTTCCACTTCGTAAACCTTCAAATGCCCATCGGGTTCCAGCCTCATGAACTGAGTTGTTGACCCAAGAGAGATAGCTTGACCGCTGAAGCTTCCGTTTTGGAACGCAACATACTCTCCTTCAAAATTGGATCGGTAATACATCAACGGTGGATTGGTGTTGAAGTAACCGAACAAAAAACCAAACTGAAGAGAAAGCGAAAACAAGCCTTGACTAAAGTCAGATGATGATGTGCTAGCTATCAGCTTTTGCCCTGCTATCAACTTTTGCCCGATTAGTAACGAGTCTGTGGGATGATCAAAAGACTGCCAAACTGTCCTGTTGTTTCTGTCAAAAAGCACGAGGTTTCCAAATTCAGTGAATCTTAATCCTGTGACTGATTTATTTTGTCCCGTTTCGGTAGACCATACCAACGTTCCATCCGTGTCTTCCAACACCAAATCCCCATCGCCCGTGAGTTTCAGTGTCGCATTTACTTTCACTGGACGGTCCCGGTTAGCGGACCAAACTTGCTGCGGAGCATGTATATTGGTATAGTTTTCATAATCGTAGCATGTTGCAAATATGACGATACCAAAGAAACATGAAGTTTCATTGGGAAAGCAGTAGAAGCCGGAAATGAACTGTGAGGTACTGGATAGGGAAAGGACCGGAGTTATTTTGAACCCGAGGAAATCTCCGCTAGAGTAGACGTTAATTGTTGGGTTGTTGATCCATGTAGTGGATAAATTGGCTACTGGATGATACTCAAGTGGTTTGGCATTGCTCAAATGTGCAGAAAAGATGAAAATGAAAATAGAAAGTGGAATGATGAAAGACAGACTTGATTTACCCATGAATAAATCTTGTTTCTGATCAGTGGGTATGGGACATTGGATGAAATAGAAAAAGCCTATAGCGTCACCGATGTTAATAGAGAAAGACTATTATGTGGGAGAGAAAGACTATGGGAAACTAGCGCAACAACCTACCGCCACGGCCCCTATTTAAATAATGCCTCGCTCCAAGGGGAATCGAACTCTGCCATGTTGCAGGCGCAGGTCTTTCCTTACACAGTGGCAACCAAGGGATGGGTGGAAGGAAAATATTATTTAAAATTCGGACTGTTGATTATTAAGATGGACGATTGGAATGTGCATTAAAAATATTGTTAAGATGGACGATTGGTACCCAAATTCGGTGGACATTGATTGTTGTTTGGGGTCACTAGCACCCAATGTGAGACATTTTACAAATTAAGCTGAGTCGGTTGACTGGTGGACATTGATCATTTGAGTTGATCCTTTTATGGTTTGCAATATTGGGTATTCCCGGCCGATGCATTTTTTATCATACGTATTTGTGCTGATCAATTCTATATCCGAACTCGTTTTCAACCAATTTTGCAGTAATTATTATTTGAGCTTGCAATGTGCATGTGTTCCTGTCTAGGTGATTTGTAATTTTTATTCAGTCTTGAATTGCCATATGAAATGTCTTGTATTAACTCTGGGGAAATTTTAGGGTACACACCTCCTATTACGAATTTTTGAGTCTCGTTGTACAAATTTTAGTGATTTCTACTATGAATTTTTGTGACTTGTTTTATTTTTGGTGTACTGTATGCACCTTACAATATTTTGTGGCTTACTTTACAAAATTTGGTGTCCGGACATATGAAATTTTGCGTTTGTTTGTTTATCAAATTTTATGGTTACCTTTACGATTTTTTGAGGTGTTGTTCATGAATTTTTATGATATTGTTTATGATTTTCGTAGTAAAAACGATGGCTCTGTTGTTTACAAATTTTTGTCGTGTTATTTAGAAATTTTTGTGGTATTATTTATGAATATTTTAATTATGAATTTTTGTTGTTCTTGCTGAATTTTGTGGCTTGTAAGGGTTGTTTGCCAAGGTGGACTCTTCCTTCGGATTTTCAATAAAATCCGCCGGGTTATAATGAAATTTTCCATGTACCAAAGGAAAAACAAATTTGATTGTTCTTTGGGGTCCCACTATCAATCAATGTGAGAAATTGTCAAATAAATTTGAGTCCGTTGACTGGCGAGTCTTCCTTTCATTTTGTCTTTATTTAATTTTTTTTTTGCATTTGTTAGTTTTGCAACCAAACAAAACGTGTGAGCTACGTTTCTATCTGCACACAACCCGTCCTTTGGAAAAAACCCAAAAAGTGGTTTTTTGGATTTTTCATTTTGTCTTTATTTAATTTTTTTTTTTGCATTTGTTAGTTTTGCGTCAAGTTTCCGTATTTTATGGGTTCGTCTCGACGAGACGAATCCAAAAAGTATAAAATTATGGTCAAAAGTAATATTTTTTGAATAAAGCCAAAATTAAACCAACAAATTGGAGAATTTTGGTTCGTTTTTGAATTTATTAAAAAAAATATTACTTTTGACCATAATTTTATACTCTTTCGATTCGTCTCGTCGAGACAAATCTATAAACCACAAAAACTTGACGCAAAACTAACAAATGCAAAAAAAAAAAAAATTTGAATAACGAAAAAACCAATAAACCTCTTTTTGGTTTTTTTTTTTGCCAAATCACCAATTTAACTACTCATTAACAGGGTTTTAGTAGGCAGCCAAGTTTGCATGAAAGTTTTGTTAACCCCAACTAATTGCCCTCTTGTTTTTACTTGATTATGAGAGAGAAATTCTTGTCATCTCACATGGATAGACGAAAGAATGGAGGACCCATTGAGATTGTGAAGCCTGGTTTGATTTGGTTTGCGCTTATTTGACATTATAGTAATTGGTGATGTAACAAACCATTCATTAGAGTGGTACTTTTGAACAACAAACTCAAGAAATGAATAACTACCTCCTCCATTCCAAATTATGGGTCATATTCGGATTTCAGTGCAATTTTTAAATTGTTTATGCCTCTCAATTTATAAAGTATTTTATGCGCAATTTGGATTTCATTTAATAAATCTCAATTATTTTTAGTGTATAAAGTTTTTAAAATCATTAAAAGTATTACAGATTAAAAGATATGAATGATTTAAAAATTACATTAGAATCTAAACAGGACCAACAATTTGGGAAAAAAGGTGTATTGTTTAATTGTTAATTATTTGTTAAGCATATACTTGGTCAACCATCAGATGATAACAAAAAACTCATCTAGTGAGTGTTGTTGAAAAGATGATTCATAAAACAAAATCATCTTTCATTGAACAACAACAGATAAAAAACATGAGAACTGAAATTAGCCACAAGAATAGAGAAATCTTTTGGGGGTCAATCAACTCAACCTCTGTTTCTTCTCTCTAGCTCTCTATCTTCACAACCAGTCCATTATAGGTAACCGTTCAAGTCGTCATATAACTGAAAAAATATTATTGGTTAGCAATTTCTGAGAGTAATTTGGAAGATCTTGTGTCTGATTGAAATTTATCTAAATGTAGGTGTGGGTGAAATTTGGGGGTTATTTTGAAATCTTCCTAATTGTGTACTAGTATACACTCACATATAGTCATATACCAATTAATCCTTTTTTAATCTGAAAGTAATAAATACATAGATTCCTCAGCTAGCTGCGGAGCATTTATTATAGTATAATTTTTTTGTATCGTATCTTGTTACAAAGATGTCGATGCGAAAGAAATATGAAGTTCCATCGGAAAAGTAGTAGAAGCCGGAAATGAACCATGATGTACTGAATAGGGAAAGGACCGGAGTAATTCTTAACGCGAACACGTCGCTTGAGTTGATACAAATTGTTTGGGGTTTGTTGATCCATGTAGCGTATAAATTGGGTGATGGATGATACGTAAGTGACGGGTGGAAATTGATTGGTGTTTGGGGTCAGTATCCCTCAATGTGAGAAAAAGCTGGCTGTTGACAACCGGTGATACACAAAGTCTTCCTTTTTCTGTAGACCAACAACGTACCCCATCAATCAAGTTAAGAAATCACGATAGCAGACATCGAGAAAAGGAGGAGGAGACATCCAGCCAAAATTGAATGAAAGAAAAAAGGAAAAACGAGAAAACAACAAAAACAGAAAGCAACAAAAAAAGCAGCCAAAACGATAAATTTTTGTTAACCTCACTAATTGATGGCCTCTTGTTTTTACTTGATTTTGAGAGTGAAATGTTAGAAAATCGGAACTCAAGCAGTCGTGCGTAATGGAAAAACGGAAAAGAAAAACAAGACACATGATTTACGTAGAAAACCTCAACGTGAGGAAAATCTTGCATGTAAATTTTATTTTAAATGGAACCCCTTTTGTCATTGTCTGCAAATATAAACATGTCAGTTCATTCATTAGACCCTAATAAACTACTATTTTTGTAAACGTACAATTTTGAGGAGTGTATTTCTCAAAAAGGATGCACGGATTTGGTAATCATGTAGTGCAGCATCCGAGTCGTTGATCAAGCAATAAACTGTTCGGATTTTATCTCGGCACTTACACGATCTTAGCAGTTAATTACCGAGATCAATGGTTCAGGTGCCACACTACAGGATCCCTAATTCGAAAATTATTCCCTCAAGAAATTGGAGAGAACTTTTACACTCAATCTCTTAAAAACAAAAAATCCATAATTTACTTATGAAAAAATCCATAATTTGAAATTTACACGCATCACACAAAATTTATTGTACAATAAAAAAAATCAAAATTCCCACTAAAAGTTGAAGTTGCAGAGTGCAAAAATTAAGAGCGCGAACGGGAAGAGGGGACGCTGTTGTGCATTGTGTGCACAATGCATATTCGGGTCGTTTGTTGCTCGGATAGTCGGATGAATTGTCCAGATTTCACCTCGGCACTTTTGTATCCGAACCATTCATTGTCGTGTCTACAAGATGAAATTTGAGCCATTTATTCGAGCAACGAAGGACCCTGGATGTTCATAACACCGTGCTATGCATGGTGATGCACAACAGCAACCCAAGTCCGTCTCGCGCGAGCGTGAGATGAGGATTGAAAGCACGATACATGTAACCACTTCATTTTTTTTATTTGAAATATCATGATTTTTGAAAAACTGGGCCTAATACTTGATTTTGAGATTGAAATGTTAGGAAATCGGAACACAAGCAGTCGTGCGTAATGGAAAAACGGAAAAGAAAAACGAGACACAAGATTTACGTACAAAATTTCAACGTGAGGAAAACCACGGGAGTCGTACCAGTCCACTATGAAATCGAAAATAAGAGTACAAGTCTTCTCGCAATCTCTCTAAATTACACCCCAAGCTCCAAAAATACCATTTTCGCGTGGGGGCTCCGCTTCTCACATCCTGGTGGGGCCGCTGTCCCCTACACCCCCGGAATAGACCACTGCTAAAGGTTATCTGCACCCCAACATGAAACTCGTATTTTCTCACAAGTATAGCGGAAAGGACAGAGGATCTGTTAAGTTTAACTCGCGCTGTGATGACTTTTACGGTAACTAGTGATGTTATAAAAACTTTTATACGCAGCAGCTTGTACACTCTTCATTCTGGCATATTGAAGGCTAGAGTGAGCCGTTTATGCACCGAACTACGCATAAAGTTGGAAAATCACATAAAACATGGGTGTCTTTTCTACTTGCGTTTTTTACTTAATTGCTTTTCGAGTATTGAGTGGAGGATTTTAAATTCCGCTAGCTTAAAATATTTAGCTGTAGAGAGAGTATAGAATGATATCTCGCAGGAATTGACTATCGCAACCGTAATTTTATAGATTTATTTTTGGCGCCAAAGCACCAGAACCGACCATAGTAGTGGCCGTGTAGCAAGCAAAAAATAGGATAAAAACTGATTCCCATTGAGAATTGGCCGATAACTGTGATAAGTTTTTTGGTGGTGTTAGTATATTGGAATATAACAGTATCACAGTATCAAAAAATCGCAATGTGGCAGCCTACATTTAAATCCTTGGTTGATTGGTGTAGTTTGCCCGATTTCTCACAGAGTAATCAAAGAGGGAGCATATGATCATTTTGACAAGTTGCAACTTGTGTGTGTGAACAGCAATAAATAGAGGATAAGGCCTAGTGTTACCTCAAATTTGTTTGATAGTTGGGAGATACAGAATTGCAATGTCATATTGATTTATAGATTTAGGAGTATTTGATAGGTTTATACA
The DNA here is from genome assembly GCA_020921065.1 of Vaccinium darrowii. NCBI lineage: Eukaryota > Viridiplantae > Streptophyta > Magnoliopsida > Ericales > Ericaceae > Vaccinium > Vaccinium darrowii. The sequence continues at coordinate 19,458,060 of CM037154.1, read as the reverse complement.
TCCATGCTTATATATGACTTCATGGTTCGATTTCGGTTCACTCGCGGTTGAACCGGTAACCCGTCAATCCGGTACCTTCTCCGGTTTGTTCACCTGTCCAGTTTTTGTAACATTGCTAGGAGTTACTGTTCAACAGAAGTATAAAATGATAGAGCTACCTACTTATATGCCAACCCCAAATCAGTTTGCGCGCACCTTGAACCAATCCTCATGGTCCTCCAACATCCCTTGTAACAAGATGTGGGGGAAACGTTGCCTTCGGAGCATTAAATATTTCCCAAAAATGGGACCGGTTCTAGTCAAGCTATCATGTTAAAGTTTTTCCAAGACGACCTTCTTTGGTCTGCATCAAAAGTTTTTGGAATAATTTTTTTCTCAATATATTCATTCCTATTCTCTCTAATCATTACTCATATTTCTCTCCACTCCAATCATTACTATCATTTCTCTATATATTTCTCTCCACTTATTATCTCTATCTTCAATTATTACTCTCATTTCTCCCTTCAGTTATTACCCCAAAAGATATTTCCAAAACGAAACGAAATATTATCTCAAAATATATGCGCCAATCCGCAAGGGGCATCTAGTGAGTGCATTCTTTCTCGTTCTTGAAGTTATAGTTATCTTAATAAAGGAGTTTGAAGAAGGCTCGCGGAGCACGCCAATAGTGCATTGCGTCCTTGTCCGTTCGAGGGAAGCGCGCCCTTAGAGCCAGAAGAGATCCGTCGGATTGCCCTCTGATTGGTGGATTCGAGGTTGCGTACCAGAGCATACAAATATATATTTTCCACCCTTTTAGAGTACAAGTGTGAGAGTAGCTCACTTTTAGAGGGAGAAAATTTTTGCTCTTGTACACTAGTCCCTTTACTTTGGATAATTTAAACTTATTAGTGTTTGGTCATCTTAATTAATTCTAGAGAAATACTTTAATGGGAGTGGGTATTCTATTCTTTTATAGAGGAGAGGAGAGGGCCTTAGAGATAATCATCACTGACAAATTCAGGAAGGCTTACAACCAAACCTGTTTCTGGCAAGTTATGATTTTATAACCAAACCAAAGAGCAAGGGTATATATCATGCAGAGAACAGATATAACAAAGATCTTGAATTCAACACATCTTAAAGACAACAAAATTAAACGTACCTTAGCCATTGAGATTAGAGAGAACAAACCCCTTAGATTAAACTTTAATTCTTGGCTCAGCTTCTTCTCTCTGTCTCTAACTTTCTAGAATACCCAATAACTCTAATTGATAGAAAAACCGTATGTAGAAGGGGTGGGTATTCTATTCTTCTATAGAGGAGAGGAGAGGGCCTTAGAGATAATTATAAAAGACTCCTAATCCATCAATGACTCTTTTATGTAGAGTATTTCCCAAACAAACACTAATTGGTTATGATGACGAACCTTATCCTTTATTGGCTTATATGATATTGGAGTCCCAATTATAACAAACATGCATAGAACGTCGAATCTTAATGTGGCACAAAAAGGTGAGTCTAACGCTTGAAAAGATATACCAAAACCACATCAACACATCCCACACAGGGGTAAAATCTACAAGGATCGATACAACCACACAGCTAAAACATAACAAAAATGTCTACTAAAGGAGTCTGAGAAACCCAACTGATTAGTATAATAAAACCGACCAAGTCTGCTCAGCTTGACTTAGTATGCTCAACCTTGATTGGTCTGCTCGGCCTATCGTCTCCAAACACTCCAGATAACAACTATGTTATGGTTGATCTAGTTCAATTATGTTCATAAAGGATTGCAATTGATCGATCCCATTAGGTTTCTCTTTCTAGTTTGTATAGATGGGTGCAATCCAACCCTCGACCTCTTCCTTCACATGATAGGCAATTCTGGCGTTTATGCCGTTTAAAGTAGTGTATGGGCTCTTTTTGTTTTTGACATGTCCTTGGCCTTTCTTTGTACATGACCAGCATTCCCTTATTACTTTCCAATAAATTTTACTTACTACTTATCAAGGGAAAAAAAAGAACCTACATAACGCCAAAAGTGAAGGCACCACAGATGCAAATGGGAAAATTGCACCGGGCTCAATTTGGCATTGGATTCTACTTGACACATGACAAAAGCTAGCTCAGTTTCTTAAGTTCCTTTTTCGTAGATCATTTATTTGCACACAGTACATATTCTCTAATTAAAAGCAGTAAATGGTTTATATAAATGTGTGTAGCAAAATAATTGCTTACAAAAGCAGCAAATGTTATGCCCTCTAATCGAAATCTTACGACAAAATCAGTCCAGAAAATACGAACCTTATGTAACTCATCATCAATATGATCCTCCTTTTGTTACCTCGGTCCCGATAACGTTGATGGAAGCGGTGGAGTACTAGAAGTAACACCACCCTTGCGGTGACTAGCAGCTGCTATTGTTCTCGGTACCGCAGGACTCGTGAAGCTATAATCCAAGTTGTTTTCAACATCCATAGAACCCTCCAACACCTTAACCACCACCGATATCGAAGGCCTTCTGGTAAAATCACCTTGTAGACACCACAGGGCGACTCTCATCATTTCCACAACTTCTGCTCCATGTAACTGCATTTCATTGTTATGTTTGTCAACCAAATCTAGAAGTAGTCCCTCTTCTGCTTTCCTCTTGTCTTCCTCAGGTTGGGACCTATCCAAATTTTTCTGCCCGCACAAAATTTCCAATACCACTACACCGAAGCTGCAGACATCTACTTTCCCAGTTATAGTTGAGCTCAACCATTCAGGGGCCAAATAGCCCACTGTTCCCCTCGTCGTTGTTACAACTTGGCTTTGGTCCTTGTCAATAAGTTTCGACAACCCAAAATCTGAAATTTTCGCATTCAAATGGTCATCTAAGAGGATGTTTTGGGGCTTAATATCCAAGTGATATATCTTTTACCTTCATTCCTCATGGAGATAGGCTAGTCCTTTGGCTGCATCCAAGATGATCTTTTTCCTTGATTTCCACCCAAGTGTTGGTTGTTGGCGAAAGTTCCATTTATCCAACGACCCATTCAGCTTGTACTCGTAAACTAGAAGCCTATGTGATTTTTCTGAGCAAAATCCAGTTAATCTCACCAGATTGATATGATGGATGCTACCTATTGTCTCAACTTCAGCTAAGAATGACTTCTTGATATGACTTAAACCGTTGAGATGCTTCACTGCTACTCCGGTGCCATCACTCAATGTCCCTTGAAAGACCAACCCGAATCCTCCTTCCCCAAGCTTGTTGTTAAAATCATTGGTTGCAGTTTTCAAATTGTTGTAAGAGAATTGGGTAGGCATCCCAGGTACGTTATGGATAGAGAATTCATCATCAAGTTCTTCTAGTTCTCTTTTCCTCTTGAAAATGAGAACGCAAGATCCTACCAAAAGACATACACCGAAAAAAGCACCGAGACTAGATCCCAGGACGATTGTGCCCCGTTTTGATTTCTTTTGAGGAACATCCATAGGCAACGGAGACTGTTTTTTTGGGGAATTCTGCACTTTAAGAAATACGGAGATGTTGTTGTATCCTCCCTCATTGTTTAGAAGCGAAAAAACGTCAGATAGTAACATACAACCTCTCCTTCCAGCATTATCATATGAGTCGTCATACCTGAATAAAGTAGCTTTGCAAGAACAATTTCTCAAACAAGCATTCTTGCAATCCTGCACTCCTGTTTTGTTATCCAACTCATCGTAATTCTCTGGGTTTAAGGTGAAGTAACTAGTATACTTAAGCTCCAACACATTATGATATCGAGAAAAATTACAAGTAATGGGTGTAACAAGGGAGCATCCGAGGTTATAACTTGTTTGCTTGAAATTTCCTATTTCATTGCTGCTTCCCTCAAGACAACCACTGCGCCCGTGGTTCGAACATATGCTGTAGTTGCCACACGCCATAGGATACCCGCATTCTTGGATATTTAAAGTAAGCAAATCCGCCACGGCCTTCCATTCGTCTCCTCCCCATTCATAAACCTTCAAATGTCCGTCAGGTTCCAGCCTCATGAACTGAGCTGTCGACCCAAGAGGGACAGCTTGACCATTGAAGCTTCCGCTTTTGAACACAACATACTCTTCTTTCGAATTTGTAGGACTTGTAACTTCTTCTAAAATGGATTTGTAATATACCAACGGTGGATTGGTTTCGAAGCAACCGAACAAACTACCGTACCTAACAGAAAGCGAAAACAAGCCTTGGCTATGGTCAGATGATGATGTGCTAGCTATTAGCTTTCTCCCTGACATCGCTTTTGCCCTATAAGTGAAGAGTCTGTGGGATGATCAAAAGACTGCCAAACCGTCCTGTTGTTTTTGTGGAAAAGCACAAGGTTTCCGAATTCGGTGAATCTCAAGCCCGTGACAGATTTTCCTCCCGTGTCGGTAGACCAAACCATATTTCCATCTGCGTCTTCCAATATCAAATCCCCATTTCCCGTGAATTTCAATGTCGCATTAACTTCCACTGGATGGTCCCGGTTAGTAGACCAAACTAGCTTCGGAGCGTTTATTAATGAAAAGTGTTTGGAATCGCTTCTTGTTGCAGTTATGATGGTACCAAAGAAACATGAAGTTTTATTGGTAAAGCAGTAGAAGCCCGAAATGAACTCTGAGGCATTGGATGGGAAAAGCACCGGAGTCATTCTTAAGTCAAACCCGTCGCTTGAGTTGATATTAATTGTGCCTGGTATGTAGTGGATAAATTGGCTACTGGATGACACATAAGGGGTTGGGCAATGATCAAATGTGCAGAAAAGATGAAGATGGTGATACTAGCAAATGAAATGGATGACCACAGACTTGGTTTACCCGTTAGTAGATCTTGTTCGTGATCGGTGGGTTATGAAAAATGGGGTGAAAGGGTGGAAGACAATGGGGGAGTCGATATTGATTGTTGTTTGTGGTCAGCATCACTCAATGCGAGGGAATGTAGAAAAAAGCTCAGTCTGTTGACTGGTGATGTAGGAAGTCTTTTTTTCAATTCTGTTGTAAGCAATTGTTGATGATTTTTACTGGTTTTACCTACAAAGGGAATCGAGATCTAGGAGATCTTATGTACTTTGATGGAGGCGCGTTTGCCTATCTGTATATCGCTTAGCTGGTTGAAAATATAAGGATATTTTGTAGAGGTTAGAGAAGATGATGATACACACTTTATATATGAAAATTTGATTGTTGCCTACTACCTAGTACCTAATATTTCAATTTGGTGGTTTTACACTAGCAATGTTTCTTTTTTTTTTTTTTTTTGAAAGTAAAAAAATTTCATTAATCTTGAAATTGTTACAAGACAAATAGGACAAGGAAAAAGCAAACAAGCACAAGGCTAATGTCAGCCCAATCCGAGACCCACTCCATGATTGATAAGAAATCAATCAAGGAAATCCACTAGCAATGTTTCTTTATGGGGGGTCTCGGCCAGGGCCGCCCCTCGGCACAAGCTCACAAGGCCATAGCTTAGGGCCCCCAATTTTTGGCCCAATAATAGAGCCCCAAATATCTGAATTATAATAAATATTAGGGGTGTCCATGGATCGGATCCGGACGGATCGGATACGGATCCGATCCGCTCAAAGCGGATTTTAAGATCCGGAACCGAACCGAACATTCACGGATCGGTTACGGATCGGATCGGATTTGATCGGATTGGGCGGATTTGACAGATTAAAGAAGGATTATTGAGCGGATTGAGCGGATCGAGCGGATCCGATCCGATCCGGATCCGGAACCGCCAGATAAGAAATTCTCGATCCGGAACCGAACCGAATATTCACGGATGGATCAACGGATGGTTCGGATTGGTCGGATTGGCGGATCGGATGATCCGCTGGACAGCCCTAATAAATATTATATAGGTCCATCGCATAGCAGAGAGCGTTGGTGTGGTTCAGCGGTAAGGTTTTCTTAGTGTAGATGGCAGATCTTGTGTTTGAGTCTTCCTAGCTGTAGTTTTTTGAAGCCTAAATGTTTGGAATATGCAAAAAATTTCTAAACCATTACAGAGTGTTTTGTGTTCCAGATTTTACCCATCTCAAGTGACCACTGCACCAGGAAGTGCTCTTGATACTCATATTGAACAACAAATAGATATACAAGTTTTGAAAAGGCCCCATTGTTGAAACTCCCATAGGGCCCGGAAAATCTTGGGGCCTGGCCTGATCTCGGCTGCAGGATTCCCTGTTGTAGTTGGTAAATAGATGAATCAGAGGTGAGGGAAGATAATATTGGATGAGCACATCTTCAAAAACCAATCTGAACTTTTAACCAATATCCCATGGATGATTTCTACAATGTTGTAACAACACTGACGAGCTCATAGAAGTTCGTAGAAATTTGTACGACACCCGACCCAATCTGGGTTCATGGGTAAGTTTGGGTTATTATGTCTTCAATAAGTGCATTCATACTTGCTCAGTGATGTTATTTTCTATCAGAAGTAGGAAACCCTTCAATATCTTATTTAAAGTAATGGTTATTATGGAGATTTTTCTTTTTCGTTTTCAGGATTGGTGGGGTAGTTCTAATATCTTTTTTTCACTCTTCAAATCATTTTTGCTTGAAGTCTTCTGGCTATCCAATTTCGTTTTCGGCTAAAAAAAAAGCGTGTTTTTATGTTTGTATCATAGAGACAGACGTGCAACAAAATTTATTCTTGTCACTGTGATTTTTGAAAAATGTGAATTGACAAAGCAAATTACAGCAAATTGAATATTCTGATCAACTTGTTAAACCATCCGTGATTTCCAGGTCGAAGAACAACTTGTTAAACCATTCGTGATTTCCAGGTCGAGGAACTTGTTAAACCAAAGACACAGGAACTTGCGAGTGTACAAACTGAAAGTTGAGATGTTTTCTTTAAGCTCTAGAAGTTAAAAAAAAAAATCATATGAGGCTTAAGAGCATCTCCAGCCTTCAGTCTCTTTTATTACTGAAAATCAAACTTGAGTAAAATCCTTTGAAATTTACTCCAACTCTCAACACAAACTTGTACCAAAGTCGAAAGGGGCAAAAATTTACTCAAACGATGCAGAACTCCAATTTTTGCTTAACCTTTAAAGGTTATTTCCTCAGTCAAATATATAATTATGCTATTAATGAAGTTTTTACTCAAATCTATCTTAACCAAAACTGAAATGGGCCAAAAAATTTACTCAATTGATGCAGAACTCTAATTTTTACTTAGGCTTTAAAAGGTTAATTTCTCTCAGTTTTATGATTATGCTATATTAATGAAGTTTTTACTCAAATCTACATTTACTAGAACCGAGAGAGAGAACACGACAGAGTTTTCTTGATGTGTTTGCACGCCACAATGTGGTCAATGTAGTATTTGGATGGGTTCATTCTCTACTAACCAAAAACTTAGAAGTATAGTAGCAGGCTAGCAGACATGATTCAATGTTGCGTCACCATTGGGCGGACCTAAATATATGATGTTCATTAATAAGATCTAGACTTTTTAGAATTACGCAATCAAACTTACTGCATTCCTTGGTCCAAATGACAAATTCACGACTGATCGAGACTCTACGTTGCTTGATTTACGTTAACTATGTTCGTAAATACTTAAATGAACACTTTTGTTTTCCTGAATCTTACTGCCAACAGAGAGGGGAATGGAAAGCTTGTGCAAAGCAAATGGTCCCTAGAAGTAGTAGATATCAGGAGAGGATCCACAACGGAGGCAAAAGGAAAAATTGCATCTGTGTACAAATTCTTGCAGAGTCTGTCGATGCAATTCAGCTTGGATTCAATTCGACACAACAGGGAAGGCCAGGTAAGTTTATCAAGTTCCTTCGTATTTAGCCTTACACGTCTATGATTTACATTGATGGCGTAGCAGCCACAAGTTATTACTAACAACACGAACGTAGAGACGTGTTGAGCTAGTGGAAACTAGGATAACAAAATCTGTTGGCAATTTTGTGTTTCTTCAGAGGTGCCGGAGCAGTTGGAGATTCTTTTTTTTTTTTTTGATCGCAAAAAGAAATATTATAAATGAAACTCGATAATGGTACATCGAGAAAGGGGAGAAGACATCCAACCGAGGTTGAATGAAAGAAACAAACAAAGCAAAGGGCCACAAAAAACAGCCAAAAAAAAAAAAAAAGATCACAAATATTTCTTGCACTTCAACAAAAACCATAGCACTGGATCTCATAGTTTTTAAGAGAAAGATCACAAATAGAATTACCCGATATCCCTTTGAAGGATCACCCTAGCCGTAGATATTCACAGAGTATGTTATAAAGCGCAGTTGTATACAAGCAAATTGACATTCTTGCATAGCAAAGGATGTATAAAGGTTAAGTTAGCTTGAATTCCCTTTTGCCCATGATTTTTTCAAGATTTCATGAATATAAATATTCCTCATTATGCTCCCATATAAGTCCTCAGACAATAGTTGCATGCAATGCAAAGCAGAGATTTTATGTAACATTATCAAATCCACCAAAGAGTAGCAGAAAGCCAGAAACTATAGGTTTCCAAATCCAGTCATTGGGGTGATAAATACATGCATCAAGTAATGATCATCTCCTAGTTTTTCTGAACTTGTCCACCTAAAAAGTAGGAAACAAACCAAGGGTAAAAACAAGTAAATGGATGACATGTTTCAAACACGAAATCGCAACTTAGAAGAAACTTCCGATAGGACCACTAATTTTGTCAGTCATTTACAAATCACACTCGAATGAATGTTGTTTGCTGTTTTAGAAACTTGCCCTCACCTTGGCCCCGATAGAACCGATGCTAATAACGGAGTGCCATCATCATCAATAGCATCCATGTCTCCACCAGTAGCTTCCATTGTTCTTCTTGCCGGTGCATTTATGAAGTTATACCCCAATTGGTCTGGAACAGTAACAAAGCCCTCCAAAACTTGAACCACCACTGTCATTGAAGGCCGCCTCTGGTAATCACTTTGTAGACACCAAACAGCAACCTTCATCATCTCCACCACTTCTGCTTCATGTAATTGCATATCGGCATTGTACTTATCTACCATATCCAAAAGTTGTCCCTCTTCTCCTTTCCTTTGGAATAAACCCAATAAATGCATCTCTTCCTCAGGCTGAGATCTATCCAAATTTTTCCTTCCACATAACATCTCTAAGACTACAACCCCAAAGCTATAGACATCTACTTTCTCCGTGATAATTGAGCTCAACCATTCAGGAGCCATGTAGCCAGGGGTTCCTCTCAACGTCGCTACAACTTTGCTTTTGTCCTTGTCAATTAGTTTTGCCAATCCAAAATCAGCAACTTTTGCCTCAAAGTTTTCATCTAAGAGGATGTTTTGGGGTTTGATATCCAAATGATATATTTTCTGTCGGCATTCCTCATGGAGATAAGCTAGTCCCTTGGCTATATCGGCAATGATCTTCCTTCTGGATTCCCATCCAAGAGGGAGGTCTTGATGTCTTTTGAATATCCATCTGTCCAAGGACCCGTTGGACATGTATTCATAAACTAGAAGCCTATGAGAGTTTTCTGCACAAAATCCGATCAACCTCACTAAATTGACATGGTGGATGCTGCCTATGGTTTGAACTTCAGCTAAGAATGACTTTTTAATCTGACCCAAACCATTCAAGCGCTTTACTGCTATTTTGGTGCCATCGATCGATGTCCCCAGAAAAACCGACCCAAATCCTCCTTCCCCAAGCTTATTACTAAAATTGTTAGTCATTGATTTCAAGTCTTCATAAGAAAATCTGGTAGGCAACCCGGAAACCTGAACTAGAGAGATCTCGACATCTTCTTCAGAGTGTTTTTTATTCAGGAAAATGAAAATACGATAGATGACCCAAGGAAATACACCAAACCAAGCTACGAGGCTGGATCCCAATGTGATTATGTTGTACCATGATTTGCTTTTGATAGAAATTTGAGGTTTCTGCACTTTAAGAAATATAGTACTCCTACCAGCGCGATATGGATCCTTGAAAAATTTTACAAAAGAAAAGGCTTCAAACAGTAATAAGCAACCTGGCTTTGAATTATAGGCCGCAGCCACGGAAAGAACGGCTTTGCATGAGCAATTGCTCAAACAACTCTTCTTGCAATCCTCTACTTCTGCTTCCTCATGCCATGTTGTTTCATTCCTATAGTAGTCGCAGTTTGGTGGGATGAAACCAAAGTAACTAGTATTCTGAAGTTCTAGAAGGGTATGATATTGCGATTGATCACAAGAAATAGGCGTTACGGGGGAGCATCCGAGATTAGGTTGCGTATAACTTACATGTCTGAAATTGCGTTCTTTACTGTTGGCTTCATCAGGACAACCAACACACTCCCCCTTTGAGCATATTCCGTATTTTCCACACATCATTGGGTAACCACACTCACCGCCGGACTCTGTCAACAGATCATCAGCCACCACCTTCCAATCATATCTTCGATACTCGTAAACCTTTAAACGACCATCAGACTCCAATCTCATGAACTGAGCTCCTAGCACAAAAGGAAATGTGAATCGGCTGAAACTTCCGTTCTCATACTTTGGACTTCCTTTAGGGCCTTGATAATAGGTTAAGGGTGTGTTAGTTTCAATGTAAGCGTGCAACTCTCTACGAGTAGCAAGTAGTGAGTATAAACCTTCACTCCAGTTTGATGGTGATATATTGGCGATGAGCTTTCGCCCACGAACCAAAGTCTGGCCTAAAACTAAACAATCGGTGGGGTGATCGAAAGATTGCCAAACCGCCGTGTTGTTCCTATCAAAGAGCACCAGATTTCCATGTTCAGTCAAGTCTAAGCCGGAGACAGACTTTCCACTCGTGTTTGCAGACCATACAAAAGTGCCATCCGCGTCTGCCAATACCAAGTCTCCATCCCGAGTGAGTTGCAAGGTTGCGTTTCGTTTCACAGGGTGGTTTCGATTAGCAGACCAGACAAGTTGTGGCAAAGAATAACTCATGGTACTTCCGATGGACTCTTCGGCGGACTCTTCGGCGTAAATGACGACAGCAAGGAGGCATGCGGTTTTAGGATGGTAGATGTCACAGTAAAAGCCGAAAGAGAAACGGTTGCCAGTGCTTAAGATGGGTTTGAAGTTAACTGAAAGGAAAGGAGTGTCAGACCAGGAAAATTTGTTGATCCATAAAGTGGATACGTTGGCATTGGCTATGAGTGAAGAACTACCAATTGGAGATGCAAAAAACAGTAGAAGAATGGCAGCATAACACAGGAGGCTATGTTGATCCATCATTAGTTTTTGGCTGATTCTGGGATCAACAGTCTGAAAAGTCTAGCGGAGAAAACCAAGGATATAGTTCAACGATATGCAAGGCCGGCGCGAGTTGTAAGAGTATTGTGTATTTAAGTAAAATAGTTTGGGAGAAATTTTGAACGTGACCTCATTTAGTGGAATGAAAAACTATATAAAAGTTTTGAATGTGACCACATTAATTACTACTCCCTCCGTCCTAATTTAAATGTCCAGGAAATTGAGCTTTTTAAGAAGTTAAATTTTGTGCTCTAAATTTTCAAAAGTAACCTTAAAAACTGTAAAGTCAATTAAATGTATTTAAATATTTATATTCTTTAATATGGATCTCAAAAAATATGTAATATGGAACTTGTTTGATAGATTTCAATAAATTCTGTTATATAAAGTTTTCAAAATCATGAAAAATATTACTGAAAGATATTGTCAATTTAAGAATAATATGGATATAAAAAAACTATCAAATCAATTAGAATGAAAGAGTACTTTTAGGGGTAAAATTGAAAGTTTGGTATGTTTTGATGGTTATTTATAAAAAGTGGACACTTATTTTGGGATATCCGAAAATAGAAAGGTGGACATTTAAAATGGGACAGAGGGAGTATAATATAGGCGGGTTAGATTGGGTTATAACAGACGGATATGGGTGTGTTGGGTTAAAAGTTGCCACCTCATTTAAAAAAAATAGAACATGGGTTGAATCTAGACGGTTTTATACCATGCTTTGGTTGACGAGCCGCATTGGTTAACGAACTTAAACATATAGTAGGCATATTTCCATAAAATTTTAGTAGTGACAAGACAATACTAGCAGGCTTATACACGCTCCCATTTTGAGTGTGTACTATATGCACTCTTATTATTTATCGTTTTATGCTTTAGATAAAATCTAGACCCTTTAAAATTGTTACCAGAAGATTACTTGTTGCTTGACCAATAGGAATCCCAAAAGTTAGAAAAACAAAACAACCAACCAATGAATCATATCTTGGTTTCCCCTTTCGGGCAAAACCTAGAGCCATTGTTCCATCGATCTTTCCTTCCATATCGCCGCCTTTCACCCTTTTCCATCATCTCCGTCTAAGTCGCTGCCACTCTCCTCTCTTGAGTTCATTTCAAAGCAACGAGAAAACATTCTTTAGACCGGCGGTGTGAACTAAAGTTTCTTCTAAATCGATAGCATTGTGCTATGTGTCCATGTTATACATTTTGGGACCACTGTTTGGACACATGGCGCAATGTAATAGATTTGGAGGAAACTTTAGTTTACACCGCTGGTGTAAAGAATGTTCTCCCTTTATTCCTATCCTCACCATATGATTCGGTCCTATTGAAATTTTGCTATGAAGAAAAAATCAAAACTTAACAACAGCAATCTTTGAACTCAGATAGAAAAATTAAAAATAGCAATCTTATTTTTATTTTTATTTTTGGTCAACTTTGAATCTCCATACAAACCCCGGAGACAGCTTGTTCAAAACAGTTAAAAACTTAAAAGCCACAAAGATTTGTATTCAATAAACTAGTGATTTGATTCAATCAATTTTAATGGAAACTTATTTACTTGAAGTATCAGCCTTGATAATTACTAGTGCAAAAAGATATATTGTCAATAAAAAAATCAAGCTAAGTCCTTTCTTACTATTTTTTAGAGTGTTTCAATTATGTAAGGCCAAAATTTTCATTTGGAACTCTAAAGAATAAAATATATTGTTTAATACATTGCACAACATCTTTAATTACTTGCAAAAACAATAAGGTTTAACTCTCATCACATAATTAGTTAGCAAAGAGCAACTAATTAGTTATCAAAGAACAATAAATTTAAGTTAAGGGGACAACGGAGTCACTCATCCGAATTAAACAAGGGAAAACTAATGGGTGGGCAAGAGAACGATGGTTAAATTACAATGCGATAACATCTTGGATGAGCTATTAGTGCCTTGTAAATAAGTGCTTGCTATCAAATAAGGAATAGTTAATATTCCAATTCGATAAGGTGATCGATTACATGTTTCGTGGAGATTAATCAATTGACGAATTGAAACCAAAGTGAAATAGAATGTAGAACAATCGACTTCGAAACCGATTGCCTTCTTATTTCTAACTGATTCCACAATCAATTACCAAATTGAACACTTTACTATTACTAATTTGAATCGTCTCCAAGAGAACTTCTTTATGATGCTATTACTCGATCTTCTTTTTAGGACCGTTTTCACAGGCCCGGCGCTAAGTGTAAGAGTATTGGGTAATATATAAAATATGTTAGGAGAAATTTTGAATGTGACCTCAAAGAGTTGAATGAAAAAGCCTATAAAAATTGAAGGGGTTCTGATAGGCCGCTCCTCTTTTGTGGCATCTCTCCCGTCCAAACCCACCACGGTCTAATCCATCCCGCCTTACCACTTTCCCCACGCGCACCCTGTTTTACTTATTAGGACCCCAGGAGGGATCCCTTGTGGGTACCCGGTCCTTTTCCTCTTTTTTCTTATTATTTAAAATAGAATGCTACTGTTTGTTTGTTTATTTGCCAGTTTGATGATGCAAGCACTAGTCTCATTCATTCATTCACTCCCTCACTCTCTCTCTCTCTCTCCCTCCCTCCTCTGTTGTAGGCTTTTTTGTCCATTCTGTGAACATGAGTGGCAATTGTATTGTTTACACGTAGAACTAGAATAAAATTGTATTTATACCACTTTAATTAAGAATTCACATTCCTTCTAAACTATTCACACTTGCCAAAATGAAAGAACTCACACCTCTCAAATGCAGAATTCACACATCAAAATTCACGCTCCAAAATACACAATTTACACTCCTCGAACACAGAATTCACACCCTCCAAATTAACAAATTCACCCCACTCAAATGCAGAATTCACATATCACAACTTACTCGCCAAATTACACAATTCATACCACAAATAAAAGAATTCACACCCCTCAAATAAAGAATTCATAGCCTCCAAAGTGAAAAAATTCACATTAGTCTTGAACAATTCACACCCCTGAAATGCAGATTTCACACATTCTCTACACAATTAACACCCTAAATTTTTTTTTTCGACACATAATTTTATATGAAAGATATTAAATTTTAAAGTTTAAAAAATAAAAAAGGGGAGAGAGAGAGAGAGAGAGAGAGAGAGAGAGAGAGAGAGAGAGATGAGATAGAAAAAGTGAGTGAGATGAGGGGTGGGGCACTCGCGTGATTATAAAGGGCTATGTGGGAGAGAGAAAACAAAGGACTATGATGGGACAAATCTCTAAAAGGGGGGTAGGCTTGGAATTTGCCGAAAATTGAACATGAGTTGTAGGAGTGAGCATGTACCAGATTGGTTCGGTTTTATAATAAACCAAGAACCGATGGATTATGAATTTGGAGAACCACACCAACCCATATAATTCGTAGATCCAAACCAATCCAAACCATAAAAATACAATTTGGTTTCGGTTTTGAACCACAGTTCGCTTGAAATTGAGGTATAATCTCCATAAGCTATTTAAAGTAGTCTTTAAAAAAAATTACTTAAAGTACTCTTTCAAAACTTATATTAGAACAAGTTATATTAAAATCACTAATACTCACTAGTATAAACCAACTAAAGAAGATTAGAATAACAGCCCATGATAGGGTATTAACTTAGGAAATTAGTTAAGCCCAAACCGTTAGGGTATTGAAATCATAAGATATAGGTTATAGATATACAAGTTTAAGAATTAATCTTAGAAGTAGAAGAATAAGGTGGTGGAATGGAGCATTAAATTAGGAAATTTATTGACTATGGGGAAAAAATTTTATTTAGTGTATCTAAATAAATTTTATATGTATATAGTATATGGTTCCAATTGGTTTGGAACCAGAACCGTCAATGTAAATCTATAGACCGAACCATTTAACACGGTTTCTAATTTTTAAAAACCGGGACCAAATCACGGATACGATATGTGAATTCTGTCGGATCGGTTGAGGTTTTGGTTGATGATGACTGCGCAATAATAAATTAGGGGCCGCTAATGGGCACATTTGCGCCCCTATCACAACCCCCAACTTACAATTTGCTGTCCCTAGCAAATAAAAGAATAGAAAAACTAATCAAAAGCAAACTACTAAGGATAGGTCTTTTAAACCCTCGGGCGGCCCCGATAGGACGAGTGAAGTCTCGTGAGGGTTTTCAGCAGTGATCACCCACAAAACACTGTGCATCCACTCACATGAAATTCGGAAACCTGCAAGACGACTCACCAATACCTCAAACAGAGAGTATGAAGTTATTGCAATGATATAACGGGCATAAACAATTCTAAATGCTTTCAAGTCGTGAAAATAAAGCATGACACCTAAATTTAGTGTGTGTGTGATCATAGGCCTCAATCAAAAAGTGAGAAACAATTAAAAGCTCTCTCCGGACCGAGTCTCGACTTCAAATCTCACCGTGTCATGCACTCACAAATAAAATCACTCGAAACAAGGTGCATATTATGTAATCTCTATCCACCAATCCACAACCCAATGCCCATAGGATCAAATAGGACTTCAATTTCGGTTATAGCGTTAGGTAAGGAAAATGTTGCAGGGCTAGGGTAAAACAATCAAGTATATGAGAATAGGCAAATCACTAACATAGGACAGGGCTAATTTAACAATATGTGCCCTCTTTTCATCAATTTCACCACATCTCTCTTACACCTTACAACACAGTTCCACAATGAAATCACTTGTTTCTTTCTTTCAACAAAGAATTGGTGTGTCCCCATTTTTTTTTTTTTTTCAATTTTCCAATGTTTTTTTTTTCCATTCAATTTTCTCTTCCTCTCTCTTTTTTTTCTTTCTTTCTACAATTGGGAAAAACACCACCATTCAAACACACATTTCTCAATCACACTCCCCTCTTTCAAAAAGTAACCCACATTTTCCATTCTTAAGACACGATATAGATAGTGGAGCTTCAACAAAGAAAAGGCATTATGCAAAGGGCTCAACGTGGCTTACAAGGGTTAAGCATTTGAGAAAAAGAAACGAACAGGCTCAACATAGCAAAAATTGCCTATTATCCTCTCCTAAGGGCAATACAACCATGAATTCATACCAAACCCAAGAGATAAGTAACAAACAATATGTTTTAATACTTGGCAGCAAGAATAATGAGACCAACAACAACTTGACTCTTTTCATGACAAACAAAGAGTTTCTGTGACACCACTCCAAAGAAAGATGAGGCTCTAAAGCTCACTCGGGCATAAGTCTCCACTAAACTAGCCATCGAGAACAATCAAAATGTAACTTACAAAATGACCAAAGCCCAATGTATGTGAAGTGCAAAAGGTGCTAAAAATAAGTGCCATGATAAATTTCCACAAAAGACTAGCAAAAAGAACCATTATGCCACAAAATATCCAAGCGATAAACAACACACCTCTACTTAAGCTATTAACAGTCAATCTCAACTAATCCCAAATTGCATGCAAAGAGGATCCAATATTTTTTTTTTATATTTTTTTTTTGATTTTATTTATAGGAAAGACTCATAAGACTTCAAAAATCCGAAGGGATTCCCACCCCCAACTTAAACTAGACAATGCCCTCATTGGCGATCATATAAATAGAATAAGGCATGTATAGTACAAGAGAGAAGGAAAGAGATCACCTCAGAAGTGGGTACGGCAAGCATAAATAAAATATGGGGCAAAGAGCACCCCCAACTTGAACCACATCAACCTGCACAATGTTAGTCCCACAACACAAAATATAGAAAATAAAGAAAGCTAAAAGAAAACACACTAAGCTAAGGAAGAACAGTAAAACCCCTCCAAAAAAATACTCCACCAAGACTAAAATTATCCACTCTATGCTCAAAGAACATATTTAATCCGCTTTTTAAAATTTACTCGAGTTGGATCATCCCAAAAGAAATCAAGTGACTCGACTACAGTAAGGAAAAATAGTTGATGACATAAATGAGTCAGAATAATTTCACTAGTCGCCACACAAATAAAATCATCATACCATGGAAATGTGTCCTTAAATGGAAAGGTCTCAAAACGAACCCTAGGAACTAAGACCGAACAACACACTTTATTCTCATTCCATCCCTTTGTACAATGATTCTCGTCCTCTATGCATGTACCACCAACCTCCCAACTTTGAACATAATCCACCTCACCTTGATTGATCATAACGGTGTCAACCGAATCTACACATGGGACTATAGATTCCAAAGACAAAGGCTCCAAATCAGACTTCAATAAGATCCCTACAGAAGAAGTGACCGATGCACCCATAAGAGAGGGTGTAGGCTCAACTTGGTTCGCCCACGAAGAGATGTCCATGAGGTGTGTAGAGTCAAGTAAAGTGTTAACTTCCTCTATGGACTTATCAATATCAAATTCCTCAAAACCAAAATGGTCTAGACATGCTTGCAAGGGGTCTTCAACTAAGCAATCAAGCACGTTAACTGCAAAACAGTCTTCTTCTGATTGGGCGTGTCTAGAGGAATTGTATATGTTAAGCTTAACATTCATATTGCCAAATGATACATCCATCACCCCGGCCCTAACATGGATATTAGCATTGGCCGTAGCCAAGAAGGGTCGGCCAAGGATGATAGGAGTGGTTTGCTTAGATGTTTGGCCCAGTTCTGTGTCAAGGACGATAAAGTCTGCTGGAAAGAAAAATTGGTCAACCTTGACCAAAACATCCTCTATGACACCTCTAGGGGTTCTCACGGATCGGTCAGCTAATTGTAAGGTTATGGATGTGGGTTTCAATTCCCCTAACCCGAATTTCTCATACATGGAATATGGCATAAGATTGACACTTGCTCCAAGGTCCAGGAGCGCCCTCTCTATGAGATGGTCACCAATGATACAAGAGATTGTAGGGGTCCCTGGATCAGGTAGCTTAGGGGGTGTGGAGGTGTGGAAAACTGAGGAGACACACTCAGCTAGAAGGACTTTTTGCGTAACATTGGCATTGCTTTTATGCTTTTGGGTGCAAAGGTCCTTTAAAAATTTAGCGTAAGAGGGGACTTGTCTTATGGCCTCAAGGAGGGGAAGATTGATCTTGACTTGCTTGAAAGTCTCGATCATATCTTCCATAGCAGCAGCCTTCTTGGAATAAGGAGACGGAGAATTAAGGGCTGCTGGAAAAGGAACACGTGGCACTCCAGGTGGGGCCACATTGGAAGTGGTAGGCGAAGTGGGAATGGAGGGAGGTGTAACCTCCTTCTCATGGACCGTGTCCTTACCTTTGGGCTTAGAGGGTGAAGATTGAGCACCTTGCTCTTTAGGGTTGTCCTTTGTGACCCCACTGTCTACACCCCAACCACTCCGTAGAGTGATAACCGCTTGAGCTTGCTCTTGATAGTGATTGGGAGCATGCGGTTGATTGACTTGATATTGGCCTTTGGGGTTGTTTATTGGCTGACTAGGCAGCTTACCCTCCTCTCTCTTATTAAGCGCATCGGCTAATTGTCCAATTTGAGCCTCTAGCCGAGATATGGATTGAGAGTTGGAATTACACTGCTGGGTAGTACTCTCCAACCCTTGGAGTTTTTGGTTCATGGCTGCCATCCCTTGTAACATTGTCTCCTCAAAAGTGGAAGACCGTTGAGATTGGGGAGGCGGAGGAGCATGTTGGAAGGGCTGTGGTGCCCTTTGAAAGGCCATTTGATTAAAATTGCTTGGGTTGCTGGGCCTTGGTTGGTTGAAAGTGCTAGGGTAGTTTGGTCTCTGTTGGGAAGAGGAGGGGCCACTTTGGTTTGGCGTCCTCCAAGAGAAGTTTGGGTGATCTCTCCAGCCAGGATTGTATGTTTGGGAAAAAGGATTGTAGCTTGACTTTGAGAACCCTTGTGCAGCACTAACCTGCTCTTGCACAAATTCGGGGTATTGGGAGGCGGACGGACAATCGGTGATGTAATGCATAGGACTAGCACAAATCCCACATGCCTCCTGAAAAGTGGGTTGGTGTTGACCCATAGGGAGAGGGTTTTGACCTGAAGTGATGAGTTGCTTAACCGCTTGGGTTAAGGCAGCTACTTGGTGCGTAAGGTCATTAGAGGGTTGGACCTCATACACCCCTCTCTGTTTGGATGAACTAGACACTGCTCCTCTCGAATGTTTGAGGGCAGATGCACGGTGTTGAGAGTTCTCACTGAGATTCTCAAATAATTTCCATGCAACTTCCTCATCCTTAAGTAAAAAGGTCCCACCACTAGAAGCATCAACTATTTGGCGGTGTGGTTCCACCAAACCCTGGTAAAAAGATTGCACAAGTTGCCACTTGAGAATACCATGGTGAGGACACGTCCTAAGAAGGTCATTGAATCTCTCCCAAGCTTCATGAAATTGTTCTCCATCATGTTGGGTAAAACTAGTGATTTCCTGTCTACGAAGAGTTGTCTTACCTATGGAGAAATATTTTTTCAGAAACTCACGACTCATTTCATTCCAAGAGGTGATGGAGTTTGCCGGTAAGGATTTTAGCCATTGTTTTGCCTTATCTTTCAACGAGAACGGAAAAAGAAGTAATTTCAAAGCTTCCTTATCAAAGTCACGAATGCAAACAATTTGAGTTTGTTCTAAAAATTCATCCAAGTGAGCATAAGGGTCCTCGTCTGGCCTCCCATAAAATGAGGGCAACATTTGTAAAGTGCCCTGCCTTATCTCGTAATGGTTGGCCCTGACTGTGGGCATGGCTATGCAAGAAGTGGATTCGTACTCGTTCGGAACAAAGTACTCCACCAATGCGGGGCGCTGTGCCCCACCGTTTCCATCTTGGTCACCCATTAGATTAATGTTTGGGCGTTCACGTTTTGCTCTAATAGAGTCCACAAAAGATTGAAGGGTTCTATCAAAATCAGGATCGGGATCGAACGCTCTCTGAGGTGATAGCGATCGATGCCGACGCATAAATATCCAAGAACCCTGATTCAACCACTATTTCAGCAATCCAAGATAAAGAAATCAAAAAGAGAACTTACAGTGGCTAAACGAAATCGCTTTTGATCCGCCTGACCACCAATAAATTCAACTCCGCAATCCTTATGACGTTCGAAAATCTGGCAAAGCTGAAACAGACTAACAGAAAGAAAAAAAAATTAACTTAAAACAAGGAATTAAACTACAAATAAATTGAAAATACGCAACCGTGTTTTTACTCCCCGGCAACGGCGCCAAAATTTGGTATGTCGTTTTCGTACCAAAAATATAATTTATAAAACAGGGAATTAACTATTATTCCGAAGAACAGTGGTTAAGTCCGAGATCGTCCACGGAGAGTAAAAAGCTAAGTTGCGGTACTTTCAATTAATTTCTAATTTAATTCTGAGAGCATGAGAAATTTGATTTGGATTTGATTGAACTAATGATTAAACTAAAATTAACTAGAAAGCGAGTAGAGTTTAAGAACAAGTGAGAGAAGGGACTAGGGTTCCGATTCCACCTTCCCCTTGCAATATAACTGAATAAAATCCAGGGTAATTATTCAACATAGAAAAATTGGATTATCGCTAGGCTTGCAATCCCTATCGACAATCGTCAAGAGGATTCACAGGATTCATACATCGTAAAGGCTATCTCAACATAGCGCGGGTCGTCTCACCGGACTTAACAGGCGGCACGACCCGTCTAACGTCGTATAACCTATCTCAGAGACTATCCTGAAACAATGAAAACTATTGTATGACAGTGCTTGATATCCGGAACACAAACACAATAAATAAATAAATATGAAAAATATGTTCTTTCATAAAAATTATGAATCATCCAAAGTCATGCAATTATTGTTGAATAAAAACCCCAGGAATTAAACTATTACATTACTCGGAGAAAGTTTCCTCGTTACCCTAGTCAAAGGATTTAGCCGAACATGGAGAAAAACATATTAATCATCCAATAATCGAACTCCACTGTTCGCGCTGTGGTCACTGACTGCGGTACCCAATTCCTCTCTGTTCTCTGCGGCTTCGTGAGATGATCCCCCCGAACCAAATCCTTGCTGCCTTTTTATACTCTATGGCTGACGTGCTCCCCAAGTCCATCCAATTCCCCATTTTTGTTCCCAAAATAATGATAGGTGAGCCCTTTTAAATTATTACTGCCGACTATTCTTCAAAGAAAGGCCCATTCCTTTCTTAGTGCAACTCTTAAAACACCAACCTATAAATTGGGCCCACCATAATCTAATGCAATTCATGGGCTGGTTCACATTAGTATTAAAATCCCAATTCTTCAAATCCATTTTCCATCCCATAGCAACGACCAAACTGAGGGTTATTTTACCATGTGATTTGCTTTCACGTCAAATAAAATCCGATTTCCCGCTTTAGCTCTAAATATTATTCACATGTTCCGCAAGTCCTGAAACATACAAAACGGGTATCAAGCTCCAAATAATATACTAAACAAGCGTAACAATAATAAATTAGGGGCCGCTAATGGGCACATTTGCGCCCCTATCAACTGCGCAACCTTAGATCTTGTTTCTGTCGAACCTCTTATTAATTATGTGGAACTCAAGCGTCACAAGAAGAAAAATCGTATCAAACAGGGAGTTCGAAGGAAATCTATTCCCTTATGGAGATATAATCCTTTAAAAGCATCTCTTTTTTCGAAGACGTATAGCTTGGACAAATTTGAGAACAATTCGAGAAGGTTTAAGCTGGAATCGAAGTAAGTAAAAAAGACCAGTCTCTCCTTAGCTTGTCTATTAATGCATCTCTTTCTTTGGGGGACAGTCGAAACGCCGTTTTTGGGCACATGCATATGATTCAAGAGGAAGTTAGTAGCTTCGAGAAAGGTTGCAGGAAGATATTATAGCATCTAAAACCACTAGGAATATTCTCGATATTAACCTTCTTCTGGGGGATGAAGCAATCTTAAAAGAAATGATTGAAGCTGATCTTAAAAGAACTCTCTTTAATGGCTGACTTATGGAAAGTTTTCTATTGTTTCTCCAATGAGCCTTTGGAGCCTTTTGGTTTTTTTTGGTGGCAGCAGTTAGGGTTAGTTTCGCGTCTGTTTGTTTGTTTTTTGGGCTATAGGAGCTAAGGGTTGTGCTGTTGGCGCCTAAAGGTAGTGTAGGGGTGGTTTTTCAGGAGTTTGTGTGGTAGCTGTTTTGGTTTTGGTGCCTTTTGGTGCTTTTGGTGTTTTCTTATTTCCCCTTCTTTCTTTCATTCAACCTTGATTGGGTTGGATTTTTCCTCCCTCTTCTCTCGATGTACCCTTTTTTTTTGTTGCTAATCAAAAAATTTATAATCTTTGAAAACGAATTACAAAGATTAAGGAACCCGAGACTAAAAACGCCAAGGGCCCAGAGGGGCAAAGCAAAAACCAAGAAGGGTGGTAAGATACCAACCAAAACCTGAACCAAAACAAGAAAAAACCCGACTACTCCAACCCCTAAATCAACCAAGAACAAACAACGCTAGAAACATTGAAAACACCCATAGAAGCAAAAAGGGGATCAGCGCCAGGTATCTCCCACCATCAAACAACGACAAATTAGAACTCCACAGAAATAGAAGCATCTCCCTCCAAATTATCAAGAGCTATAAGTTCCGCTTTAATTTCCTGTTCTGAAATTACGACTCCCATCAATTCTAAGAGCTTCTTAATATTATAGCTCTCCCTTCCATGATATTTAAACACCAAGGCGAACACTCATCTTCATGTTATCCTGGGCATCCTTGATTAAATTCAAGTTCCTCTTACGAATGTCGCTACTAACCTCCTCTTGACTCGAATGAGTGGGACCATCGAGACTTCCATCGGGACTTCCTTTCTTCGATCGCAACCTTGAAATATTCCTTATACTACCCCGGCCTAGCAATCATCGCTGTTTTCAAAGGGTTTTTGCTCCAAAAAGTTTTCCTACGGTGATCTTTCTTCGACTTAAGAGTCTTCTTATGGCGCATGCACTCCACATACTTAATAAAAGGTTTGTCCGAGACAAGATCCCAGTCACCATAATCAATACCCCCTGAAACCGCCTTATCTATCGAACTCGAATCATCCAAAATGGCATCTACTAACTTCACATGACTACTCGACTTCTCCACTGGCTTATCAACTTGGATCTCATGGAAAAGAGATTGAAGGCCCAAAGAATCCTCAACAAACGATTCCAAACCTTGAGTGAACTTAGAGCTACTATCAATAGGATCCTCTTCTAAATCCTTTACTAGTGACTGGTCCTCTTTAGGAGCATGTGAAAGATGGTCTTCATGAATGCTCATCGAATTGTTCACAGCTATAAAATTGCTTGACTCCACCTTCCTGAAAGAATCCTCCTCCTCTATTCTGACCATGTATCGTGTTCCATCTTCAACAAGTTCAATATTGCCTTCTATCTTTTGGGATTGGTCAGTCGCAATCAAGATTCTGCCCTTTTCGTATGAACCTCCATTTAGAGTGTTCTCGTCCACCTCAATAAAATCACCCCAAATACTTCCAATATCTTTGAAAGTTTGCGAGCACCATGCACTGAGGGGCATCCCAAAGCACGAGATCCATACAAATCTCTCCTCCTTGGCATGCTCGCCGTTCCACGGTTGAAATTCATCGAACCAATTCTTCACCCATCTTTCTTTTAAGATCTTGTCCCTGGTTCCTTCATTGGCAAACGTTACAACGACATACCTTCCACCAATCGCTTTAATTTGGACGTCATGTACATTCTCTCGTTTGAAAACACTTACCAAATCATTTGCAAAAAGAAGCTTTCTAATTTTCGCTATGGCGCTCCTGAATAGCCAACCATTTCCAATAGAGTGACACTGAATACTTTTAGTAACTAATTTTCTCTCAATGTACCCTTATCGAGTTTCTTTACTATATTTTCTTCTTCTGATAAAAAAAATAAAAATAAAATAAAAAATAAATAAAAAAACTAATCAGCACTTTGAGTTGTGTCAGCACTTTGAGTTATGCTTGGTTTCTTACAATTACGTTTTTAAATGATTGCCATTGATGAATCCTTTTGCATTCTGTTTTTTATAGAATGGGAGTCCAGCAAATGCAATCCAACCGTTAACCACTTCCATGTGATAGGTGGTTTGAAAATATTTCAAAAAGACTCCTAAACTTTTTCACACAGTGAAACACCCATGTGACTTGGAGGGAAACACCCATCTACTTACGATTTGGAGGGAAATGACTCTAAACCTGATTAACTTTCCTCCAATTCCCATACTTCTGAGATTCCATATCCATAGTCCCTGTCCCTTCAACCGTAGACCCTTCAACTTTTGCCTTTCACCCACACCATGAAGAGCACTGAGAGTTTAAGCATCGAAGACCCTTCTTCAAATACGGTACCCGATTTCCGTTCTAACTTGAAGAGAGTGGAGGTTTGAGTCAATCTTTACTACGGTTATGGGCATGTATTTTTGGTCTGGGTAATCACGGATTCAGAACGGTTCACGTTGTAGAATTCGTCGAGAACTTTAACAAAACCAAAAAATCATACTGATAGGACACCGATCAAGCGATTAATTTCTCATCGGCACATATTTATGTTGAAAAAGAACACACAAAATGGGTCCGAATCTAGTATTAAAATACAATAGATTTACATTTTTAAATATAAATGTGTGTCGATGAGGTATTGATCGGTATCAACATGATTTTTGGTGTGGGTGAAGTTCTCAACGAGATCTACAATGTGAATGGTTCCGATCATTGTTGTGGATCTGGTATGGGTCCACAAAAATCAAAACTGGAGAGGATTGGAGAGAGGGAGTACGGGAGAGGGGTTCATTGCTACTTCAAACAATCCCAATGCCCTGCAATGTTTCCCACACTTAAACTTCCCAAAATACCCCTTAAAACACTTGGATAAAAAAACAAAACGGACATGTTTGATTTCAGGATAGGATGGGGGGACTATGTGGTGGGACTTGTGTGTTTATTCAAATTATAACACTTCTAAAGGGGGCATGCTGCCGTTGTTTCTTTAGAGGTGCCGGTGCAGTTGGAGATTCTTGCGCTTCAACAAAAACCATAGCACTTGACTCATTGTTTTCAGAGAAAGATCACAAAATACAAATAGAGTTACCCAATATCCATATGAAAGACCACCCGAGCCATAGATATTAATGGAGTATGTTATAAAACGCTGTTGTATATATATAAGCCAATTGCTATTCTTGCACAGCAAAGGATGTATGAAGGTTAAGTTAGCTTGAATTTCCTTTTGTCCATGATTTTTTAATGATTTCATGAATATAAATATTCCTCATTATGCTCTCTTATAAGTGCTCAGACAATATTCCAACTTGTTTTTGTTGGAATCTTTTCAAAGATTGTTGCAATCATGCGGTATAAAAGCAGTGTATAAAAATCTTATTCCGCAATTACAGAGATAAGGAAAAAATCATTTTTCCATTAGAAAATCGTTCTTAGTAGAAAGCTCGGAAAAACCGAATTAACCTTGAAAATACAGAAAATAAGTATCAATCTACAAACCGAGGCCCGTGATAGACACAGTGTCCTTAAAACAGATTCGCCGCCTTCACCGGGGTGCTAGAGGTTTGAATCGGCGTCCGTCTCCCAGGATACAACGGTTGAAAGCTTAGTGAGCACCTTACTAGAAGCTTGCTTCGAATTGAATTTCTGTGCGTAGTACTCTCTCACGGATGAAAAACAAGATGCTGAAAATCTCAAGGCTTAAGGACACGGTTTTGTTGCATGCAGAAAAGTGGGTTTTTCAGTGTACCAATTACTCTTGTAGGGCAACCTATTTATAGGCAAAAACTGAGTTGGAAACAAAATGGTCGGTTCAAAGAAGTACTGAGCCACTTGGATTAATCCACACAGATGTGTGTGGTTTGAAGTATGTCCAAACACCCAATGTCTATAAGTATTTTATTACTTTTGTCGTTGATAGCACAAAATATTGCTTTGTTTACTTGCTAAAAAGCAAGGATGAGGAGTTGGACAAATTCAGGGTCATGCTTGACCTCTGTGACAGACAAACATAAATGTAAACTTTCCATAAATAGCTACAACCAACCATTAATGGAAATCATTCCACAAAAGGAAACTTTCTATTAATGGCTGAAAGCTTGGAAAAACCGTAATTAGCCATAGGCATTTGATAGCTCTGTCGATGCCTACGACAAGGCCAGAATTGCCCTCTCATGGGTGGCACTACGGAGAGAGGACTAACTTTCGTCTTCGGTCCTCAAAAATAAGTTATAAGAGTTGCCAAATTAGCTTTGCAATTTCAAGCCACGGGCCGGGGGTGGCACCACTCAATGAAAAACTAATTACATGTTGTATGGAAAAATACAAAGAAAAAAATTACTAGGAAGTCAACTAATTACATATAAAAAAATGAGTAATCCGTAATTTATTCAAACAAATATGCGAATCGACATGTTTTTGTGATTTAATTTTCATTGTAAATTAATTCCTACCATAGTCCGTAAAAACAACATAATGCTAAACTTTGAGAGAAAAATTAATGTCCAAAGGTGTCATCTTTCTATCCATTTAATTTAAAAAAAATTACAAACAGAGAGAGAGAGAGAGAGAGAGAGAGAGAGAGAGAGAGAGAGAGAGAGAGAGAGAGAGAGAGAGAGAGAGAGAGATGGGTATTATAGTTGCTTTAAAAAATAAAGGACTGTGCACCTTGGGAGTATCGATCCCAAGTTGGGAAGTATAGAGTAGAACATTCCAACCAGTGAGCCAAAGGTCACAACTGGTTGAAACTTTCCCTGTTTTGATACTTATATTGTTTCGTTGCAAATTTGTTTTTGTAAGTGCGGGGGGCCCAGGGCCCACCCCAGCCCCAATGCAAATCCGCCCCTAGCTGGAAGGAACCGAAGAAGAAAATGATCACTCCCTTATTGTCCAATGTGGGACAAAGAAAACATCTCTTCCACACATTAAAAATGTCCATCTTTGAATGACAATTTCTCATTCATAACTAAATCGATTTTTTGTTCATATTTAGGCGCACCAAAATAAACGAACAAAATCCTATTTTTCCAACAGTTTTTACTCTCTAGGTGGACAAGCTCAGAAATACTTGGAGTTTTGGTCTTTACAAACTTAGAAGAAACTTCAGTTAGGATCACTAATTTTTTCCAAGTCATTTACACTTTTTTTTTTTTGTTAAGCAAAGAATTTATTAATCTTTGAAAACGAATTAAAAAGATTAAAGGGACCCGAGACTCAAAACACCAAGGGCCCAAAGGGGAAAAAACCACAAGCAAGTAGGGTGGCAAGAAGCCAACCAAAAACCAGAATCAAAACACCAAAAAAAAAACACATCAGACACTCCCAAAAAAATAGCATGACGACGCAAAGCTAGAAGCATCAAGACCCCCTAAACGGCAAGAAACCCCCAAAACGATGAAACTCTACCAAGCAAGAACAAGAACAACGCACAAGAGCTCCCAACAAACACAAGCGGCAGATCAGAACTCCACAGAAATGGAGGCATCACCCTCCAAAGTGTCAAGAACTTTGATTTCCGCATTAATTTCCTGTTCGGAAATTTTGATTCCCTTCAATTCAAAGAGCTTCTTGATATTATAACTCTCCCTTCCATGACATTTTACACCACAACGGACACCCATCTTCATGTTCTCCCGGGCTTCCTTGATCAAATTCGAATTCCTCTTACGAAAGACGCTACTAACCTCCTCATGGAACGAATGAGTGCGACCATTGAGAATTCCTTCGAAACTTCCTTTCTTCAATCCCAACCCAGAGACTTTCCTTATGCTGTCCCGGCTAACTGTCCTAGAAAACAACATTGCTTTCAAAGGATTTTTGCCCCATAAAATTTTCTTTTGATTATCTATTTTGGTCTTGTGAGTCTTCTTACGGCGCTTGCACTCCACATACTTAATTAGAGGTTTGCTTTTTTAGAAACTTGCCTTCACCTTGGCCCTGATAGAACCGATGCAAATAATGGAGTGCCATCATGAATTGGATCCATTTCTCTATTAGTAGCTGCCGGTTTTCTTCTTGCTGGAGCATTTATGAATTTATAGTCCAAATTTTTCTGGAACAGTAACAAAGCCCTCCAACACCTGAACCACCACTGTCATTGAAGGCAGCCTCTGGTAATCACTCTGTAGACACCACAAGGCAACGTTCATCATCTCTGCCACTTCTGTTATATGTAGTTGCATATCAATATTGTACTTATCGACCATATCCAATAGTTGTCCCTCTTCTGCTTTCCTTTCGACTAAACGTAATAAATGCATCTCTTCCTCAGGTTGAGACCTATCCAAATTTTTCCGTCCACACAAGATGTCTAAGACCACAACACCAAAGCTGTAGACATCTACTTTATCTGTGATAATTGAGCTCAACCATTCAGGAGCCATGTAGCCTGGGGTTCCCACCAGAGTCGCTACAACTTGGCTTTGGTCCTTATCAATTAGTTTTGCCAATCCAAAATCAGAAACTTTTGCCTCAAAATTTTCATCTAAGAGGATGTTTTGGGGTTTGATATCCAAATGATATATTTTCTGTCGACATTCCTCATGGAGATAAGCTAGTCCCCTGGCTATATCCGCAATGATCTTCCTTCTGGATTTCCACCCAAGGGTGAGGTCTTGATGTCTTTTGAATATCCATCTATCCAAGGACCCGTTGGACATGCACTTGTAAAAGCCTATTAGAGTTTTTAGCACAAAATCCAATCAATTTCACCAAATTGACATGGTGGATGCTCCCTATTGTCTGAACTTCAGCTACGAATGACTTCTTGGTTTAACTTAAACCATTGAGACGCTTCACTGCTACTTTGGTGCCATCACTCAATGTCCCTTGAAAGACTGACCCGAATCCTCCTTCACCAAGCTTATTGTTAAAATCACTGGTTGATGTTTTCAAATCATCATATGAGAACCGGGTTGGCATCTCCATTACTTTATCGACATAGAACTCATCATCAAGTTCCTCTGGTTCTCTTCTCTTTTTGAAAACCGATATGCAAGATCCAACCAGAAGACATACACCAAACAAAGCTCCAAGACTAGATCCTAGGATGATTGTGCCACTTCTTGATTTCTTAAGCGGCAACGATGACTGTTCGGTCGGAGAATTCTGCACTTTAAGAAATACAGAGACTTTGTTGGATCCTCCCTCTTTGTTTACAAGAGAAAAAACGTCAGACAGAAACAAACAACCTCTCTTAAGAGGAAAATTGAATGATCCATACACGAATAAAGCACCTTTGCAAGAACAATTTCTGAAACAAGCATTCTTGCAATCCTCCAATCCTGTTTTCTCATCCAACTCATTGTAGTGTTGCGAATTCAAATTGAAGTAACTAGTATTCTTAAGCTCCAAAAGGCTGTGATACTGAGAATAATTACAAGTCATGGGTGTAACAAGGGAGCATCCGAGGTTAGGTTGGTTAGAATTTATTTTCTTGAAATTTCCTGTTCCATTGCTGCTTCCCAAAAGACAACCACACTGCCCGTTCGAACATATGCCGTACTTGCCACACACCATTGGATACCCGCAGTCACCAATATCTGAAGTGAGCAAATCTGCCACGGTCTTCCATTTGTCTCCAGCTTCATCCCATTCGTAGACCTTCAAATGCCCGTTGGGTTCCAGCCTCATGAACTGCGCTGTCAACCCAAGAGGGATATTTTGACCATTGAAGCTTCTGTTCTCGAACGCGACATAAGCTTCTTTCGAATTCATGAAATTTTGAAATCCTACCAAAATGGATTCGTAATAGATGAGTGGTGGATTTGCTTCCAAGTAACCAATGAAACTAACATCCTGAACAGAAAGGGAAAACAAGCCTCGGCTAAAGTCAGACAATGATGTGCTGGCTATCAGCTTTTGCCCGGACACTAACTTTTGCCAAATAAGTAAGGAGTCCGTGGGGTGATCTAAAGACTGCCAAACCGTTGCGTTGTTTTTGTCCAAAAGCACGAGGTTTCCGAATTCAGTGAATCTTAAGCTCGTGACAGATTTTCCTCTCGTGTTGGTAGACCATACCATATCCCCATCCACGTCTTCCAATATCAAATCCCCATTGCTCGTGAATTTCAATGTCCCTAACTACATTTTAGAGAGAGAAGTGAAATGAATTTCTGGGAATCATTCTCATTAACCACAAACTGGAGAGTCTCAGCATTATATAGCTGAGAGTGTACAGCGTACAAAGGAAGCTACATTCAGTTCAGTTACAAAGAGTAGTTACAACACAGTTACAAGCAGTTACAGTTATAAGCAAAGTGTTGCATTCTAACTAACAGCTGACGTGGAGATGGTGGTACAAGTAACTGAGTCTAAAGACTTAACACAATCCAAAGGCTGTCCATGCTGTCCATCTAATATACCCCCGCAAACTGAAGCTGGGAGTTCTAACAGCTGCAGTTTGGACTTCAGAAAATGAAAACGTGGAATAGGGAGAGGTTTTGTAAGTATGTCAGCATCCTGATAAGCAGAGGGAACATATTGAACTAGAAGTTGCTTGTTAACCACTTTTTCACGAACAAAATGAAAATCAACCTCAACATGCTTAGTGCGTGCATGAAAAACAGGGTTTGAGGTTAAAGATATAGCAGATATGTTGTCACAACAAATGATAGGCAGCTGAGAAGTGACAGGATACTGTAAATCTTTTAGAACATGAGCAAGCCAAAGTATTTCAGCTGTGGCATTGGCTAATGCTTTGTACTCAGCTTCAGTAGAAGATCGTGCGACAGTTGGCTGCTTCTTGGCAGACCATGAAATAGGATTAGCCCCTAAGAAGACACAATACCCTCTTGTGGACCTCCTATCAAGAGCATCACCAGCCCAATCTGCATCAGAAAATGCAGTAAGTTGCAGAGAGGAGCCCTTGGTGAGATGCAACCCTTGACCAACTGATCCTTGCACATATCGTAAGATCCTCTTTACAGCAGAAAAGTGACTTGCAAGAGGTTGATGCATATGTTGACACACGAAATTCACAGCATAGGAGAGTTCAGGTCTGGTAAGGGTAAGATACTGTAATGAACCTACAATGGTTCTATAGAATTCAGGAGATTCAAATAAAGGATAATCATCAGTAATCTTATAATTTTTTAGAAACGAGGGTGAGGCCCAAGGTCGGCAGGTCTCCATACCAGCTTTAACCAAGAGATCTTTAGCATACTTGTGTTGTGACAAGAGCATACCTGTGGAAGTGTAATGTACCTCTATGCCAAGGAAATAGTGGAGAGTGCCCAGATCTTTAAGGGCAAAATCAGAACCAAGTTGTTGTATAATGTCACCAACAAGAGTAGAATTATTCCCAGTGATGAGAATGTCATCAACATAAACAAGAACATAGATCAAGTCTGCTCCTTGAGACAGAACAAATAGTGAAGAATCAGCTAAACTATTATGAAACCCTTGTCTTACCAGACTTTTGGAAAGCATATCATACCATGCACGGGGGGCCTGTTTAAGCCCATACAAGGCCTTGTGTAACCTGAATACATGATGAGGGAATTGGGGATTGACATAACCCTGAGGCTGCTTGAGATAAACCTGTTCTTGGATAGTACCATGAAGAAATGCATTAGATACATCTAGTTGCTTCACTTGCCAACCAAAATTAACAGCCAAGGAAAGAACAATTCGTACTGTCTGTTGTTTGATGACAGGACTAAATGTCTCAGTATAATCTATGCCCTCTGTTTGTTGAAAACCCTGAGCTACAAGTCTTGCTTTATAATGGGCCACACTGCCATCAGAGTGCCTCTTTATCCTGAATATCCATTTGCAACCAATTACTGGAGCTTGAGGAGGGAGAGGAACTAGTGTCCAAGTTCTTTGTTTGACTAGAGCAGAGTA
Source organism: Vaccinium darrowii (assembly GCA_020921065.1). Classification (NCBI taxonomy): domain Eukaryota; kingdom Viridiplantae; phylum Streptophyta; class Magnoliopsida; order Ericales; family Ericaceae; genus Vaccinium; species Vaccinium darrowii. Next base: position 19,426,011 of record CM037154.1, on the reverse strand, counting down.
TTCTTCGGACATTGCTTGCTGCCACTCAGGGAAAGCCATAGCCTCTTTAAAGGAAAGAGGCTCTGAAACAGGAGGAGTGTGAACAAGGAGGGAGAAAGGTTGTTTAGGAACTGAAACACCATTTTTTGATCTAGTGATCATGGGATGAACAGATGGAAGTGAAGTAGAAACAGTAGAGGAAGAAATAGGTGCAGCTGAATGGTCAACCTGAGTTATATGAGGGCTAGGAACAGTAGTAGTAGATGGAGCAGACAGTGAAGAACTAGGAGCAGCAGCAGGAGAAAGAGGAGTATTATGTACAGCTGAATGAGGAACCTGAGTTAGAGTAGATGGAGAAATAGGCAAGTGTGGAGAGTGTGTAGGACCAATTTTGAAAGATGGGATAGAAGGACAAGAAGAAAGAGAAGGAGAGAGAGCAGGTGTAGAGATAGAAGATGGAGAGGAAAGAAGTAGTTTAGGGTAAGGAAAATCATGTTCAAGAAATTTAACATGCCTTGAAATGTAAACCTTATTAGTAAGAGGGTCAAGGCATCTATAACCTTTGGTAGAAGCACAATAGCCTAAGAATATGCATGGAGAGGACCTTGGTTTTAATTTATTTGAAGCATAGGGTCTCAACCAAGGAAAGCAACAACAGCCAAATGGTTTAAGAATTGAATAATCTGGAGCCTTGTTATAAAGCCTATGAAAAGGAACTTGAAAATCAATAGAGGAGTTTGGTAACCTATTGATGAGATACAAGGCAGTACTTATGGCTTCCATCCAAAACTGGATAGGCAATTGTGCTTGTTGAAGAAGGGTTATAGCTGTCTCAATGATGTGGCCATGTTTCCTCTCTGCGACCCCATTCTGTTCTGGGGTATGAGGACATGTGGTCTCATGACCAATACCAAAAAGAGAGAAGAAAGAAGCCATCAACTTACTTAAGAATTCCCCCCCATTGTCTGACCTAAAAGTTTTGATAGAATAGCAAAAATGATTTGACACAAACAACTTGAAAGCTTGAACACAAGCAGTTACTTCAGATTTAGCATGCAAAGGGAACAACCAACAGTATTTTGTGTAGTCATCAACTAATAACAAGTAATACTTGAATCCAGAGAAAGAAACAACAGGGGATGGACCCCAAACATCCATATGTATTAGCTCAAAAGGTGCAAGAGTAGAAGATACAGAGTTGGGAAATGGTAGTTTATGACTTTTGGCCTTATTACATGAATAGCAATCTAACTGAGCTACAAGAGGTATCGACAGATTATATTGTTTAGACAAAATGGGAAGTAATCCAGCAAGTGGATGGCCAAGTCTATTGTGCCATAAGGATGCAGAAGATGACAAACTCAGTAATAGAAGCAGAGGGTACAAGCCCTTGTGACATCTCCCTTGATGAAGAATCTGGAATGTGGCTTTGTCCTGAATGACATAGCCACTGGAGTAAAAAATAATGATACAATTGTTGTCCTTTGCAAATTGAGAAACAGATAAAAGATTATGAGAAATTTGTGGGACATGAAGAATGTTATTTAAAGCAAAGCTCTGAGATGGTGTATTAAGCAGTCCTTTACCTGAGTTAGCAGCAGGAATAGCATGCCCATTTCCAACTGTAACAGAACTTGGTGCACTAGGTCCTACACCACCTGAATTGGCCTGAATTTGAGACTGATCAGAGGTCATGTACGGGGAAAATTCCACGTAACGCTGGATCACGTGCTTCCTTTAACCAACCCTAGATCTGCAAGACAGAAAAAGGGTTAGAGCACCTTTGCCTCTCGTTGGCAAAGGCCCTCCGATGCCTAAGTTAGTATCACGTACTTGAAAGCTTAAATCACAATGCGTATGAAAATAGGTTTCACAGCGTACCTTTTGTCATGGTTACTCCCTTGTATTTATAGGTGTAAATATTCTTCATATCAGGCATCTCGTGCTCCTGTTTCCTATTCTCTTTAGGAATCCTTTCCCATATAGGATTCTTTCCTATACGAGGTGCACTCCTAATCACATTAGGTCCTTCCATATTGATCCCCTATTTTACGGGATTGCTCTTTATCTCATAAGGAACCGCCATAGATTGTTCTGGAATGTCTCACCGCCTTATCCGTGGCGGTGCCGTGCTTCCACGTAGCTCGGCATGACTCGTACATAACTCAGCTACTCACGCCGATCTAAGTCCATGTATTCCAGAATGCTTCTCAAGCTTTTCCCGTAGCTCCCCCAGCTCGGCCATACCAGGGGCATCCCCTTACGTCTCATACCGAGCTGGCACATCCTGATATATTAATTCATTCCTTTTATTCTGGCCTTACTCATGGCCAAACCAGGTCGGCACAGGGCTCACGCGTACCCTATGTGGTGCCAAGCTATTCACCCTCTCGTGGTGAAGTTACTAGGCATGCGCTATGCCTAGTTAGTAGGGTAACCAGATTTTACCCACTCCAGGTCACATGGGATGTAGCACCTGAATCAAGAAACCATGGAGCAACAGGCTGCATAACAGGCCCTGAAGAATTGTGGTAAGATGGTGCTGTTACACCCAAAGAGTAGTCACAATAAGAAGGAGAATGGGACCATAGCATGCCATGGAATCAGAAGAGGCAAACATAACCTATGCGGGAGTTCCAGAGAGCTGTCCAAAACCAGAAAAGCCCCCTGAAGAGTTAAAACCACCCTGATTACCATTAATACCCTGATTACCACGACCAAAGTTGCCATTGTAACCACTGAACCCTTGATTTCCAAAACCTTGATTACCATTGAAGCCTTGATTACCAAAACTGTGATTACCATTGAAGCCTTGATTTCCACCAGGTCTATTATTAGGTCTGTAAGCTAAGTTCTGTCTATGGTAGCAAGAATAGGCAAGGTGATTAGTTTTGCCACAAATCTGGCATCCACCTGAATTATTCTGAGTCATTGAGTAATGTGGTTGTGAACTCTGATTTCTGTTGAAGCGCTGATTGCTTCTATTATTTATGTTTTTCCCATTGTAAGAGGTAGGATAGACCTGTTGTGGAGGAAACTGATAAGCTAAGGCTGGTGGTTGTGATGGTGGATAAGATAAGACTGGTAGATGTGATGGTTGTGACTGTATACTCGGTTGCACTCCAAGTGTTTGATAAGAGGTATGAGTTGAGGATGCTGATTGTGGACCACCAGGTGTCTGAGCAAGTAAGATAGGTGTCGTATTCAAACTATCCTGTTCATTCTCTACATGAAGAACCTCAGCCATAAGCATAGAGGAAAAAGTGCCAAATGATATAGGTTCAGTTCTGGTTCGTATAGCTTGCTTAAAGGAACCAAAACCAGTCTTTAACCCATTCAAGGTATGGAATATGAGATCATCATCATCCACATAATGACCAGATGCTGCCAATTTTGGACTATTTCCTTGATTGAATCAAGATACTGGTCCATAGTACCAGTTTTATTGAGATTGTACAAACGTCTCTTAAGATCATGAACATGTGATCGAGATAGTAAACTAAACTTTTCTTCAAGTTTATTCCAAAACTGAGAGGTATGCTTAGATCCGACGATGTGAGGGAGAATGGACGGTGTAAGAGTGGCAATGAGACAGGAGAGCAACATACGATCAATAGTAATCCATCGTTCAAAGTCTGGATTAGGAACTTTGTTACCAGATGTATCTACTATGTGAGATGCAGGAATTTCAACAGAGTTCTCAACAAAATTGAACAAATTGTTTGCTTTTAGGGCATTTTCGACCTGAGTTTTCCACGCAAAGTAATTTGCAGTTTCAAGACGAATAGTGATGAACGATTGAAAGTTCGCAACCAGAAATGTAAGAGACGATGGTAAAGATGAAGAAGATGAAGAACTTCCCATGGAATTGGATGAGGAACTGGCTTGTGATGCCATCTACAACTCTTGATTCAAATGTATTTGGATCTAGAACTCTTGAATTTGAGTAACAACCAGATTCTTGATCTTCACGATTCTTGACTCTCGTCGTTTTAGGGCTCTGATACCATAACAGGAAAATAAACCTAACTACATTTTAGAGAGAGAAGTGAAATGAATTTCTGGGAATCATTCTCATTAACCACAAACTGGAGAGTCTCAGCATTATATAGCTGAGAGTGTACAGCGTACAAAGGAAGCTACATTCAGTTCAGTTACAAAGAGTAGTTACAACACAGTTACAAGCAGTTACAGTTATAAGCAAAGTGTTGCATGCTAACTAACAGCTGACGTGGAGATGGTGGTACAAGTAACTGAGTCTAAAGACTTAAACATAACAGAATCCAAAGGCTGTCCATGCTGTCCATCTAATAGCGTTCACTTTCACTGTACGATCCCAGTTGGCAGACCAGACTAGCTGGGGAGCGGTTATTGATGTAGCATTGCCAGAATCGTCTCTATCTGCAAGTATGATGATACCAAAGAAACATGAAGTTTCATTGGAAAAGCAGTAGAAGCCGGAAATGAACTGTGAGGAATTGGATAGGGAAAGGACCGGACTTATTAGACGCCGGAAATGAACTGTGAGGATACCAAATAAATCTTCGGTTGATTCGATGTAAATTGTTGGGTGGTGGTTGATCCATGTAGTCGATAAATTGGCTACTGGATTAGCCATAACTGGTTGGGCATTGTTCAAATGTGCAGAAAAGATGAAGATGGTGATAATACAAGTGAAATGATTAAGCACAGACTTGGTTTACCCATTAGTTGATCTTGTTCCTGACCAGTGGATTATGGAAAATGGGATGAAACGGTGAAAGACTGGAGGAGTGGATATTGATTGTTGTTGTTTGTGGTCAGTATCAATCAATGTGAGAAAGAAAAGTGGCTGCGTGATGCACAGAGTCTTTCTTTTTTTGTAGAGATCAATAATGTGAAATTTCTTCGAATGAAATTCGTTATCATTATTTCCAAAAAAAAAAAAAAAATCATTATCATTGATTTCAAAAATTCGATGTGTACGCATGCCATGCATATGCAATATGCACGGACGGTGCATCTTGACCGTCCGTGTGTGTTTTCGACGGTCCGGATTTAAAAAAAACTCTTACATGTAAGAGTTAACTGTTACATGTAAGAGTTTTTTTAAAATCCGGACCGTCTATTTCTGAAATGGACGGCCAGGATGTGTTTGTGCGCGTATGTACATGTGTGTGTACGTACGCATAACTGGGTTGCATTGATTTTTGTTTGGGAGCCCAGTTTGAATGACAATTGACTACTTGATCTTGAGAGATAAACTCAAATTTTCTCACATGGACAGATGAGAGGACGAAAGATCTGTTAGGTTTCTGATGCCTGATTAGGTTTGGCTCTTAGTCACAAAATCTTTCAGCAGAACCCTCCTCTCTAGCTCACAATCTTCGCTCTCGCTTGTAGTTTCCAATGTTTATTTAAGACGCTTTCAAGCTCCCGCCCGTATTACATTATGTGACTTAGGTTTGGCTTGTGCTTCATTAGCATTATGCATGGTAATTGGTGATGTGAACCCTAGGTTAGTACTCAACTTTTTACAAAAGTGGGAAACCACATAAAATCTTTGGGTATTTTTCTACTTGCGTATTTAACTTGATTGTTCTTAGACCATTTTGCGTGTCGTAGCTTGCCCGATTTCTCCTCCAGAATCTTCCAAGGGGGAGCATAGGAACTTGACTAGTTGCAACTTATGTGTGAACAGAAGTAGATCAGTACAGGATGGGGCCTAGTGTTCAAGAAAAAAACATATAGACTAGGGGACCCAGTCTTCAGAGGGATCTTTTTCTCAGTCTCTCAGAGGTATTGATTTCGTGGCTACCTCACATTTCCACTAATCCTTTTTTATATGGTTCATTGCAGCAGGATAATTCTTTTTTATTTTATTTTTTTGATAAGAGAAATATCAAATAAAGCCCACACCGAAGCATAAAAGCTTAGGGCATACCCCAGACAATCATTCCAACGAATTCAGGAAGGCTTGCTACCTGAACATTTTTATGGGAAGTTGATATTTATAACAACCAAAGAACAAGGGGATGAATAGAAAAAAAAAAGGAAGAAAGGGAGAAAGACGATGAGGAAGTGGAAGTTGATTGTTGTTTGGGGACAGTATCACTCTATATGAGAAAGAAAGGTGGGCTGTTTTGATGCACACAGTCTTTCTTTTTCTGTAGAGATCAACAATGTGGCATTTCTTCGAATGAAATTCATTATCATTGATTGTTGTTTGGCAGCCAAAGTATGAATGATAATTGACTACTTGATCTTGAGAGAGAGACTAAAATTTTCTGACATAGACAGATGAGAGGATGAAGGATCTGTTAGGTTTCTAATGCCTGATTCGGTTTGGCTCTTAGTCATTAATCAGGACCTGCGCTCCAGCTCTCATTATGTGTCTTAGGTTTGGCTTGCGCTTCGTTAAATTGGTGAAAAAAATCCAAGGTTAGTATGAGCTGTGTATGTACTCAACAGTTACAAAGGTGGAAAATGACATAAAATCTTTGGGTTTTTTCCTACTTGCTTTCTTAATTTTGTTTGCTCCTCGAGCTTTTTGTGTGTTGTAGTTTGCCCGAGAAACGATTTCTCCTACAGAATCTTCCAAGGGTGAGCATATCAGTTTGGCTAGTTGCAACTTGTGTGTGAACGGAAATATATCAGTACAGGATGGGGCCTAGTGTTGTATCAAATACGTTTGATAGGTGGCCTGGGAGATTCATAATTGCAATGGGTGGCCACATGGGAGAGATTATCCGGTGCTCTACGAGACATGCTCATTTCTCTCGTAAGATAGAAACAGACAATTGGCCAAAAGGCCAAGTTTGGGGCTTTTAATAAGTTTTTCTCCAGTCTAACTTATTTTAAGGTGTTCAATACATGGATTGAAAGTTTTTTAGGGCTTAAGGACAATGTTAGACAAAAATACCCTTATTGAAATGGAGTGGTAAATGCGCGCATGTGAATGAGAAATGTCGTGCTCTGACGGAACTTCAAAGCAACCCTTGCTCTGACGGAACCACGTGGCTTCATAAGGCTTCTCTCTCTCATACTCTTGTACGTTAGGAAAATGTTAAACCAATTTTGATTTCTCGTGCTCTGACCAAGCCACTCCCTCTCTTTGTCATCTTTCGTTGCAGATGAAAGCAGCCATCAAGCCAATCAGAAAATGTCAGAGATGTCTTTTGTGAACTTTCTTTCGAGTCCAAGAAGCTTAGGGGGTTCAATTTTAGGGGGTTTAGGCTCTTTGGGGTAGGGTATAGTTGGTTTAGACATTTTAGGTTTAGGCATTTTGGGTTTAGGCACTTAGGGTATCATACGGTTTCATAGAATTTTAGAAGTTTAGGCACTTTCATACGGTTTTGGAGGTTTAGGCACTTTCATATGGTTCTAGGGGTTTAGGCATTTTCATAGGATTTTTGGGGTTTAGGCACTTTCATGGGCTAGCGGGGGCATTTTGGAATGTGGGAGTGATTTGTCCTCTTGGCATTGGAAATTAGTTTGTGTCCTATTTCCATAATTGACTCTTATACCATGTCCTTACGATGCCATTGCGGCCGCACCGTGGAGCTGCACAACACGGTGCTGTACATGGGGATGATCAGCCCCACCCCAACAACACCTAATGACATAAACCCAAATAGGGAAAACCAAGTAAAACAGTGAAGCCTTAGAAAGCATGAACCCGATCCACAAGAAACAATAAACATCTACATCCATCACCTCCACCTGCAGCTGCCGCCCACCATACGCCACCAGTACACAACCCACCAAAAAACCACAACAAGCGCAACACACCAAGCCGTACGGCCAGAAGCCGATCCATCCAGCATTGAGACTGGAGGTGAGCCGAGGCCGCCAAAAGAAGAAATGGAGGAGACCCAGGTAGAAGGATTTGAGGGGGGCATATGGGATTTGGCTGGATATACATATACGGGTTTTGTATATCAGGTGTTCGTTACATTTTTGTTTCCCAAATATGTACAACCGTGAATATCCATATCCAAAAGAAGAAATGGAGGAGACCCAGGTAGAAGGATTTGAGGGGGGCATATGGGATTTGGCTGGATATACATATACGGGTTTTGTATATCAGGTGTTCGTTACATTTTTGTTTCCCAAATATGTACAACCGTGAATATCCATATCCCCTGTAGCGGGATAATTTTAGACCCCCCTTCCCCATCTAAATTATATCCGGCATCCACTCTGCCAAAATACCCCTCGTTACCCCACATTATAAAGGGAATTTGGTAAGTACCAAAAAAAAAAAAAATAAAGGGAATTTGGCATAAAAGAAAGGAATTTCAGATGGAATAAAAAAAGGGAAAAATAGGAATTAGTTTTTCATTACGCAAAAATGGGAGGAGTCACATTATAAAAAGAGAACCTGGGAGCTGTTTAAAAAAGAATAATAATAAAGAGAACTTGGGATTAAAAAAAAAGGGGAAATTTCTGAGATAAAAAAACGAATTTCAAACAAAAGGATTTTTCTACGTTGGATAATAAAAAGGATTAGTTTTTCCAAGACCAATTAGAAATTCCATATGGGTTTGGCTCATAACAACCAAGGTCAAAATAGAAATTTCACACATTCAACATTATCCGACACCTCATATGGGCATTGTACAATAACAAAACAAATCAAGTATAACTTTTAATCTCTTCTTCTAAAATAATACCTCTCAAACCATATCCATCTCTATATCCCCTCTTATTATATTCCCTTCCCCCTTACAAAACATATCTTGCAAACAAAAAGGGCCATAGGGGTGTTGCTGTAACTGCTCCAAAAAAATATAGTAATGACATATATAGGGCCGCACAGCACACTTATGCGAGGGGAACATTGCGTTTAGAGCACTGATTATATTTCCCAAATGGGACCAGTTCGTCGTCCTGTGAGGCTGTCTAAGGTAAGGGAAAACTTGATTCCTATCTTGGCTGGTTGCCTGTGTGCTGATCCCGACCAATTCAGGAAGGCTTACAATTCCAAATTAAAACAACACCATCTACAAAATGCAACACATTTCTAACAACACCAGCTATGCAACTCCAGTCCAGCCGCATCACCTTCTAACAACCCATAAGGAATCTCCAATTGAGCACAAAGCTCCTTACTGCTCTGGCCTCTGAGAAGCTTTAACTTTTCACCCTGTGTACATAAAATCCCTTATGCTAACAACATGTTGCATTTTTTTTTTTGATCCTTCGGTAAAAAAAAAAAACTAATTTTTTGATCAACATGCTCAGCGTTCATAGCTTTGTTCCAAAAACTTCTTAGATTCCTTCCCATCCAACTGTAATGGACTGCAGCGGCCAAGGAACTCTTGGTGATTAACTTGATGAAACTTTTCCCTTTGATGTTTTGCAGTCATTATAATTATGATTCCAGGGAAGTACTACTTGGGTAGGACTACGATGACGTTCTGTATTGAGATTTTGGCAGGTGTGCACAAGGTATTACAGAATTTGCATGTGAAAGGGTACTTGTAATGGCTCTATGAGAGGTAACAAAGCAAGGACTTGTTGAGTTGATGTCAGGTTTAGGTTTCTAATCTTTATTCATTTTCAGCATATGTAGATATCTGCTGAAGAGCCTACATTCTGATGTCCTTAATTTCTTAGCAAGTCTCAATCCCTCCTTGCCTTTTAAACTGTTGTTGCTGTTAATGAATAATTGTTCACAATCTGCAAAGATACCCTTTTGGCTTCTTGCAATGGAATGATTTGCAATTTTCTGTATTCATTAGTTGTTTGGCAAACAAGTAACTTGCATTGATCTATCAGTTTTCAACTTAAAATTGCCAATTGCCATATGTTGCAAGAAACGAGAAAAATACCAAAAAGAAAAGGTGAAAATTTGAAAATCAAGGAGTCGTTTCTTTAAATGTGCATATCAAGATGATTGCTTCTAAAACCAGCAAATGTTATGCCCTTTAATCCAAACCTTAAAACAAAATCAGTCCAGAAAATGGGAGAACTTGTAATCTTTCATGGAAGATTCTCCTTTTCTTATCTCAGTCCCAATAAGTTTGATGGAAGTGGTGGAGTACCAGAACTAATGACACCCTCTAGGTGACCAGCAGCAGCTGCTATTGTTCTTGGTACCGCGAGATTGGTGAAGTTATAATCCAAGTTGTTTCCAACATCCACAGAATAACCAACACAGACATAGAAGGCCTTTTGGTAAAATAACCTTGTAGAAAGCACACAGCGACTTTCATCATCTCCAAAACTTCTGCTCCATGTATCTGCATTTCATCATTGCGGTTATCAACCAAATCCAGAAGCATTCCCTCTTCTGCTTTCCTCTTAAATAGACTCAGTAAATGCATGTCTTCCTCGGGTTGAGAACTGTCCAAATTTTTCTGACCACATAAGATTTCCAACAACACTACACCAAAGCTGTAGATATCTACTTTCTTGATGATAAATGAGCTTAACCATTCGGGGGTTAAATAGCCCATCGTTCCCTTGAGTGTTGTTGCAACTTGGCTTCGGTCCTTGTCAATTAGTTTTGACAACCCAAAATCAGATATCTTTGCATTAAAATGTTCATCTCAGAGGATGTTTTGGGGCTTGCTATCCAAGTGATATATTTTTTGCCTGCATTCCTTATGGAGATAGGCTGGTCCCTTCGCTACATCCAAGACAATCTTTTTCCTGGATGCCCACCCAAGAGTGAGTTCTTGATGAAAGATCCATCTATCCAAGGACGCACTAGGCATGCACTCGTAAACTAGAAGCCTCTGCGATTTTCTGAGAAAAATCGAGTTAGTCTCACTAGATTGACATGATGGATGCTGCCTATTGTCTCAAATTCAGCTTAGAATGATTTCTTGATCAGAAAACATCGAGACTTCACTGCTACTTTTGTGCCATTATTGTCCCTTGAAAGACTGACACGAAGCCTCCTTCCCCAAGCTTATTGTTAAAGTCATTGGTCACAGTTTAGAGAATCGAGCAGCAGGCATCCCCGGTACTTTATGGACAGAGAACTCGTCATCAAGTTCCTCTGGTTCTCTTTTCCTTTCGAAAACGAAAACTTAATTAAAGTTGGGTTGCATCTGAGGTTTGGGTTGCTCATAACTTATTTGCTTGAAATTTCCTGTTTCATTGCTGCTTCCCTCAAGACAACCACACTGCCCATTCGAACATATACCGTAGTTGCCAATACCGTACTTCCCACACGCCGTTGGACACCCGCAGTCATCAATACCTGAAGCGAGAAAATCTGCCAAGGTATTCCATTCAGCTCCTGCCCATTTGTAAACCTTCAAATGCCCATCGGGTTCTAGCCTCATGAATTGGGCTGTCAACCCAAGAGGGATATTTTGACCATTGAAGCTTTCGTTTTCAAACGCAACATACTCTTCTTTACTTACCAAAAACAAAATAAAAATAAATACTCTTCTTTTGGAATTCGAAAATTTGAAATTCCTTCTAAAATAGATTGGTAATATACCAACGGTTGATTGGTTCCAAAGTAACTGTTGGTGCAAAAATCCGGGAGTCTTCGGGAAACTGAACTTGTCGATGATGGAACTTGCTTCGAGGCACGTTACTGAGTCGCTTTCCGAAAACAGTATTCGCCCCCACCGTTAGGTGTGCACCGGGTTGATAGCGAATCTGTCCGAGGATACAACGAAGCCCGATCAATTCAATGATCTTCTGCCTGCGTCCGCACAAACGAAGGACAGACAGAATACCGAGTCGAAATAGAATCGAAAGAACCAAGGATTTGCTGGCACCGATTCTGCAGAGTAACGGTACAGCAAAACTAGAAAGCAATCTGTAGTAATTTTGGCAGAGTAACGAGGCTAGAATTCGGATGTGAAATGAAAGTAATTTGGGTGTTATTTATAGGCCCAAAGAGTACCTCTTCACTTAAGGACACGCCCCTTAGTGAATAGACTTGAGTTTGGGTCATAACCCTCCGTTTAGAGTTGTATCCGTACGCGAACTAGTGTCTGAGATCCGCGAGCTAACGAACCGGTATCGATACCCCTGGCAGAGGTATCGATACCTAACCTTCTGTTCGTGAAACAGCCGCTCACGAACCAACCGGTATCGATACACCTATCAGGGGTATCGATACCAACACTCTATGCCGATCCGTTCGCCACGTCAGCGACACCTTACCGCCAAATGGCAATAAGAAAGGGCGCCTCGCGCCGACGTGCTAAGTGCAAAGTGCGCCATCAAAGCGCCACACAGCCCACTGCCACGCTCACCATAGGCGCCACACAGCCCGGGTGCGGGTGCGGGTGCGTATGAGTGTGTTCCATCACTGGCTACGCCAGTAATGTGCGCAACACCATAGGTGCCTTGCTACTTAACATTATGTGAACATTATAGAAATGTTTCCACATATATACAACTCAAACATTTCCTCACTAGCCGATGTGGGACAAAACCAAAACACAACAAAAAAGCTTTCTAAAAGGCACAAGGAATATTTTGATAAAACCCAAATAAAAACCAATTTATTTTGATAATTTCCAACAGTAACCAAACAAGCGTTGGCTGAAGCCAGATGATGATGTGCTAGCTATCAGCCAGATGATGATGTGCCAGCTTTTGCCCTGACACCAACTATTGCCCGATAAGTAATGAGCCCGTGGGGTGATCAAAACATTGCAAAACCGGCGTGTTGTTTCTGTCAAAAAGCACGAGGTTTCCGAGTTCGGTATATCTTAAGCCCCACACGGATTTATTCCAGTAGACCATACCAAAGTTCCATCTGTGTCTTCCAACATCAAATCCCCGTCACCTGCGAATTTCAGTGTCGCGTTAACTTCCACTGGACGGTCCCGCTTAGCAGACCGAACTAGCTGCAGAGTGTTTATTATAGTATAGTTTTCAAAATTGTATATGACGATACCAAAGAAACATGAAGTTTCATTGGAAAAGCAATAGATGCCGGAAATTAACTGTGATTGTATAGGGAAAGGACCGGAGTTTATGTAAACTGTTGGGTGTATACATGTAGTGGATAAATTGGCTACTGGTTGATACTTAAGTGATTGGGCATTGTTCAAATGTGCAGGAAAGATGAAGATGGTGATAATAGCAAGTGAAATGATGAAACACTATAGGGGAGTGGAAATTGAATGTTGTTTGGTTTACCCATTAGCAGATCTTGTTTCTGATAAGAACGTTATGGTCCTTCTGGAAAATGGGAAGAAAGAGACTATAGGGGAGTGAAAATTGAATGTTGTTTGGTTTACCCATTAGCAGCCAAGTTTTGTTAACCTCACTGATCGGCCTCTGTTTTTTACTCGGTTTTGGGAGAGAAACTCATTATTTATCTTGAAGGACACGAAAGGAAATAGGATCTGTTGAGTTTGTGTAGTCTGATTCGGTTTGGCTTGCGCTTACATTACGATAATTGGTGACATAAACTCTAGGTTATAAATACTTGTGTCTTGTTATGCGTAACCGATGTAACTTTTATCTCTTCCATTGATACATATATAGTGGCAAGTTATATAAGCCGTGGGTGCATACATAGTTGGGGATTCACATTCACTTATTACAGGATGCATTTAGTAAGTTAAACAGTAGATAAGCTTGCGGTAGAAAACTAGAAATCACAGTAAATGCACCAGTAAATAAATCTCATTTATCGTCATTAAATGTCATAGCAAATTACAGCCAAGTGAATATTCTGATTAACTTGTAAACCAATTGGTGATTTCCAGGTAGTATAGCAGAGAATATTGTTGGTGCAAGAACCCGGGAGTCTTCGGGAAACTGAACTTGTTGATGATGGAACTTGCTTCGAGGCACGTTACTGAGTCGTTTTCCGAAAACAGTATTCGCCCCCACCGTTTGGTGTGCACCGGGTTGATAGCGAATCTGTCCGAGGATACAACGAAGCCCGATCAATTCAATGATCTTCTGCCTGCGTCCGCACAAACGAAGGACAGACAGAATACCGAGTCGAAATAGAATCGAAAGAACCAAGGAATTGCTGGCACCGTTTCTGCAGAGTAACGGTACAGCAAAACTAGAAAGCAATCTGTAGTAATTTTGGCAGAGTAATGAGGCTAGAATTCGGTGTGTAATGAAAGTAATTTGGGTGTTATAAATAGACCCAAATGTACCCTTTCACTTTAGGACACGCCCTTTAGTGAATAGACTTGAGTTTGGGTTATACCCCTCCGTTTAGAGCTGCACCCGTACACGAACTAGTGTCTGAAATTCGCGAGCTAACGAACCGGTATCGATACCCCTGGAAGAGGTATCGATACCTAACCTTCTGTTCGTGAAACAGCCGCTCATGAACCAACCGGTATCGATACACCTATCAGGGGTATCGATACCAACACTCTATGTCGATCCGTTCGCCACGTCAGTGACACCTTACCGCCAAATGGCAATAAGAAAGGGCGCCTCGCGCTAAGTGCAAAGTGCGCCATCAAAGCGCCACACAGCCCACTGCCACGCTCACGCACGCGCGCACGCGCGCGCGCGCGCGCGGGTGCGGGTGCGGGTGCGTATGAGTGTGTTCCATCACCGGCTACGCCGGTAATGTGAGCGACACCATAGGTGCCTTGCTACTTAACATTATGTGAACATTATAGAAATGTTTCCACATATATACAACTCAAACATTTCCTCACTAGCCAATGTGGGACAAAACCAAAACACAACAAAAAAAGCTTTCTAAAAGGCACAAGGAATATTTTGATAAAACCCAAATAAAAACCCATTTATTTTGATAATTTCCAACAAATATTAGATGAATCTTGAGGAATTTGTGTCATCAAATTGTGTCTAGAAACAGCCCAAAAATAAGCATTTTATTCTAAAACGTTGTATGGAATCTCAAATCTACTTCAACTTATTCTCCATGACATTTCATGTTAAGATCCTAAAAAGTGGCGGACATAAATGTATGCCGTTGGTTAATCATATTCTGATTTTAGAATTAACAATTAAATTTACTGCATTCCTTCGTCCGAATGCCAAACCAAATGATCCATTGGAAAAGCAATCAGTAACTTCATTATGCAATACAGAAATTGATACTCTGAAAGGAAATAGCTGGCAAATTCACAAATGATCAATACTGTAGGTTGCTTGATTGACGTTAACTATGTTCGTATACGTGCTCGAAAACTTTTGTTTTGGCTAAACTTAGTTCCAACAGAAAGGGGAATGGAAAGCTTGTGCAAAAAGATGCAAACGGCACCTAAAAGCAGTAGATATCAGGAAAGGATCCACAACCGAGGCAAATGGAAAAATTGCTGAGTCTGTCGATGTGAATTCAGCTTGGATTCAATTCGACACAACAGAGAAGCCAGGTAAGTTTCTCAAGTTCCTTCTTATTCACCATATCTATGCACATCTATGATTTACATTGATTGCAGTCACAAGTTATTAGTACCAACACATATGGAGAGTCGTGTTGTGATAGAAAAAACTAGTGAACAAGACCTGTTAGCATTGCCAAGAGGGACCAAATTAGTGTCACAACGTGTGTGTCCATTCAAAGAATGATCGACACTCTAAAAGGGGGCATGCCTTAGTTTCATTAGAGGTGCCGGTGCAGTTGGAGATTCCTGCACTTCAACAAAAATCATAGCACTGGATCTCATTGTTTTTAAGAGAACGATGCCAATGGAAAGACCCTATTTCGCTTTGAAGGATTGCCCCAGCCATATGAAAATAAACACGGAGTATGTTAAAAAATGCTGTTGTATATCCATACACAAGCCAATTGCTATTCTTGCAAAGAATTTATAGAGTTTAAGTTACCTTGAATTTCTTCTAACCCATGTTTCTTTTATGATTTGTTCTCTTATAAGTTGCAAAGCATAGAAGAAACTATGTTAGAGTACATCAAATCCACCAAAGAGTAGCAGAAACAATAGGTTTTCAAATCCACTTATTGGCTTAGTCACATAATCCATCAAAATACCTTGCGCTCACGCTCTCAATTCTCGCACTGCGCTCGTGCTGTCAATCCTCACAATCACGATTTTTAGTTGTTTCAGATGTGATTTACTGACGCTTTCACGCTCGCGCTCCTGCTCATGCACATGCAAACAGAATTGTGACTTAGCTTATTTTTTGTGGCTAAATATTTTGTCAAGTAAAGACCACGTCCAAGTACTTTTGAATTTGTTCACCTAAGATGTAGGAAACAACCGAGGATGAAAACAACTAAACGGATATAACATTTCGAACACGAAATTACAACTTTAAAAAATGGAAACTTCCAATAGGACCACTTGTTTTGTCAATGTCATTAACACTCGAATGAATGTTGTTTGCTCTTCTAGAAACTTAACTTCACCTTGGCCCAGATAGGATCGATGCTAATAACGGAGTGTCATCATCGATAGCATCCATATCTTCAGCAGTAGCTGCCATTGTTCTTCTTGCCGGTGCATTTATGAAGCTATACTCCAAATTGTCCGGAACAGTAACCAAGCCCTCCAAGACCTGAACCACCACTGTCATTGAAGGCCGCCTTTGGTAATCACTTTGTAGACACCAGATAGCAACCTTCATCATCTCCACCACTTCTGCTCCATGTAATTGCATATCGGAATTGTACTTATCGACCATATCTGAAAGTCGTCCCTCTTCTCCTTTCCTTTCGAATAAACACAATAAATGCATCTCTTCCTCACGCTGAGACTTATCCAAATTTTTCCGTCCACACAAGATCTCTAAGACCACAACACCGAAGCTATAGACATCTACTTTCTCTGTGATAATTGAGCTCAACCATTCAGGAGCCATGTAGCCAGGGGTTCCCCTCAACGTCGCTACAACTTTACTTTGGTCCTTATCAATTAGTTTTGCCAATCCAAAATCAGAAACTTTTGCCTCAAAGTTTTCATCTAAGAGGATGTTTTGGGGTTTGATATCCAAATGATATATTTTTTGTCGGCAATCCTGATGGAGATAGGCTAATCCCTTGGCTATATCAGCAATGATCTTCCGTCTGGATTCCCACCCAAGAGGGAGATCTTGATGTCTTTTGAATATCCATCTGTCCAAGGATCCGTTGGACATGTATTCGTAAACTAGAAGCCTATTAGATTTTTCAGCACAAAATCCGATCAACTTCACTAGATTGACATGGTGGATGCTGCCTATGGTTTGAACTTCAGCTAAGAATGACTTTTTAATCTGGCCCAAACCATCCAAGCGCTTTACTGCTACTTTGGTGCCATCGATTGATGTCCCCAGAAAGACCGACCCAAATCCTCCTTCCCCAAGCTTATTAATAAAATTGTTAGTCATCGATTTCAAGTCTACATAAGAAAATTTGGTAGGCAACCCGGACACTTGAACAAGAGAGAACTCATCATCTTCTTCAGAGTGTCTTTTATTCAGGAAAATGAAAAGGCGATAGATGACCCAAGGAAATACACCGAACCAAGCAACGAGGCTGTATCCCAGTGTGATTATGTTGTACCATGATTTGCTTTCGATAGAAGTCTTAGGTTTCTGCACTTTAAGAAATATACTCCTCCTGCCAGCTTGATATGGATCCAGGACAAAAGAAAAGGCTTCGAACAATAATAAGCAACCTGTCTTTGATTTATGGTCCACAGCATAGGAAGAAACCGCTTTGCACGAACAATTGCTCAAACAACTCTTCTTGCAATCCTCTACTTCTGTTTTTACATCCCATGTTTTATTCGTATAGTAGAGGTACTTTATTGGGTCGAAACCAAAGTAACTAGTATTCTGAAGCTCTAGAAAGGTATGATATTGCGATTGATCACATGAAATAGGTGTTATGGGGGAGCATCCAAGACTAGGTTGCCTAAAATTTATCTGTTTAAAATTGCGTACTTTACTGTTGGCTTCATCAGGACAACCAACACACTCCCCCTTTGAGCATATTCCATAATTTCCACACATCATGGGGTAAACACAGTCACTGACATCCTCTGTCAGCAGATCAGCCACCACGTCGCAACTATATTCTCGAAACCGGTAAATCTTTAAATGACCATCAGACTCGAGTCTCATGAACTGAGGTCCTAGCACCAAAGGAAGCACGAAATTGTTGAAACTTCCATTCTCGTACTTCAGATGCCGCTCCCCCATTGTACTGGTTTGAAAATAGGTTGTGGTGGGTGTGTTAGTTTCAATGTAAGCACGCAAATATCTACGAGTAAAAAGTAGGGAATATAAACCTTGACTCCAGTTTGATGGTGATATATTGGCGGTGAGCTTTTGCCCAGGAACCAAAGTCTGCCCAACAAGTAAAGAGTCGGTCGGGTGATCAAAAGATTGCCAAACTGTCCCATTGCTCCCATCAAAGAGTACAAGGTTTCCGTCTCCAGTCAAGTTTAAGCTAGAGACAGACTTTCCACTTGTGTTTGTAGACCATACAAAAGTGCCATCCGCGTCTGTCAATACCAAGTCTCCATCCCGAGTGAGTTGCAAGGTTGCGTTTTGTTTCACGGGGCGGTTTCGATTAGCAGACCAGACAAGTTGGGGCCGAAAAAAAGTGAAAGGGCTTCCAGAGGATCTTGGGTTGTGGATGAAAACAGCAAGGAGGCATGCAGTTTGAGTTTTGTCGTTGTTGCAGTAAAAGCCGCAATAAAAATGGTCGCCAGTGCTTAAGATGGGTTTGAAGTTATGTGAACTATAAGGAGTGTCATATGGCGAGGAAGGAGTGTTGATCCATGAAGTAGATATGTTGGCATTGGCTATGAGTGAAGAACTACCACTTGGAGATGCAAAAAACAGTAGAAGAATGGCAGCACAACACAGGCTATCTTGGTCCATCATTAGTTTTTGGCTGATTCTGGGATCAAGAGTCTGAAGAGTCTAGGGGAGGAAACCAAACCAAAGGGCAAACAAGGATATAGTTTTCAAAGATATGCAAGGCCGGCACTGGTGTAAGACTATTGGGTAAATATTAAAATAGTTTGGGAGAAATTTTGAATGTGACCTCATTGAGTGGAATGAAAAACGATATAATTTTTTATTCAATGTGACCTCATTAATTAATACAATATGCGAGGATTGGATTGGATTATAAGGGGGCAGATATGGGTGGGTTCATGAGTTTGTTGAAAGCTGTCACCTGTAATAAAAATAGATGGGTTGAAATGTTTGTTTGGCCAATCAAAACAAGGAATCAACGATGACAGAGGTGAGACCTGAATACCACGGGGAGCCAAATTACCACCATACATATCAGGTAATAATGTTATCTGTTATCCTGTTTGATGCGTAACATATGGTTCTGTTTTTGTTTTCGATTACAGCTCTATCTACAAATACTCGCTTCATTACTTCTGCTTCATATGTCTAATATTTGTCTGTTAATTCCCATTTGCATAATTGCATAAATGCTCTAATTTTCAAAAAATATTCCAGTTTCAATATAACAGGTCTAGATGGAAAAGTGGTTATATGGGATTTGGAGAACCAAGAAGGTTTGTCAGACCTTTTTTAAAACCTTGACATTTATCAACCTTATCCGTGTAGAAGGTGGTTTACAAGCTCGAGCTCATCTGAACCTGGTAGTGAACTGTATTCTGTTGTGAGCAACTGTTGATAATTTTACTCGTTTTACGTACAAAAGAGGGATTGACATCTAGGAGTATCTCATGTACTTTGATGGAAGCACTTGTTGAAAAGAAAAGGATAATGTGACTGCTACCTAGAAGCTAACATTTCAATTTGGTGCGTTTTTACTAGCAATATTTCTTTATGTTGGAAAGTTGGATCTCGGCTGCAGTCCCAATTCAACACTTTGACCCAATTCAACACGGGCCTTGTGAGTTTGTTTCTTCCTCTGCGCTCATGGGTAAGTTTGGGCTAATATATCTTGAATAAGTGCATCCATAAAACTTAAGTTAGTGATGTTCTTCTCAATCAGAAGTAGGAAGCCTTGAAGGAAAATACATATCTTCCTTGAAATTGCATGCTTATTATGGAGAATTTTTTACTTTCAGGAATGCTAAGGTAGTTTAAATCACTTTGTTGCACTACTCTTCAAATAATTTTTGCTTAAAATTGCCCCTTCTTGATCTAATCGTCAATGTTTGTGAACCCTCGTCGTAACAGCCAATTCAGTTAGTGCTTAAGTATATCGTGCATTGTGAGAGATGCGTAACGACATCTATCATCATTAACTGTCATAGCAAATAGGAACAAAGTGAATATTCTAATAAACTTGTAAACCAATTGGTGATTTCCAGGTCGAATACCAGAGAAGAGACTGTTAGATGAATCTTGAGGAATTTGAATTATCAAATTGAGTCCAGAAAAAGCCCAAAAAAATAAGCATTTTATTCTACAACGAGAATAAAATGCTTATTTTAGCTTAGAGTTTAGAATCTCAAATCCACTTCAATTTATTCTCCACTATATGACATTGCAAGTTGTTATAGATTCGACCAAACAAACACACCGCACGCACAAATAAACCGAAACAAAGAACACAAACAATTTTACGTGGTTCCCCAAAATCAGGTACGTCCACGGGAGAGAGCACACTTTTCCCTATGAACAAGAGATTTACAATGGAGGAGATACACTCTCACACTCACACACAACTCACTCTTGTTCACACATACAACTTTTGTCTCTCCACTCTCACACACAGTACACTATCTTTTTAACACTGCCGTGACTTTCTCTCTCTCTTTTTTCCTTATTCATACACGGCTCACACACTGCACTGGCCTTATATAAACAAAGCATGGAACACTAAAGACACATGGAATTTTCGAGATCATCCTGGAGGCAGCATCAATTGCTCTTGGGACTCCACAGGATAGCTGGCCGAACCATGGAAAAACAAACCAAAAATGATTAACTCCTGCCAACTCATTATTGCACCACCAAAACCATATTTATATCCTCCACCGAAGCTTCACAATTCCAATGCAAAACTAATGTTATTTGTTTCTTTTCCTTTTCCAAAGTCCACATTTAACTTGGGAAAAATCCCAACACAAGTTATGAGCATAAAAAGTGGCGGACATAAATGTATGCCGTTCTTTAATCAAATCCAGATTTTTAAATGTTATGAGCTAGGAGTAAGTGTATTTTGTAATTAATCGATCTCTTAACTTTCAGCAGAACTTAGAAATTGCATCGTGAATAGTTCACCGATACAAGTTTTTTAACGATCACTCTACTATCAGGGTTAGCTTACGCGCATTTCAACTAATCCCACTGTTCACTAGCAGAGGACCCAATTAAACATTGACAAAGCTCCGTCTAGACTCATAATAGCACTTGAGAGAGTTTTGAATTAAAAACCTTACCAGGGAGCATACTCCTATGTTGAACACTGAACAGCCCGATGGGTCAAGGGTTAAGTTTAATAAAAAGCTCTTATTTCCGCGAACCTGAATTTGACTGTGTCCCGAAGAGAACTTTTCTGTGATGCTATTACTTGATCTCATTTAGGAAACTTTTCAGAGTATTAGGTAATCAACAAAATATATTAGGAGAAATTTTGAATGTGACCTCTTTGAGTTGAACGAAAAACTAATTAAAAATTGAACATGGGTTGAATCTAGGCCTTCTGTTTACAGTGTGTGAACAGTCGTTTGTTCTTTATAGTGATAATATCAGCAAATCTTCCTATATACGTTGATATTACTCGGTATATTTTGGGTGATGAGCTAGGAGCAAGAGTATTTGGTAATTAATCAATCTTTCTGTGAGAAATTTTGCATGTGATCTCATAGAGTTGAATGAAAAAGTATATAAAAATTGAACAGGAGTTGAATCTATGCCCAACTAGGCATAACCCCCAGTGGCCCCAAGAGTTTGCTGGCAAGTAGAATCGAACCTGAGAACTCAGGTGGAAGGCCACTGGATTGGATACGATTGAGGATGGTGGAATCAAGAACAGTTGAGGAAGATGAGCCCGGATGACTGGCTTACCAAGTTTCAAAATATTTTTAGTTACCACTGAAAGTTCAAAGAAAGACTTAATTTCTGAAGGCCCAAATAAGATGGCAAACAATAGGGAAGATATATAATTTTCGAAGAACCTCCTGATGAGTGCACAAAGTTTGACGATAGATTAAGACGGAGCCACGGAAGAAAATCCAGGTTGGAAGCATTGAAATTAGGAGGAGGTTGGAAAAAGCACGAGAGCACCCATGAAGGACATGATTGGCATTTTCCGTAGAAGGAGGTGCACCATTTGCAAGTTTCCGAGTTGGAAATATTGCGAACAAAGAGGTTGTTTCCGGTTTACAGCCTATCTTGTGCTGCAAGCCAAAGGAAGTGCTTAATACGGGAGCTAGAATTAGCTTTCCATATCCAGCTCCAGTGTTGTGGAGAATAGAGTAGGCCGAGAAGCTTGAAAATTTACCAGAGCTAGTAATTTTCCAAATAACTGTCTTGCTCAGGTACTAGATTAGACAAAGGAATGGGGTAAATCAGATGACTGATTTCAGAAGGGAGAACAAAGGATAGACAATCCAGATTCCAAGTACAGTTAAGCCAGCAATCCTCAACTACCATAAGGTCCTCATTTTTATTAAGGGGACCCTGAATAAAATCACGCAGGCAACCCTTACCCGTCTAATCCTGAAACCAGAAAGAGGTGTTGCTGCCATCTTTGACAAGGATGCTTGAACCTTTGTCAAAGAGATCATTTCCTTACAAAATTCCCCTCCACGTGGTAGAGGGTTTAGAATAGCGGCATGTTGTGCCCACTTAGTATTTACCACGAAGAACGCGAGACCAGAGGAAGTTAGTCTCTGTGTGGAGACACCAATTTAGCTTGGACATTGCAACAGAATTGATGTGCATTGTGCTTCGAAGGCCCAGACCACCTAACGATTTATCTTTGACAATGTCGGGCCAACTAATCAAATGCAATTTTGTATGTTCAGTAGTGGATCCCCATAAAAAAATTCTACTCAATTGGTCAATCTTTTTGGTGACAGCTCTGGGAAGGAGATTGCATTGGATGACAAAGGATGGAATGGTTTCAATAACAGATTTGATAGGCGTAGTTCGACCTGCAAGAGCAAGATGCTTCCGCTTCCAACAGGATAGTCCATGTTGAATGTTCTCCAGTGTATTGAAAGTCGGCATTAGAAGGACGATTGTGAAGGATAGGGCACCCCACGTATCTTCCAAAGGAATGAGCTAGTGAAATGCGAAGGGAATTGGAGAGTTGCCTTCTCAAATCCTCAGGAACATTTTTGGAGAAAATCACCCTGGATTTGTTAAAGCTCACCTTTGCCCAGAGGCTACAATTTTTGGAGGAGGCGTGAGCAAAAAGGACCAAATCATCCGCAAAAAATAGATGCGAGAGCTTGGGACGGCTCTTAGCAGCTTTGATTGGAGTCCGAGATTTGTTCGCACAAGCAAAGGAGATTTGAATGGACAGATATACAATGCACAAAGTAAATAGGTAAGGAGAGAGGGGATCTCCTTGACGAATGCCTCAACTAGGGAAAAAGGAGTCTGAAACATTACCCATGTGAAGAATGACAAAAGACGAAGTGAACACAATGGTCATGATAAGATCAATCCACAGAGTGGGAAAATTGAAAAATGGAGAATTTAGCAAATGATATCCCACTCGATCCTATTGTAGGGTTTTTCCAAATCAAGTTTGATAATCATGCTACCTTTGTGGCCTTTCATGTTATTAAAATGGTGGATAACCTCTTGGACGATGATGACATTGCCCATACCACATCTGCAGGAAGGGAACTCGACTGAAGCGGGCTGACAAAGTCCACCCAGTGGGGGCGGATGTGCTTGGCAAGCAACTTGGTGATCAATTTGAGAATGGTATTGCAAAGACTTATAGGCCATAGATGTCCCACAATTTCAGTCAAATGCCAAGTTTTTTGGAAGAAACTAGGGTGCAACCCATCCTGGTTTCCAGTCAAATGCCAAGTTTTTTGTACTTCATCAAATGCATTATCAGAGTATATATTGACAACACCCACATAATTGCAAATCTTCTGCACCTTGACTGATTCCCGAACATCTAATCCATAACAACCCATAATGATTTTGGAAAATTGGGAATATCTTATTCAGATGTGTCTCATGGACCAGAAAAAACTACTCATCCACAGCACTAAAGAAAAAATAAAAAAATGGTAGCGACAAACTATTATCCCACTATTTGAATAGTTGTGCCTAAAGTGCTCACAAAATTCTTGAGAGAGATGTTCATTTTTTACGCAAAAGGCATAAGCACTAATGCTAAAAGAGAGATTATTCATTCCCATAGAACATGGCTCGAATTTGGTCGATGGAAGTTACTCGACCCTAGTTGTTTCGCCAAGAGTATTCAGCCCAAACTTACCCATGAGACCAGAGGAAGGAAAACAAACCCCCGAGGCTGGTGTTGGATTGGGCCAAAGTGCAAAATACTTTCTAGTGAAGATTGGGTCGCGTTTCTTACAAATTTCTAGAAACTTGATTAGAGTTTGATATCTTTTGAAATTTATGAAAAGTTTCATTAAGATAGGAAGAAGAAGGCTTACCTTTTCCAATTTGAATCAGTTCCATATCTTATAATTTATGAAAAGTTTCATTTGTAACTTCTTTGGTTCTAGATTTTTGGATAATCAACTTTTGCTTTCACCACTAAAAACAACCACTATATAACTGGGCAATTGTGAACTATGCATTTGGGCATAAGCCGAGTGTGTCTGTGTGTGAGCACGAACGCGAGATGAAAGTATCTTTCAAATATATCTCAAATCTCAAATCACTAAAATTTGCGAGAGCGAGGATGGAGAGCAGGTTCGGAGGGTCTTACTAAAGAATTTCTCCATCCGCCCCAAAAAAGTTTCGTCCATCTTTCCTTTTTCAGATATCCCAAAATCCTCGTCCATTTTGACTAGTCTAGAGTGAAACGTTAAACTATTTCCTCATTTACCCCTCATCTTATATTCAAATTCAAATAAAAAAAAGTGGAGGGAAAACAATCATGTCTTTTAAAAAGTATTAATTTTATTCCCTTAAAAAGTTGGATTTTCAAAGTAGGACCAAAATGTGGGACAGAGAGAGTATGTAACTAAGCAGCAACAATGCTCGTGGACTTCCATCGAGCAATGCCACTCCTTATTCAAGCACAGGAATGGCTTCATTGAACATGACAGCTTGTATACTTTTACCTTGCTATATTTAGGGGAATATGCTGTCATCATCGTGCGAAGTTGGGAATGATAAGAAATTTTAGAATTTGAATCAAAATAGTGCTACCATGGACGAAATAAATTGTTTCTATGTAGTTTGGAGGTTTACGTACCTATTTGTCCATTAAAATGACTCCACTTGCGAGCTAGTTTACTCTCAAATTTCTCACCAAACCATAGCTTTTCTCCCATTGCCCTTGTTCTTGAATCTGGCAGTGAGAGTGCTCAGGGGATTGTCTTATAAAGATTGTGTTTTGGGAGGTAGTAATTCTGTAGCAAGAGCCAATTTCCATTTGGCTCATCCGATTTTGTGGAATTGAACATTGTGTGTGCAAAAAGTTTTCCCATTCCGAATATATTCATCAGCATATGTATGCGCGGAAGTTTTGTTCGGTCAGAACTCTATTTCTGTTGTATGATTTCTTTGTCTAGCCCTAGATTGCAATTTCTAATTCATTTTTTTGGTAGTAACTAGAGCTTCGAATCTGTATAACTGAACGCATGCATCATACATACAAACATTTTATTTGGAATCTGTATGAAGAAACGGTGATTATCTTTTTCCACTGACCTGATAGGGAAATTAGATTCTTTTGTTTGGCATTTGAATGGAGTAAGCTTGTTTTGTGTGGATTTGTCAGTTAAGCTAATTATTCTTTGTGACTTGTTAAAATTTAGGTGTCATTGGGTATTGTTTGGCATCGATCTATCAAATCTGGGAGTTTTCTATCTCGATGCACTTCGTGGTGCAATCCATCTGAACCTTAAACTCATATTTAGCATGTAAGTTCGTTAAATTTTGATCGGACTAGAGCTTTTTGATGCTTGGAGGAGCTGCACAATCTCCTGAACATACATGGATTTATGTTTTACTTGAAACAATATCTTTGTTTGCATACAAGTTGTGTGACTTAATAGTTAAATAGCTAATTAATCTGAAAATTTGAAGTTGCCTAAGGGAATTGCCTTTGAGAGACACGATTAAGTAAACCGTAAACGACACGATTTAAAAGGCACTGCACGACACACGATTAAGTAAACGCACCGGCATAACAAAAAAAGCATGGCACGGCTGATGTGTCTTGAATAAGTGCATTCATAAACCTAGCTTACTTATGTTAGTGACGTTCCTCTCAATCAGCAGTAGGAAACCTTCTGGGAAATCCAATTTTATTCAAAATTGCAAACTAAGCATGGGTATTTTAAATCACTTTGTGAACCCTCTTGAAATCATTTTGGCTTCATCTTACCTTTCTGGATCGATTGATAATGTTTTGAACCCTCTTCAGCAACAGACAATTCAAGGCCTAAAGTCTTCTGCTAATTTTTTTTTGAACTGCAAGACATAAAGTCTTCTGCTAATTCAGTTTCACTTTTTTGTGCTTTTAGACAATAACAGTCGACAAGAATGATATTGTGCCATTGTACCTCGTTACTTTGATTTTTGAAAAAAAAGAAGTGAATTGTCATAGCAAATTACAGCAAATTGAATAATTTGATCAACTTATTAAATTAATTAGTGATTTCCAGATGGAATACCAGAGAATATTGGATGCATCTTTAGAATTTTTTTATTTTTTTGTATCAAATGGTGTCAAGAAATAGCCCAAACTAAGCATTTTATTTACCAACCTTAGTTTGGAATTTAGAATCTTAAATCCACTTCATCTTATTCTCCAGTGTGACATTTCATGTGAAGACCATAAAAAGTGGCAGATATAATTTATGCCGTTTGTTAACTGCATCCAGCTTTTCAGAATTACACAATTAAATTTACTGCTTTCCTTCGCCCGAATGCCAAACCAAATGATCCATCACCAAAGCAATCAATAAGTCCATTATGCAATATAGAAATTGATACTCTGAAAGGTAATAGCTGACAAATTGACAAATGATCAATACTGTACGTTGCTTGACTCACTTTAACTATTTTCGTATACTTACATGAAAAGTTTTGTTTTCCCTAAACTTAGTTCCAACAGAAAGGGGAATGAAAAGCTTCTGCAAAAAGATGCAAACTGGTCCCTAGAAGCATGCAGTTGATATCAGGAGAGGATCCACAGTGGAGGCAAAAGGAAAATTGCAGTTGATATCAGGAGAGGATCCACGAGTTCTTGCTGAGTCCGTCGAATCGAATTCAGCTTGTTTCTCAAGTTCCTTCTTATTCATCCATATCTATGATTTACATTGATGGGGTAGCAGTCACAAGCTATTAGTACCAACTACCAACACATAAGTAGAGCCGTGTTGAGATAGAGAAAACTAGTGAACAAAGTCTGTTGGCATTGTCAAGAGGGACCAAATTAGTGTCACAACATGTGTGTCCATTCAAAGTACGATGGACACTCTAAAAAAGGGGCATGCCTTAGTTTCTTTAGAGGTGCCGGTGCAGTTGGAGATTCCTGCACCTCAACAAAAATCATAGCCTTGGATCTCATTGTTTTTAAGAGAACGACGTCAAATAGAATCACCCCATTTCTCTTTGAAGGATTACCCCAGCCATATGAAAATATACACGGAGTATGTTAAAAAATGTTGTTGTACATGCATACACAGGCCAATTGCTATTCTTGCACAGCAAAGAACGTATAACCCATGATTCTTTTATGATTTGCTCTCTTGCAAGTTGCTAGACATTAGTTGCCAAGCATAGAAGAAACTTTATATTAGAGTATATCAAACCCACCAAATAGTGGTAGATACAATAGGTTTTCAAAGCTATTAGTCACATTATACTTTAAAATGCCCTGAGCTCGAGCTCTCAATCCTCGCACTGAGCTGGTGCTGTCAATCCTCACATTTGAAATTTGTAGTTGTTTCAGACGTGACTCACAAATGCTTTCATGCTCGTGCTCACGCTCATGCATATGCACGCGGAATATGTCACTCAGCTTATTGGGTTGCTATATATTTGCATCAAGTAATGACCAAGTTCAAGTACTTTTGAACTTGTTCACCTAGAAAGTAGGAAACAACAGAGGGTGAAAACAAGTAAATGGACAACACATTTCGAACACGAAAGTACAACTTAAAAAAAGAAAGTTAGATAGGACTACTTATTTTGTCAATGTCAACAATGCTCGAATGAATATTGTTTGCTGTTCTTGAAACTTGCCTTCACCTTGGCCCTGATAGAACCGATGCTAATAACGGAGTGCCATCATCGATAGCATCCATATCTTCAGCAGTAGCTGCAATTGTTCTTCTTGCCGGTGCATTTATGAAGTTATACTCCAAATTGTCTGGAATAGTAACCAAGCCCTCCAAGACCTGAACCACCATTGTCATTGAAGGCCGCCTCTGGTAATCACTTTGTAGACACCAGATAGCAATCTTCATCAGCTCCACCACCTCTGCTCCATGTAATTGCATATCGACATTGTACTTATCGACCATATCCAAAAGTTGTCCCTTTTCTCCTTTCCTTTCGAATAAACGCAATAAATGCATCTCTTCCTCAGGTTGAGATCTATCCAAATTTTTTCTTCCACACATCATCTCTAAGACCACGACCCCAAAGCTGTACACATCTACTTTATCTGTGATAATTGAGCTCAACCATTCAGGAGCCATGTAGCCAGGGGTTCCCCTCAAAGTCGCTACAACTTTGCTTTGGTCCTTATCAATTAACTTTGCCAATCCAAAATCAGAAACTTTGGCCTCAAAGTTTTCATCTAAGAGGATGTTTTGGGGTTTGATATCCAAATGATATATTTTCTGACGGCATTCCTCATGAAGATAGGCTAGTCCCTTGGCTATATCAGCAATGATCTTCCTTCTGGATTCCCACCCCAGAGGGAGGTCTTGACGTCTTTTGAATATCCATCTGTCCAAGGACCCGTTGGACATGTATTCATAAACTAGAAGCCTATTAGAGTTTTCAGCACAAAATCCGATCAACCTCACTAAATTGACATGGTGGATGCTGCCTATGGTTTGAACTTCAGCTAAGAATGACTTTTTAATTTGACCCAAACCATTCAAGCGCTTCACTGCTATTTTGCTGCCATCGATTGATGTCCCCAGGAAAACTAAACCAAATCCTCCTTCCCCAAGCTTATTACTAAAATTGTTAGTCATTGATTTCAAGTCTTCATAAGAAAATCTGGTAGGCAACCCGGACACTTGAACTAGAGAGATCTCGACATCTTCTTCAGAGTGTTTTTTATTAAGGAAAATGAAAATGCGGTAGATGACCCAAGGAAATACACCAAACCAAGCTACGAGGCTAGATCCCAATGTGATTATGTTGTACCATGATTTGCTTTCGCTAGGAATCCAAGGTTTCTGCACTTTAAGAAATACAGTACTCCTATTACTAGAATCTGGATCTACGACAAAAGAAAAGGCTTCAAACAATAATAAGCAATATGGATTTGAATAATAGGCCTCAACAAGGGATAGCACCGCTTTGCATGAACAATTGTTCAAACAACTCTTCTTGCAATCCTCTACTTTTGTTTTTAGATCCAATGGTGTGTAATTCCCGTAGTAGTAGTCATTGTCTAGTGGGTTGAAACCAAAGTAACTAGTACCCTGAAGCTCTAGAAAGGTATGATATTGTGATTGATCACAAGAAATAGGTGTTACGGGGGAGCATCCGAGATTAGGTTGCCTAAAATTTCTGTGTCTGAAATTGGCTCCTTTACTATTGGCTTCACCCGGACAACCACCACACCCCCCCTTTGAGCATATTCCATATTTTTCACATGCCATTGGGTAACCACACTCACCGATGGTCTCTGTCAACAGATCAACAACCACCTTCCAAAGATATCCGTTAAACTCATAAACCCTTAAATGACCATCAGACTCCAATCTCATGAACTGAGGTACTTACACAAAAGGAATTGTGAAGAAATTGAAACTTCCATTTTCATACTTTAGATACCCCTCCCCTCTTATACTGTGTGAAAAATAGGATGTGGGTGTGTTAGTTTCAATGTAAGCACGCAAATGACTACGAGTAAAAAGTAGTGAATATAAACCTTGACTCCAGTTTGATGGTGATATATTGGCGATGAGCTTTCGCCCACGAACCAAAGTCTGACCTACAAGTAAAGAATCGGTGGGGTGATCAAAAGATTGCCAAACCGTCCCGTTGTTCCCATCAAAGAGGACGAGATTTCCATGTTTAGTCAAGTTTAAGCCAGAGACCGACTTTCCACTTGTATTTGTAGACCATACAAAAGTGCCATCCGCGTCTGCCAATACCAAGTCTCCGTCCCAAGTGAGTTGCAAGGTAGCGTTTTGTTTCACGGGGTGGTTTCGATTAGCGGACCAGACAACTCGCGGTTCAGAAATCTCGGAAGTGTTTCTGAAGGATCGACTGTGGATGACAACAGCAAGGAGGCATGCGGTTTCAGTATCGTTGCCGTCGCAGTAAAAGCCGCAAGAGAAATGCTGGCCAGTGCTTAAGATGGGGTTGAATACGAATTTGGGTCTATTCATCAAAGGAGTGATCGATGCGGGGGACTCAATAGTGGACTCACTGGTATGGTTGGCATTGGGTATGTGTGAAGAAACAACTGTAGATGCAAAAAACAGTAGAAGAATGGCACCACAACACAGGCTATGTTGATCCATCATTAGCTTTTGGCTGATTCAGGGATCTTGAGTCTCAAGAGTACTCGAGGGGAGGAAACCAAACCCAAGGTCAAACAAGGATATGTGAAAGAATTGTTCAACGATATGCAAGGCCGGTGTCGCAAGAGTATTGGGTAATTAAGAAAATATTTTGGGAGAAATTTTAAATGTGTCGTCATTGATCAGTTGAATGAAACACTATATTAAAATAGAACATGGGTTGAAAGTTCCTGTGAGTGAGAGAGTGGGTAGGACCTAGTGTTCCCCTTGTGGGGGATGACCTCATGCATGAGGTGTAAGGCATTCTTCCTTTTGCTATATGTATGTACTGTTGGAAATTATCAAAATAAATTGGTTTTTATTTGGGTTTTATCAAAATATTCCTTGTGCCTTTTAGAAAGTTTTTTTGTTGTGTTTTGGTTTTGTCCCACATCGGCTAGTGAGGAAATGTTTGAGTTGTATATATGTGGAAACATTTCTATAATGTTCACATAATGCTAAGTAGCAAGGCACCTATGGTGTTGCGCACATTACCGGCGTAGCCGGTGATGGAACACACTCATACGCACCCGCACCCGCCCGCGTGCGTGAGCGTGGCAGTGGGCTGTGTGGCGCTTTGATGGCGCACTTTGCACGTCGGCGCGAGGCGCCTTGTAGGCGCCCTTTCTTATTGCCACTTGGCGGTAAGGTGTTGCTGACGTGGCATATGGGTTGGAACGAATGGGTATCGATACTACATACAGGTGTATCGATACCGGTTGGTTCGTGAGCGGCTGTTTCACGAACAGAAGGTTAGGTATCGATACCTCTGCCAGGGGTATCGATACCGGTTCGTTAGCTCGCGGATTTCAGGCACAAGTTCGCGTACGGATGCAACTCTAAACGGAGGGTTATGACCCAAACTCAAGCCTATTCACTAAGGGGCGTGTCCTTAAGTGAAGAGATACTTTTGGGCCTATAAATAACACCCAGATTTACATTCATTTGGATGATCAACACCGAATTCTAGCCTCGTTACTCTGCCAAAATTACTACAGATTGCTTTCTAGTTTTGCTGTACCGTTACTCTGCAGAAACGGTGCCAGCAATTCCTTGGTTCTTTCGATTCTATTTCGACTCGGTATTCTGTCTGTCCTTCGTTTGTGCGGACGCAGGCAGAAGATCATTGAATTGATCGGGCTTCGTTGTAACCTCGAACAGATTCGCTATCAACCCGGTGCACACCAAACGGTGGGGGTGAATACTGTTTTCGAAAAGCGACTCAGTAACGTGCCTCGAAGCAAGTTCCATCATCAACAAGTTCAGTTTCCCGAAGACTCCCGGATTCTTGCACCAACAATCGAAAACAGTATTCCGGGATGGCGTCAACTTCAAGGTCTCTGCGACAAATGACACAGGATATCATGAAATTGGACAAGTTTGATGGAGGGAATTTCAGGCGTTGGGAAAAGAAGATGCACTTCATGCTCACGACGCTGAATGTCGTGTATGTTCTCACTGCACCGTATCCGGAGGAGAAAGAAGATGAGACTTTGGAGGAGACACGGGTGAGGATGAAGTTCGAGAATGATGACTACATCTGCAAGGGGCATATTCTGAATGCACTCTCGGACGCACTGTTCGACGTGTATTCGAATACGGAGACGGCAAAGGAAATGTGGGATTCATTGGAGGGCCGCTATTTGACTGAGGATGCAACAAGCAAGAAGTTTCTGGTCAGTCAATTTATGAGTTATAAAATGGTAGACAACAAGTCTGTGATTGATCAGTTGCATGATATTCAGCATATTCTGAACCAGTTTAAGATTAAGAACATGAACATGGATGAATCGATCGTGGTGTCTTCTGTGATCGATAAACTTCCTCCTTCCTGGAAAGACTATAAGAAAAGTCTTAAGCACCAAACCGAGGAACTTACGCTAGAGCAATTGGCTGTTCATCTCACTGTGGAGGAACAGACAAGGCGTCAAGAGAAGGAAGAACTTGGGGCTGGTACCTCTAAAGTTCATGTGGTGGAAGAAGGAAAAGGTTCCAACAAGGGTAAACATAAGAAACAAAAGGTCCGCCGCGACTACGACCGGGGCGATGACCCGAAAGGGAAAAAGCCAAAGGTTGAGTGTTGGCGTTGTGGTCAACCGGGGCACTTCAAAAAGGATTGCAAGTCTAAGAAGAAGAAGGATCCACAGGCATCGGGTCCAAAGGGTAAATTTCTGGCTGTTGTGTCCGAAATTAACATGGTTGGGGATGCCGGAAACTGGTGGATGGACTCAGGGGCTACAAAGCATGTTTGTATTGATAAGAGGTTCTTCACCGACTATGAAGTGGTTGATGATGGTTCGTTTCTCTACATGGGGAATTCGTCTACCGCTCCTATCAAAGGCAAGGGCAAAGTGGATTTGGAGTTCACTTCTGGAAATGTTTTGACTTTGACTGATGTTTACCATGTACCCGAAGTTAGGAAAAATCTTGTATCTGGTAGCCTGCTTGATAAGCATGGCTTTAGGCTAGTGTTTGAGGCGAACAAATTTGTTCTGTCTAAGAATGGCACATTTGTTGGAAAAGGCTATGTTTGTGAGGGGATGTACAAACTCAACGTTAATAACACATTCACAGTTTCTGCTTACTTGCTTGATTCTCTTTCTTTATGGCATAATCGTTTAGGACATGTTAATACTAGGAAAATGGATATGATGGTTAAATTAGATTTAATTCCTAAGTATGATGTTGATATGGTTGATAAATGCAATGTATGTTCACTTACTAAAATCACTAGAGTTCCATTTCCTAAACTTGTTAGAACTACAACTTTGTTAGAACTTGTTCATAGTGATGTATGTGACATGCATAGCACCCCTACTAGAGGAGGCAAGCAATACTTTGTTACTTTTATAGATGATTTTTCCAAGTATTGTCATGTTTATTTGCTGCACTCAAAAGATGAGGTTCTAGAAAAGTTTATCACTTTCAAAACTGAAGTTGAAAATCAATGTGGAAAAACAATAAAGCGTTTAAGGTCTGATAGGGGTGGTGAATATTATTTTCCTGATTACTGTGAGTCGGTAGGCATAATTCATGAGAAAACAGCACCATATACTCCACAACAAAATGGAGTGGCTGAACGGAAAAATCGGACTTTAACAGAGATGGTTAATGCTATGCTTAGCAATTCAGGTTTAGGCACTGGTTTGTGGGGCGAAGCCATACTTACCGCTGCTTACATTTTGAATAGGGTACCTCTCAAGAAGTCACAAATAACTCCATATGAGTTATGGAAAAAGAAGAAACCTAACCTAAGTTATTTTAAAACTTGGGGTTGTAGAGCAATTGTGAGATTGCCGAAACCCAAAAGAAAGAAATTGGGTGAAAAAGGAATTGAATGCATATTCCTTGGTTATGCTTTACATAGTAAGGCGTATAGGTTTCTTGTTTCCGAGCCAAATGATTCGTATGGAGTTAATACCATAATTGAATCAAGGGATGCTGTGTTTTATGAAAATAGGTTTGTTCCTATTCCGAAAGAGGTTAATGAAGAGAATGAACCAATCTCTTATGGGCCTGAAACAGAGGTAGAACCTACGGAACAGGGCGAACTTAGGAGAAGTAAAAGGGCTCGAGTTGCGAAGTCCTTTGGTCCTGACTTTATAGTGTACCTAGTTGAAGGAACTAGAGACACTACTTGTAATCATACTATGGTTTCATATCATGTGGAATCGGATACCTTGACCTTTGGGGAGGCTATGAAATCGCAAGATTGTGCTTTCTGGAAAGAAGCAATCCAAGATGAAATGGATTCTATCATGGGTCATGATACATGGATTCTTGCTGATTTGCCACCAGGTTCCAAGGCCATTGGTTGTAAATGGATTTTCAAGAAGAAAATGAAAGTTGATGGCACGATAGACAAGTTTAAGGCACGGTTGGTTGCCAAGGGCTTTACACAAAAGGAAGGTATTGATTACTTCGATACCTATGCACCGGTAGCAAGGATCTCTACTATTAGAGTTCTTCTTGTCATAGCTTCGATACATAAACTTCATATTCACCAAATGGATGTAAAGACTGCATTTTTGAATGGTGAATTGGATGAAGAAATTTATATGAAGCAACCGGAAGGGTTTGTTGTGCAAGGACAAGAACACAAAGTATGCAAACTTGTTAAGTCTCCGTACGGACTTAAACAAGCACCTAAACAGTGGCATGAGAAGTTTGATAAGGTAATTGTATCAAACGGGTTTAGGATACACCAATCAGATAAATGTGTTTATAGCAAATTTACTGAAAATCGAGGTGTAATCGTGTGTTTGTATGTGGATGATATGCTTATCTTTGGGACTGATTTAGATAGCATACAAAGCACAAAGGATATGCTTTCATCGAGTTTTAGCATGAAAGATATGGGTGTAGCTGATGTAATTCTAGGAATTAGAATTACTAGGCAAGGAGGAAACATAGTTCTTTCTCAATCTCATTATATTGAGAAGATACTAAAGAAGTTTAATCACATTGATTGTACTCCGATTTCTACGCCTTATGATCCACATATAAAGCTGTATCCTAATACAGGTAGAGCAGTGTCACAACTAGATTATTCTAGAGTGATAGGAAGCTTGATGTATGCAATGACATCTACTCGGCCGGACATTGCTTACGCGGTGGGTAAACTGAGTAGGTATACGCATAACCCGAGTGATATTCATTGGAATGCGGTTAATCGGATTTTGAGGTATTTAAAGAAAACTATAGATTATGGGATAGTCTATAGTGGGTATCCATCGGTTCTAGAAAGATACACGGATGCTAGCTGGATAGCCGAGAATGAAGATCACTTGTCAACAAGTGGATGGGTCTTCACTCTTGGTGGTGGTGCAGTTTCTTGGGGTTCAAAGAAACAGAGCATAATTACAGACTCGACTATGGCAGCCGAGTTTGTGGCACTAGCATCGGGTAGCAAAGAGGCTGAGTGGCTAAGGAGTATGTTATGGGAGATACCCATGTGGCCAAAACCTATGCCATCAATATCTTTGCATTGTGATAGTCAGTCGGCACTGTCACGGGCTTACAGCCAGGTATATAATGGGAAATCCAGGCATATAGGACTTCGACATAGCTATGTGAGGAATTTGATAACCGATGGGGTGATAACCATTGATTATGTCAAGTCAGGTCAAAACCTGGCGGATCCTTTAACAAAAGGTCTTGCAAGAGATTTGGTGTGGAAAACATCACAGGGGATGGGACTTAAGCCCACTAAAATATAATCACTCTTGGTGGAAACTCGACCCAACGCTTGTTAAGCTTCAAGTCCTTGGGTTCAATGAGCAAACTACACCATAAGTCGTGATGGCAAGCATTTACCGGTTACACCCATCCTATGGTAAAGTGTTTGGTACCTGTAATTTAAAGGAGGAGGTGAGCTACTTAGCTCTTAATAGACTTCTAACGGTTTAGTTAGGCGGATGCTGTCGTTACAGGGGCATTCTTAAGTCTACCTATATGAGTGTGAGGGTGGTGCCGCCTTCTATAGGTTCACGGGCTAGAACTTTAGAGCACTCACGAAATAGGATATAGACACACGGCCAATCCACGTGTCGGCAATTTTGAATACATGAGTCAGGCAAGATGCGTGCGTGAAACGTGTCCGGTTGGTCATTATAGGATCGCTGGTTAAAAGACAAGTCTACCATGCGTTCCGACTAACTTTGATGTGTTTCACTAGGTGATGGTTAAAATCGTGAGATACCTTCATTGATGCACAAGTCTTTTCAAAGGAACCAAGGCTTCATCTTTATTTTGAAAATGGTGGGGGATTGTTGGAAATTATCAAAATAAATTGGTTTTTATTTGGGTTTTATCAAAATATTCATTGTGCCTTCTAGAAAGTTTTTTTGTTGTGTTTTGGTTTTGTCCCACATCGGCTAGTGAGGAAATGTTTGAGTTGTATATATGTGGAAACATTTCTATAATGTTCACATAATGCTAAGTAGCAAGGCACCTATGGTGTTGCGCACATTACCGGCGTAGCCGGTGATGGAACACACTCATACGCACCCGCACCCGCCCGCGTGCGTGAGCGTGGCAGTGGGCTGTGTGGCGCTTTGATGGCGCACTTTGCACGTCGGCGCGAGGCGCCTTGTAGGCGCCCTTTCTTATTGCCACTTGGCGGTAAGGTGTTGCTGACGTGGCGTATGGGTTGGAACGAATGGGTATCGATACTACATACAGGTGTATCGATACCGGTTGGTTCGTGAGCGGCTGTTTCACGAACAGAAGGTTAGGTATCGATACCTCTGCCAGGGGTATCGATACCGGTTCGTTAGCTCGCGGATTTCAGGCACAAGTTCGCGTACGGATGCAACTCTAAACGGAGGGTTATGACCCAAACTCAAGCCTATTCACTAAGGGGCGTGTCCTTAAGTGAAGAGGTACTTTTGGGCCTATAAATAACACCCAGATTTACATTCATTTGGATGATCAACACCGAATTCTAGCCTCGTTACTCTGCCAAAATTACTACAGATTGCTTTCTAGTTTTGCTGTACCGTTACTCTGCAGAAACGGTGCCAGCAATTCCTTGGTTCTTTCGATTCTATTTCGACTCGGTATTCTGTCTGTCCTTCGTTTGTGCGGACGCAGGCAGAAGATCATTGAATTGATCGGGCTTCGTTGTAACCTCGAACAGATTCGCTATCAACCCGGTGCACACCAAACGGTGGGGGCGAATACTGTTTTCGGAAAGCGACTCAATAACGTGCCTCGAAGCAAGTTCCATCATCAACAAGTTCAGTTTCCCGAAGACTCTCGGATTTTTGCACCAACATGTACTAGCAGGAAACCCGTTCTATGCACGTACGGGACGAATTCAAGTACACACAATTAGTTTAAATTGTCAAATTTCACAAATTATTCAACACCTCTACAAAAATAAAATAAAATAAATAAATTTCAATTTAACAAAATATCTAAAAAGTAACCTCACAAAGCAAGTTCATTCAAAATACTTCAATGCTCATCTACTATTATTCGGCATTTTTAATTGAATGGACAATAACATATTCTATATAGTGGACAGTCACCATAAGTTAATTAAATAACCGAGACAACATGTGAGTTATCTTCCTGTCGTGAGCAATTTGGTTGAGAGAATAACACTTTGTAGTCCTTCA
Organism: Vaccinium darrowii; assembly: GCA_020921065.1. Lineage (NCBI taxonomy): Eukaryota > Viridiplantae > Streptophyta > Magnoliopsida > Ericales > Ericaceae > Vaccinium > Vaccinium darrowii. The sequence continues at coordinate 19,388,174 of CM037154.1, read as the reverse complement.
TAATCTCATTGATGAGGTTGTTCTGGGCAATTTCAAGAAGGAGACTTGACGATCAAAAGGATGTCTGAGGATATTGAAAATTTTAAATTCTTGAACTTTCTCATTTTTCTGGTATGTACAGGATTGGGATTTGTTTTGGATAAGTTTGCAATGTCAAAGAGGAGATTAGAATTATAATAAGTAATCGGAATGCCAATATATATAAAGCCGAAGAAGAAGCAAGAGGAATAACAAAATTCCTTGTAGTTTTACTTCAAAGCCAAAGAAGAATCAATTTTGCATAAAACTTGATAATCAGATTAATATTGATCCCGTGTTGCTCACCTAGACCACCCTAGCTTGGTTACTATAATCTAAAAGCTACTTCAGGAAATATCACACCAAAAAATCTAATCTGATAAACGCTCTACTTACCATTATTGCACTCATACACGCAGTGAACTTTTCTACAAAATCAAGATATGTAAACCTTATCGGCAGAGTCAAACAACGACGATGACAAAGTGATTACTAATAAAAAAATTAACTCAATTAGATTAATTACTAAATAAGAAACAACCATATGCAATTATAAGAAATAAGTAATTGAAACAAAACTCCCTGTATTCCACAATAGAGTAGTTTCTCACCATTTCACAACCACGCGCATTGAAGGCAGTGTCCTCACATAGGCCCGAGGGTAGATAATTACCTGCAGACATGAAAAATATATATAAATTAAAAATAATAGAGAACAAAAATTGAGGAAACATATTTCTTTTTTTTTTTGGCCTATTAAACTGAAGAATAATAAATCTACTAAATTCAAAATTTTGATAGAGGTTTGGTACTAATTCTCTAGAACATGCTGCTTATATGTTGAAATCTCATCTTCCACTACCACAGGTTTTTGATATGCTGAAACCTCATCTACATGCCCAACACTTGAATTAGATAATCAATTACTTATCCATGAATACCGTGTACAACTAAATCATCATATATACTACCCGCGTAGCTAGACATATAAAAAGGAAAGCAATGTTTGTTTAAAAAATAAAAAAGAACTGTACTCATATGGGGTTTCACAGAAATTTAAAAGACTCAAAATAAAGAGAAAATTAACCCATATATTTGGCTTTGGATAAACTTCATCTCATTTATGGGAAGTTTTTAACAAAAAGAAAAAGAAAAAGAAAAAACCAAGCTAGAACATTTTATTCTTATTCAAACAACTATAGACTATAAGTGGTAGAAGTCCCAGAATATTTCCGCTATGATCGACTATCTAATATAACTAAATAAGACTAAAAAAAGTAAGCACTTACTCCGCATATGTTTTAGTAAAAATGAACAAAAAAGTGGTGCACCATAAAAAGGTATATAAGAATAAAAAGAAAACATTAATTCTAAAATACAATGAGTGAAAGACGATCAAACCTCTCCTGAAACGTACCCCATCATGCTTTTATGGTACTACCAATGCTAAATGCCGCTTTGAAGAGGAGTAGAGCACCCATAGCCAATTAATTGCATTATATTGTTTCAATCCTAGGTAAACAAAAAAGGGAGTGAAATTTTCGATCACTGCTATTTTAGAAGAAATACAACAATCATCAAATAATATTAACAGGGTATAAATGAAGACAACTACAAACTAATAAAATTAAAGAGAATTGACCAAAGAAATTTGAAGTAATAGGAATGGGTCAATTTCAATTGTGGTGTACTTGTATTGATTCGTATATGTATGAATTCAATTACAATATGGTATATATCTTCTCCTTTAGAGCAACTCCAACACTGCTAGGCAGAGTAGAGAGCCAAAACTATTAAAAAAGTACAAATTCTATTTTGCCTATTCACTTTTTCACACTACATTCCAACACTACTCTCTACTCGGCTAATAAGAGAGGCGAGGGGAGCCGGCTAGCTACATGTAGCTAGTGGAAATGAAAAAATGTAAAATAGCTTGTGGAATAGAGAGCCTGTTGGGGTGAAAAAAGTGCTCTGGACTAGCTATTAAAGCTAACAGGCTCCATTTGTTGAGCCTCTTGGAGATGCTCTAAGATGCGTAAATTAATCATGGACTCTAGGAAATTAACTTGTCAACATTTCCTATCTTAGTATAATTAATCAATCATAGATTCCACCTATGATACTTCCATATATTCTGCCTATCATTCATAGAAAAGCATTCTCGAATTAATCTTTTTTGTATTATAATAGAGATATTCATAGGCTTGGATCTTTACATTGCCTCTTGGGTGTCCCCAAATCAAGTGATGAGATTCTTATCCAATGCTTTTCAAATGATGATTCCATTTGGAAACTTTCCAAATTCAAAATTTTTACCATAAATCAAAGATTGATTAACGAACTACGTATGGTGAACTCGCATAATGTTCATAGAAGAACAAAGTGGGCTTCCCTGTAGGAGGAATTTAGTCCACAACATAACATCTTGCAAGAGGCAGACAAACACTCATGCCAATCAAGAATGATATATGTTGCACAAAAATAATCATCAAACTGGTATTTCCCAAACTGGAATTATAAGCAAGAAAATGCAGTGAATGCTTTAGGCCATGGTTTTTCCATAACCCATTTGTCAATTTACAGGATTTAAAACACACAGATCTAACCCAGTTTTCCATAACCCTTTTTGCCATAATTGCAAAATCTAAGAGTTTCGTTTCTCACCTTTTCCAGTCTTAACACACACAGATCCACACACACACTTGCAAACATGTTTAAATCCTGATGTGTGCATTTTCTATAGCCTAAACAAGGAAGCAAAAAAGCAACAAAATTTGAAGACAAGTACCCAAAAAAAATTGAAAAATTGAACCCTAATTTTTGTACAAAACTAATTGAAATGAGGAGAGAGAGAGAGAGAGATCTTCGTTGTGTATTGAACCTCGTTCGCGTGATTCGAAGCTCGTTGGATGCCTCGCGTCTTCTTTGATGGTGTGGTACGCGATTGTGGTGGTTGTTGTAGTCGCCGGTGGTGGTGGTCTTCGTCGGGGTGCTGGTGATGGCGGTCTTCGTTGTACAGACACAGAGAAGAAAGAAGGGAGTTTTGGATCGGAGTAGCCTCATTTTGAAACTTATTCCCAAAGTAGCTACATTTTTAAACATATTCTGAAACTAGCACTTCATGCATTTTGGTAATGCGTTATAACCGTTAATTGCCAACTCGGCACGCCAAGTCAGCTCGGGGGTTCCTTGTCAGCTGTGACCGCGTGTAAATAAAATGCGTTGTTTTAAAATTATAACGCATTTACCAAATGCGTTATGTATTATTTTTTATTTTTATATATAGCGCATTTAGAAAATGCATTAGGGTTTTAAATGCAAAAAACCCATTTTCAGCTCTTTCTTCATCTTCTACGCGATTTAGCAGCTCTCTTCATCTTTCTCCTCCCCCCTATGCGATCTGGTAGTACAGACTCTCTCCTCTCCTCCCAGGGCGATCGATCTCCACACAAACAAGTTGTTTGTCCACCGTCGACCACCACCGTAAGTTACTCGCTCTTCCTCCGCTCTCCACACAAACAAGCCGTTTTTATTACCATTGTTCACTATCTCGTGACTACCATTGAAATTGATAATGGGATGGTTCCGCCTCGCTGCAACGGTAAATGGTCTGTGGAATTTTTATTACAATGGTAAATGGTCTGTGGTTAACTAGAATGGGATGGTTCCACCTCGCTGCAACTCCCACCTAGAAACTGAGATCTAATTAATGCTAAATGGTCTGTGGTTAACAACCATGCCTAACCAGATCTCAGAATTTTGAAGCAGTGTTTTTGTGATACCCAAAGAATACTAGCTTGATTAGCGATTACGCATGCTTCCAAGTAAAATGGATATGTTTAAGTTAATGCTCAACATTTTGTCGTATATGCTTTAATGAATTGGTTTTTTGTTTTGGGTTCATTTGGTTGACTGCCTATCAATGTGGGTACCACGTGGTACCCTCTCGATGCATCTTGGCCGTCCAGCATTGCAATCCACGGTCCGGATTAAAAGTGCCGTCTGGGTTTTAAAAAAAAAACAAAACGTGCATTTCAATCCGGACAGTGAAATGCATTTTTGGAAGGCTCGGATGCACCGTATGGTACCACGTCACCCACACCCTATTTGCACACAAGTTTTTCTCAATTTTGAGCCACAAGTTTCTATTTGTGGTCCTTACTTTAACCAATAATGGTAATTGGAACTCACGTGTGTGTGCTTTTATGTTTATATATACAACACTTTCTCCACTTAGTAAGAAAAGATATCATCTATCTATGTATTTGAGGATTGAGATTTCTAATCAATTATGCCATCTATGTTCAATTTTAGTACCAATGTACCTACACTTTGATCTATGTATGTGTGTAAATTAACTTGTTTTTATTCATTTTAATTTTTACATAAAACTATCATTTTTGTACATTGTTACAAATTTTTGTCTTCCTAAAACGAACAAGGTAAAGTTCTCTGTGTTTTAACTAAAAAATCAAACCGTTCAACGAAAAAGTCCAAAAGGACAACAAAATAGAGGGTCAAAGTACTACACAAATGTTGTGATCAAACATCACTGAGGATATGGGAAACGACACGGATGTTGCAGCCATAATCCATAACGCATTATAAGTACGTCAAAATAACAAATTTTATCGCACATAAGAATGAAAGGATAGAGATAATGAGGACAGCCATAATCCATAATGCATTATTAATCTGCACGATAATCCATAACGCATTTGGTAAATGCGTTATAATTTTAAAACAACGCATTTTGTTTACAAGCGGTCACAGCTGACAAGGAACCCCCGAGCTGACCTGGCGTGCCGAGTTGGCAATTAACGGTTATAACGCATTACCAAAATGCATGAAGTGCTAGTTTCAAAATATGTTTAAAAAGGTAGCTACTTCGGGAATAAGTTTCAAAAAAGAGGCTACTCCGATCCAAAACTCAGAAAGAAGGCGTGAGAAGAAGTGGAGGAATGGGGTATTCAGATTCTGAAGTTTGGAGGTTTTTTTTTTTTTTTAATCAAAACGACGTTGTTTTTGTCTTTGTTGTGTAATCAAAACAAAAGTATTCCTTTTCTGTTTCTGAAGGTCAACAACGTACCCCATCAACCAAATTAGTACTAATAAGCAAGTGGTTGCCAAGTTTGACTGAGAAATTTCGTTAACCCCCGCTAATTCTCTTGCTTTTACATGGTTTTGAGAGACGAAACCCATTATTTCTCTCGAAAGACTGGAAAGGACAGAGCATCTGTTGAGTTTGTGCTGTCTGATTCGATTTGGCTTGTGCAGCCCGGTCCTGAGATTTTCGGGGCCCTAAACGATTTATTACAATAAGGCCTCTACGAATTTGTATATATATTGGTTGTTCAGTAAATGTTACAAGAATATCATGTGGTGCAGTGGCAATTTGCTTTGAGTAACATTTCCACTCGAAGGTCGTGAGATCCAGTATTACCGCTGACAGAAGTTTAGCATTTTTTTTGTGCAAGGACGAATTATATTAGCGTAAAAAATGAAGATGGCGAGTATTGAAGTCAAGATATAAAGGTTACAACAAAGGAGGCCTTACCATTGAGTTCTTGAAATCTCACATGGAAATGAATTGGCAGAAATAATATTTAATATATCCCATGATTTGGGGCCCTATTATTGGCCTGAAAACTGGGGGCCCAAAGCGGCTGCCTTGTCGGCCTACTCCAGGGCCAGCCCTGGACTTGTGTTGACATTACATACGAGAGGGGAGCATTGTCTCAGGAGCAGTGAATTTTTTCAAATTGGGACCAAGTTGTCACGCTGTCTAAGAGAAAAACATGATTCTCTAGCTTAGCTGGTTGCCTTGCTAGTGGAAATTGATTGTTGTTTGGGGCCAGTATCACTCAATGTGAGAAAATGTCAAAAATAGGGTGAGCTGTAGCTTGACTGGTGAGGTCTTCTTTTCAACTGGATCAATCCCACATTTAACTACTCAGGAGGAGGGGAGGCTGTTGTGCAAGGATTGTGTTCAGTAATCCATTGATCTGAACCATACGTGTTGTAGGGCTTGTTAAGAAGAGCATCCAGTAAAAAAATTATCCTGTTCGGACATCAATAGGTATAAAAAAACTCATATTTTTAGTTTTTTGATACCTATCGATGTCCGAACAGGATAATTTTTTATTGGATGCTCTTCTCAAGATGCCCTACAATACGTATGGTTCAGATCAATGGATTACCAAACGTACAATTGTATAACTTTTCTTGAAGAATGGGTCCTAAATTCTGAATGAAAATCAAACGAATTATATCAATTACGTAAAAATATCCAACGGACCTAATTTTTTTCAAGACCGCTTGAATAATTATTTTAAAATTAGTTAACGGTTCAGATCGTTTGTGTGGGACCCGAAGATGGGTCCCACAAGATTACATTTTACAAGCCACTTGAATTGGCACAAAACGGTGCCGTTTCTTGCTGCACAGCAGCCTCCCCTCCTCCACACTACTCAGGGCATCCATGTAAGTTCTCAAAATGGCTCCTAGCATCTTCAACCCACCTCCATTCCTCCAAAATGGAAGGTGGATGTGACACATTGAGAGGAGATTTTGTAATTTATGCCCACTTTTCTTTATTTTTTGTACTTTTTTGGAGAATCTTGGACGAACCCACTGTCCTTTTTAGAGATTTGGTCCTCCAAAACTATTTTGATTCTCCAAATATGAAGGATCAAATCTCATTTTGTTCTCCTCTCTCTATTTTTAGAGGATGGACCCCTCCTAAAAAGTACAAAAATTGAAAAAAAGTGGGCATTAATTACAAAATCTTCCCTCAATGTGTCACATCCATCCTCCATTTTGGAGGAATGGAGGTGGGTTGAAGATGCAAGTGAAACTCCTAATATTTACCTAGCCATGTGCTCAATTATTGTTTTCAATGAGCTCCCCATACAAATCTCTAAGTGTGGCTCGTAAGCTTGGCTCCTACCACATTAGCTAAATTTAGTTAGCCTTGTAGCTAACTCTAAGTGGGACCCAAAGTCTTTAAATCATTTTTTAATATGAAATTTTCAAGGAGGAAGAAGAACATTTTTTTAATATGAATTATCAATGTATGGGTCCCACACTTTTTGAATTTTTTTTCACAAAATAGAGAATGTTCTTGCTAGCCCATTGAGTGCACATATCCTCTCTAAATTTAGCAAGCTTTAGGAGTGAAAACTGGACCCCAATTATGCTTATGTAGACACCTTAGGGTACAACTTAGAAATAATTTTTTAAGGAGCCCACTGTGAATGCCGTCATAAACAGGGTTTTAGTAGGCAGCCAAGTTTGCGGGATAAATTTTGTTAAACCCCAACTAATTAGCCTCTTGTTTTTACTTGATTATGGGAGAGAAACTCATATTATCTCAGATGGATTGATGAAAGAACAGAGGATTCATTGAGGTTGTGATGCCTGTTTTGATTTGATTCGTGCTTTGTTGACATTACTAGCGGATGACCCGTGCCTACTACACTCCCATTCTCCCAAGTGCAAACACAAACGATATTTTGCATATGCCTCCCGGTAATATCAATCACCTCACACAAAACCATAACACTCTCTCTCTCTCTCTCTCAATTATGCACAATAAAAACATGGAAAAAAGTTCATGAATGGAAAAAAACAAATTGTCATCCATGTTAGTGCGCAAAAGTATCAAACCATGACTACCAAAGTAATATACAACCACAACAACAACAATAACAGAACACATCTAGTCCCCAATCATTGGGGGTATGGACGGGGATAATTGGAGACAGACCTAACCTTTGGCAATATGGACTGATGTAGCGGAATTCATGAGAGAATAGTTAGTGTACTATTTCAAACGTAGATAGGTCTCGAATCCACGACAGTTCTGGAATCCACAAGAAGAAAGAGATTAACTTTGAAATTGTATTTGACTAAAAGCTGTTGATCAGTAATAGAGATTATATGCCATTTTATAAGGAAACCTTAGCAAACCCTAAAAAACTACTAAAAAAATATCTCATAAATTAAAAAAACTCCCAAAATTGAAAACTAGAAATAATTCTAAGACTTTCCCAACTCGAATCAATGAAAACGGAATTACACACGCTAAAAGTAATTTGTAATCTAAATATTTCTTAAAATAGCAAAATAACTAAATTGAATGCCTAAACGAAGGAATCTAGCTGAAATCCATCATCGATCACGAACTTAGGTTGGTGAGTCATGACTGCGTCACGATTCTACTTCAACCTACCAAGATCAGGGCCGATTCCAGGCTCGTCAACAAATTGCCAAATTTGGCAATTTTCAATTAAAAGTTGTTTGGTACTTCACTGAAGCAGAGCTCTACTGCGCATCCACAGACTGATGCTCAAACGGAGGTGACTAACCAGAGTCGGTAACTGAAGTCCGAGGTATGTAACTTTCAAAGTTGTGCTTAGACCAAGAATGTTCTTTCCACTTTGTTAACTCCTCCTCCTTCCTTTCATCCTCATCCTCACTTGACGACATTGGATCATATACCTCGGACTACTCGGAGTCGCTATCTATTTCCATCATGTACCACTCATCTTCTTCGGGGAAGGCTAGCTAAGGTTTGGGTTGGGTAAATGAGGTGATGTATATGCTGGGTCATATGTGGAGCTTCTGGCAAGGCTTATATGGCAGACATTGGCTTAGTTTTTGTTATGAGCAGGTAAAGGGTTGGCTTGGACATTGGGCTTTGGTGGTTTGATAATCTTGTTCTCTATGAGATCTTAGATATCATAATGCAGACGTATGCACCGATCGGTCTCATGACCCAAGTATTGGTGATAGGTACAGTGTTTGCTAGCATCATGTTTTGGGCCGAATGGTGGGTTAGGTGGATTCACTTGCAAGGGCTTGAGATGCCCTTGGTGGGTTAGGGGGGCAAGAGCTTGGGATGGGGGCATGAAGAGGTTGTCGAAGTTTCGACGAGAGCGAGATTGGCTAGTGTCTTTGGCTTGGTAGTTACGGAAGGGATCTTGGGTAGTTGTGGAGCTAAGGGCATTGACAGATGAGCTGCTAAAGCTGCTGCTTGAGCAACTTGAGAAGTTCTTTGGTTAAGAGGTGGTTTCCTTCTTACATAGGAGACCCAACTTGAAACCGTCCTCGACTTGCAACCCAATGGCATGAAGACACTTGTACTTGGAAATGGCCTGAGGGTAGATGTGTTTGAAATAATCTCCTTGTAGATTCTACAAAAGGGAATTGAACTCTAGGAGATCTGTTGTGATGAAGCGCTTATGCCTATCTGTATATCGTTGTACTGGTTGAAAAGAAAAGGGTATTTTGTAGAGGTTAGAGTTGATGATACACATTTTATGTATGAAAATGCGATTGATGCCAATGGATAAAAGCCAATGGATTAACATATCTTCCAAAACTAATCTTTGCACTAGCATAGTTGCCCTTGTTCTCTTCCCTTTTTTTCCCATTTTCAAAAGTTCTTTTTCAAAAAGATTTTTTCTTTTTTCAATCATTACTTGCATTTCTCTCTACACCTATTACCTCATTATTCTCATTTCTCTCTCTATCTCTCTCCAATCATTATCTCATTATTCTCATTTTTAAAAACCAACCAAACACTATCTCAAACATTCTTCTCAAAATTTTTTTTTTAAAACCAATCCAAACACAGCCCCGGACTTTTGACCAATGTCTCATGGATGTTTCCTACAATGTTGTAACAGCACATGACAAACTCTAATCAAGTTTACAGAAATTTGTTAGACGTGCGGCCCAATCTTCACTAGAAACTAATGTGCACTTTCGCCCAATCCCCCTTCCTCTGGGCTCATGGGTAGTTTGGGCTAATGCGTCTTGAATAAGTGCATTCATAAACCAACTTACTTAGGGAGCGTTTGGTAACATTTTTGTTTCCTATTTTTTGTTTTTGTTTCAATTTTTTTCAAAACTCAAAACAAAAATGTGTTTGGTAATTTATCTATGTTGTGTTTATTAAAAAACTTTTCAAAATTTCTGAAAATTTTCAAAACACCAAAAAGGAGATTTGCCTTGTTTTTAAAACAGAATCGTTTAAAAAAAAAAAACAGAAAACAAAAATTTTATGACCAAACACGTCTGTTTTATTGTTTTTATAAACAATAAAAATGATTCTATTTTTAATTTTTTAGAAACAACAAACAGAAAACAAAACTTTACCAAACGCCGCCTTAGTGATGTTCTTCTCAATCAGAAGTGCCAAACGTTGTACGAAAATCCTTATTTTATTAAAAGTTGCAAGCTTCTTATGGAGACTTTATTTTAGGAATCGTGGGGTAGTTTTAATCACTTTTTTTTTCCACTCCTCTTCAAATCATTTTTGCTTCAAATTACCCTTTTCTATCGATTCATTAATGTTTTGAACCCCTTGGAAACAGACAATTCAAATAATAATAATAATAATAAAAACAAATAAATAACAGCTCAAGGCCTAAACTCTTATGCTGATTCAACTTCATTTTTGTCCCTTTAGAAAATGATTGTACACATCCAACAAATAGGCTACTTAATTTATGCAAGGGTCAGCTAAAATAAGATTGCTTCTATTATTGTGCCATGTGTAACACCGTGTTACTGTGATTTTTTTAAAAAAATGAAAATTTTCACAGTAAATTGAATGTTCTGATCAACTTGTTAACCAATTCGTGATTTCCAGGTCAAATACCAAAGAACATTAGATGAATCCTCAGGCATTTGTGTTACCAAATTGTGTCCAGAAATAGCCTGAATTAAGCGTTTTTTTCTCCAACTTTAGGTTGGGGTTTAGAATCTCAAATCTACTTCAACTTATTCTCTAGTATGTGACATTTCATGTTAAGAGCATAAACAGAGGCGGACATAAATGTGTGTCGTTCGTTCATCAAATCTAGATTTTTAAGAATTACACAATCAAATCTACTGCATTCCTTAGTCCAATTGTGAAACCAAACAATCTATCGTCAAAGCAATCAATAACTCCATTATGCAATATAGAATTTGGCACTCTGAAAGCAAATAGCTGACAAATTCACAACTGATCTACATTCTACGTCACTTGATTATCGTTAACCATGTTTTTCTATGCATGAAAACTTTTGTTTTCTCAAGACTTACTGCCAAGACTGACATGAAAGGGAAATGGACAGCTCATGCAAAAGATTCAAGCAGTAGATATGGGGAGAGGATCCAAAACAGAGGCAAATAGAAAAATTTCACCTGTAGACTACTTGCTGAGTCTCTCGATGCGAATTCAGCTTGGATCCTATTCGACACAATAGAGAAGCCAGGTAAGTTTCTCAAGTTCCTTCGCATTCCTCCATCTCTATGCACATTTATGATTTACATTGATGTGTTATTAGTCCCAACACATATGTAGAGCCATATTGAGATAGAGAAAACTAGAATAACATCTGTTGCTTTGAATTTCCTTTAGCCCATGATTTCTTTCATGGTTTCATGAATATAAATATTCCTCATTGTGCTCTCTTATAAGTTGCTAGGCATTAGTTGTGAAGCGTAGCAGAAAAATTACCCCCCAAAAAAAAGCATAATATATGCAGCATGTAATTACCAAGTCCAAGTATTTTTAAAACAAAAAAGTAGGAAACAACCTTGGGGTAAAAACAAGTAAATGGATAACATTTTTCGGACGCAAAATTACAACTTAGAAGAAACTTCTGATAGGACCACTTATTTTGTCAACATCATTTACACTCGAATGAATCGTGTCTGCTTTCCTAGAAACTTGCCTTCACCTTGGCCCTGATAGAACCGATGCTAATAGCGGAGTGCCATCATTAATAGCATCCATGTCTTCACCAGTAGCTGCCATTGTTCTTCTTGCTGGAGCATTGATGAAGTTATACTCCAAATTGTCTGGAACAATAACAAAGCCATCCAAGACCTGAACCACTACTGTCATTGAAGGCCGCCTCTGGTAATCACTTTGTAGACACCATGCAGCAACCTTCATCATCTCCACCACTTCTGCTCCATGTAATTGCATATCAGCATTGTGCTTATCGACCATATCCAATAGCTGTCCCTCTTCTCCTTTCCTTTCAAATAAACGTAATAAATGCATATCTTCCTCAGGCTGAGACCTATCCAAATTTTTTCGTCCACACAAGATCTCTAAGACCACAACACCAAAGCTGTAGACATCTACTTTCTCTGTGATAATTGAGCTCAACCATTCAGGAGCCATGTAACCAGGGGTTCCCCTCAACGTGGTTACAACTTGGTTTTGGTCCTTATCAATTAATTTTGCCAATCCAAAATCAGAAACTTTTGCCTCAAAATTTTCATCTAAGAGGATGTTTTGTGGTTTGATATCCAAATGATATATTTTTTGTCTGCATTCGTCATGGAGATAGGCTAGTCCCTTGGCTATATCCGCGATGATCTTCCTTCTGGATTCCCACCCAAGAGTGAGTTCTTGATGTCTTTCGAATATCCATCTATCCAAGGACCCGTTGGGCATGTACTCATACACTAGAAGCCTACTAGAATTTTCAGCACAAAATCCAATCAACCTCACCAAATTGACATGGTGGATGCTGCCTATGGTCTGAACTTCAGCTAAGGATGACTTTGTAATTTGACCCAAACCATCCAGGCGCTTCACTGCTACTTTGGTGCCATCGATTGATGTCCCTAGAAATACCGACCCAAAGCCTCCTTGCCCAAGCTTATTAATAAAATTGCTAGTCATGGATTTCAAGTCTTCATAAGAAAATCGGGTAGGCAACCCAGGCAATTGAACTAGAGAGAACTCATGATCTTCTTCATAGTGTCTTTTATTCAGAAAAATGAAAAAATGGTAGACGACCCAAGAAAGTGCACCAAACAAAGCTCCGAGAATTGATCCCACTATGATTATTTTGTACCTTAATTTTCTTTTAGTAGAAATCAGAGGTTTCTGCACTTTAAGAAATATAGTATCGCCATAAGGATCAATGATAAAAGAAAAGGTTTCAAACAGTAAAAAGCAACCAGGCTTTGAATTACGGCCCACTAAATAGGAATAGAAAATCGCTTTGCATGAACAATTACTCAAACAACTCTTCTTGCAATCCTCGATTTCTGTTTTTACATCCAAGGCTGTTGTATTCCTGTAGTAGTAGTATTGTGGGTTGAAGCCGTAGTAACTAGTACCTTTAAGCTCTTGAAGGCTATGATATTGTGGTTGATCACAAGAAATAGGTGTTATGGGTGAGCATCCGAGATTAGGTTGCCTAAAATCTCTGTCTGAAAGTGCTTACTTTGCTGTTGGCTTCATCAGGACAACCACCACACTGCCCCTTTGAGCAAATTCCGTATTTTCCACACGCCATTGGGTAACCACACTCACTGATGGCCTCTGTCAACAGATCAACCACCACCGCCCAATCATATCCTCGAAACTCGTAAACCTTCAAGTGACCATCAGACTCCAATCTCATGAACTGGGCTACTCGCACAAAAGGAATTGTGAACCAGTTGAAACTTCCATTCTCGTACTTTAGATACTGCTCCCCTCTTGTAACATTTTCAAAATAGGTTGTGGGTGTGATAGTTTCAATGTAAGCACGCAAATGACTACGAGTAAAAAGTATGGAATATAAACCTTGACTCCAGTTTGATGGTGATATATTGGCGGCGAGCTTTCGTCCACGAACCAACGTCTGCCCAACAAGTAAGGAGTCGGTGGGGTGATCAAAAGACTGCCAAACTGTCTTGTTGCTCTCGTCAAGGAGGACGAGGTTTCCTTCTTCAGTCAAGTTTATGCCGGAGACAGACTTTCCACCTGTGTTTGTAGACCACACAAAAGTGTCATCGGCGTCTGCCAATACCAAGTCTCCGTCCAGAGTGAGTTGCAAGGTTGCGTTTAGTTTCACGGGGTGGTTTCGATTAGCTGACCAGACAAGTTGCGGCTTAAAAATCACGGAAGTGTTTCCGAAAGACGTTCGGTTGTGGATGACGACAGCAAGGAGGCACGCGGTTTGAGTATCGTCGTGGTTGCAGTAGAAACCGCAAGCGAAACGCTGGCCAATGCTTAAGATGGGGTTGAATAAAAAGTTGGTGCCATTCTTCAAGATGGTAGGTGACGAGGAAGGAGTGTTGATCCATGAAGTGGATATGTTGGCATTGGCTATGCGTGAAGAACTACTTAGAGATACAAAAAACAATAGAAGAATGGCACCATAACACAGGCGATGTTGATCCATAATTTGTTTTCGTCTGATTCAGGGATGAGTTTTAAGAGTTTATGGAGGACAAAAACAACCCGAATAAGAAAAGTAAACCAACCCCAAGGTCAAAGATTTGACAAAGTCATTGGAGCTTGACTAACCACACGACAAAGTCATACGATGACTTTTCTATGTCCAATTGCACAAACAAAAAAACTCTTAACTTCGATTATTACCTCTTAACTTCGATTATTACCTTATTGGTGACGTTTACCGTCGGCAAGGTAGATCGTTGGATCGCTGCAACTAATCGTTACGTTTCCGATCTGATCTAATGATTTAGAAATTTTCAAACCCAGCAATTAGAATTTGTTTTTAAGAAAAAAAATTATAATAAACCCACATATGCTGAGTAATTAAAGTTTACCATAGCTCGCAAATTCGGAAATCACCATAGCCATACTTCATGCAACTCCCCCTGGTTGTCTTCGATCTCGAATTCTATTTTGTGCTTCTGGCGGAGAAGAGAAACCTGTGCTTGTCTTTTTGTGGTGAAAGGAGGGAAAAGGTTTGGGTGGGGTAAAGAAGGAGAGGTTTTCCTGAAGAAATTGGTGAAGGAGATGGGTTAAGGATTACTAAAGCCATTAAGTAATTTGCCTTGTATTCTTCAGTAGAGGAACTTGAGTAAAAAGTCTGTGAGAATTCAGAGACTTGTAATTTGAGGGTGGGGAAATTTATTTGGAGGATTGAAGGGTTTTAGAAATGCGTCTTCGATCAAATCCAATCCTAGGGCTGTGGCTGGTGGTGGTAGAAAAGACAGAGGTGGAGATGACGGAAGGAGAAACACGTTGTCGACTGTTGTGGGTTCAGGATATTTTTTACATTACCTCATATTTTTACTCAAATTTGAGTAAAATTTTGAGTAAAAGCTTCATTTGGTATTTTGTATTTCAATGGGCAGCCTCAAATTCAAGTGCAAATTTGAGTAAAAAGGTTTATTAATGGCCAAATTGTAAATATGATGGTGTCAAATTTACCTTCAAAATTTGAGTAAGGATTTGAGTGTAACTCTATTTGAGTTTAAGTAAAAACTCAATTTCATATAGGTATGAGCAAGTGGAAGAGTGTTTTAAGGTTTTTTTTACTCAAATTTTGAGTTTGAGTAAAAAAAAGAGTATGGGGTAGAGCTACTCTCAGAAGTTCAAGTGTCCGAGAATAGTAGGTTCTATTAAGTATTTGACGATAAGATAAGATAACGGAAGAGGGCCATTTTCGTATTGTCTTGACAAAGTAACTGGCACAAACCTAACTCAAGAGTTGGTAAAGTTGTCTTGCATTGGGATTCAAGGGTTTGCTCATACCTAAGTTCTCAAGTTCTAGGGTTCCGGAATTAGTCAAGTTGAGGTGCGCGCAACCTGGCCCGAACATCCGGTTATAAAAAAAAAATGGCACAAACCTTAATGAGTTTTTATTTTGCTTAATTGCTGAATAACACCTTTCATTTTAGAAGTTCTTCCAACATTTTTTAATCTTGCAATAAATTTTTTTTATGACAAGGCACGCTCTTTGTGAAACCGATTGTCGGCACGTTAAATTTAGGATGTAAATCTCTCAAAGTCTAAATGTACTTACTTAAGGCCACGTTGAGCTAATGGAGTGTCTTTATTTGGCCAGTTTGGAGCATATGTATTTGAACCTGAACTGAAGAAGATTACTGTATAACCTTGTCGGCTCAACCAACGGGGCTAACTCAATTGATTAAGGCTCTTGCATCTCACTAGGAGGTCAGGAGTTCAAATCTCCCTGTCTGCGTGCATGGGCTTTTACTTTCTTTGTTTCTTTTCTTTGTTTCTATTATGTAACGGACTTATTTCTTGTATTGATTAAGTTGTTGGGTTTGGTTGTCTCGTGGACTCTCACAATTCATATAGTGTCCCGGGTTGGTACTTTGTACTTTGTATGTGATGTAATTGATCTCTCTTCTATCGATAGAAAAAAAAAAAAAAATCTTGTCGGCTCCGCAATGTATGCATAGGAAGTATCCTTTCATTACCGTGGTATTTGTTGTCTACGATACGAGGGTTTGACGAAAACTTCACAAATCTTGACTACAAAAGGTTGATTTGTTATCGTTATTTTTCATCTCTCGAGTAGTATCTGATTGTCTTATCTTCTCCTATTTTATTTATGATCAATAGTTTAAGTTATGCACTGAGTAATTAGAGTTCAATTGCTTATAAAAAAACGACTAAGGCTGTGTTTGATAACCTTATTCAGCACTTAAAACTGAATAGGTTAAGTAAAAATAAAATAAGTTGGTTTGATAACTAAAACAAGGGGCACGGAATATTTTAAGAGGTACGTAAAAGTAAAGAAGAAAATATTAAGAGGGTGTTTGGCCCCCTCTTTTTTGATTTTTTGGTTTCTCTTTTTTGGTTTATGGATGTTTGGCAACCAAGGGGAGAAATAGTTTTTCCAAAAACAGTTTTTCCATTTTGAACAATCTGGGCCAGAAATCAAAAAGAGCTTTGGAGCTCTTTTTTGATTTCTACTTCTCATTTTCCCTTTCCAAAACACATTCTGCACATTTCTCCCAAACACTCCTCTCACATCCAAAACTCATTCTAACCAAAAGCCAAAAAACCAAAAAACCAAAAAGTCAAAAATCAAAAGCTAAAAAGTAGGCTCCCAAACACCCTTAAGTAGCAATCTCCCTACTTATCACTTATCACTGAACACGCTCAGCAAACCCTCCCTCTTTTCTGCCTCTTTTGTTCCCGACTTGCCCACGCCTCTTCCAACTTCGACACCAGAGATCCAAAATCTGTGAAACTCTCTCCTCAACACCTTCTCCAGGTTTGCTCTCTCTCTCTCTCTCTCTCTCTGGATCAGTTTTCTTTACATGGGTTTTTCTTGAGTTTTTGGTTTCAGATGTGGGTTTCTTGATTTTGTTAAGAAAGCCCAAAAATTTACATGGGTTTTTCTTGAGTTTTTGATTTGAGATGTGGGTTTCTTGATTTTTCGAATTTGTTGTTTGAGATTTTGATTTCTAGTCGGTGCCCCATCTTTCTTATAATTGGGGATTTCTGGTCGTTGCCCTATCTCTAGGTTTCTCAAATTTTTTTGGCTGATTGTGAGACTTTTGAGATCCTTGAGGATGTCTGTAATTGGAACTTCTCTAATGCAACCAATATTGTTTATATATTTTTTGGGGTTTGGATTCTTACATTGGTGGTTGGGGAACTAAGGGATTTTCATGTGTTGTATTTCGGGGAATGGGTTTGATTGTGAATAAATTAAACAAAAACTTTTATCCACATTGATGGATCATTGATACAATGTCGATTTCTATCTAATGATTAGATTAATGTAGAAGATTATCTTGATGCAACGACAAACTCTAATGTAATAATAGGTGTTCTTGTTGATTTGTATGTGTCTCCCATGTGCTCTGTTTGTTTGTTGCTTTGTATGTGTCTCCCATGGGCTCTATTCGTTTGTTGCTTTGTAGCACCGGCACAGACACAAAACACGATAAAAAATTAGGGTCCCAATTTTGCAAGTTCGATTTAGGCCCCAAAAATCTTGAGCCAACCCTGCAGTTGAGCACTGGTTTTTCCCACTTTTCAATTCTATAATATGGATATACACATCCCTATTTTGTGTGTACATAGAGGTAGGGCATTGATAATAGGACAACAAATTAATGACTTCAAAAGATGAAATGTTAGAAGTATTGATTATAATACTACTTGATCTTATAAAATTTCTGCTACTTCACATGGGTATTCCCTGATATTGAACCCAAGTTCTTCTATTTTGTAGTTTAGCTATCTGCAAAATGGTTTAGAGACAATGAGAAACTACGTGAAATTTAAATGGATTGAATCTAAAGCTATTTACTTGTAGGGATGGCTTCCGGTGATGGTGGTAGAGCAAATTGGAAAGATCCAGAACTCCATAAACTTTTTATCGATTTGTGCTTGAAAGAATCTACGGAGAACGGAAAAAATGGTGGTAGTCTCAAAAAAGAAAGTTGGGATAGGGTTCGGGTAGCTTTGAACAAAGAGAAGAACGTCAACTTATCTAAAAAACAGTTGAAAAATCAATGGGAGTATTTGAAATCAAAATATGGAGAATGGTCAAAGATAATATCAAAAACAGGTAACGGTTACGATCCTGTAACTAATACCGTCAACTGGAGTACCGAGGAATGGAGTGAGTACATACAGGTATCGTTACCCCTTATGTTAATCCTTTTTCCCTTTTGGTTTCAAAGTTATTGAAAGTCAAAATGATACTCCATGAATATGAAGTTTTTGAAATTATAATTTTACAGGCTAATCCGAATGCCAAACAATTTCGATATACTGGACTTCAATATGCGAATGAGTTACAAGCATTATTTGATGGTGTTAGAGCAACGGGAAGATTTTCATGGGGGCCATCAAAAGAAGGGTTTCCTGCTGATGGCACTCTGTCACAGTCACAGTCAGAAACATACATTAATCTTGACACTGGATCTCTTGAGACACCTTCTTCGCCAAATGACTCAGCAAAACCTGACAGTAAACGACAAAAGAAAAACAAATCTGATGAGCTTGATAAACAATTGCTTGAAGCTCTTCAAACTTTGCAAAATTCTGATGGGCCGACAATAGAAGAATGCAATCGTATTCTTGATGAGATGGAGCTTTTTGATATGAGTGGCCCGCTATATATAGTTGCATGTAGCATTTTCTGCGAAAGCAAGGCACACAGGGAGCAATGGATGTTATTACGTGAAAAACCACAAGCAGTTAGAAAGGGCTGGATACAGTTGAATGGCAAGAAGTTAGGATTACTTTGAATTTTAGTAGACATTCAAATATTTTTTGAATTTCAGACATTGCTTAAGGTTTTTTATTTTCTTTTTTTCCTTCTTAGTTACATTTAGATGGAGCTCTAGCTTTCAATAAATATATTTGTCCTTGATTGGTTTGATTGCAATTGTTTTGTTTTGAAGTCCTTTTTTATTCATAGATGTATTGTAGTTTTGACGTCGTGGTTTTGTATCTTCTTTTTATCTGATTAAATACATGCGATGTTGGTGCAGTATGTTGTCCGATAAGCAAAAGAGTGCATTAAAGGTTATCACACTTATTTTGATCATCAAAATACTAAGGAAAAAACGTATTGTCAGAAGGCCCGATACTGTCTCATTGCTTACCAGACCTGGATATGTGAAAGAAATTCTAGATGGAAACCCAGCACATATTCAGGAGATGTTACGGATGAAAAAAGAAGCCTTCTTAAATATGTGTCAGCACTTTCGGATCAGAGGATGGCTTCAAAATAGTCGTTACATATCTGTAGAAGAAAAGGTCGCAATGTTTCTCACAGCATTAGCTCATAATATACGGAATCGTTTTGTGAAAAGAAGATTCAATCATTCAACACAAACAATACATAGGTACTTTTATGAAGTGTTACATGCTATGTTGAACTTCTCAAAAGAGATGATTGTTGCCACACCTTTTGATCAGCCTATGCATCAAATTCAACATAACCGCCGTATTAGACCAATATTTCAGGTAATTTTTAATGTAGAATTGAGATGTATTTGGATTGGTTTCACTTTTATATGGCGACACGTAATTTGATCTGCTATGCTATTATTTTCTAACTTATAACATTAAAATTTATAAGGGCGCGGTAGGTGCACTTGATGGAACTCTTATTTCAGCAGTGGTGCCACCTGATCAACAAGTACCATACAGAGGACGAGGAAAGGGAGAATGTTACCAAAATGTACTTGCTATATGTGACTTTGATATGTTGTTCACATTTGTTTGGGCTGGTTGGGAAGGAGTAGCGCATGACTCAAGGGTATTAAGAGAAACTATGAGTGATCCAGCTAACAATTTTCCAATTCTTCCACCAGGTAAGATGATTTTAAAAAAATTTGATTGTAGTATTTCGTAGCATGATTTTTCTTCTTTTTTACAGGAAAATACTTTTTATGTGATGCTGCCTATAGTCATACCCGTGGCTTTATGACGCCATATCGAAATGTGTGGTATTGGTTATCTGATTTTCAAAATGGTCGTCGCCCCAGGAACAAAGAAGAGCGGTTCAACCTTGCACATGCTAGGTTACGGAACGTGATTGAACGTGCTTTTGGAGTTCTAAAGGCTCGTTTTCCAATACTAAAAAGAATGTCATCATATCCATTCGCGGCACAAAGGAATATAGTAATTGCTTGCATAACCATGCACAATTATATTCGGAGAACTTGCATTTCAGATATATTTCTTGACGAATTCAACGATCCAAATGCTTTTTACAACAATGCTCAACAACATGTGGATAATTTAGAAGCAGGAGGAGGATCGACCCAAGTCGACCAAATTTTTATGCTCAACTTACGTGACCAAATTGCTGTGCAATTAAATAATATGAATTACTATTGAGTGTCAAATGTAATTTTTATACTTTAACATTTGACAATATTTGATTATTTTGGTTTGATAACTGTATGTTTTTTTATTTAATTGATTTGGTTTTAGGACGACAATATCAATGTTTGATTGTTATGATTTTGATAAATGCATGTTTTTTTTTTCCATTTAATTGATTTGGTTTTAGGATGACAATATCAATCTATGAAGGGCAAAGTTGGAAAATGAGTGAAATTAAGATTTCAGCTCTTTGTACTTATCAAACAGCTTATTTGATTCAGTGCTTAAAATTCAGTACATATCAAACAGCTTATCAGCTTAAGAAATTCAGCATTCAGTTTTCAGTACTTAATTTTCAGTTTTCAGTTTTCAGCTTTATCAAACATAGCCTTAGGGTGTACGATATGCACTGATAAAAATACAATATAGATTTGAAAAGGACTGACCATGCGATAAAGGGCCTTAATACAAACACGGAAAAATCTACAATACACATCCCCTTTTAGGGTGTACGATATGCACTCATTGTGTGGTCCATATTGTGCCACCTCATAAAAAATGACCTGGAGAACCGGTCATTCGTAACATTTTCGTTTGTTTTGTAACTTTTATACTAAGAATTCGTAACTTTTAGATAATATGATTCGTAACATTTTCTTTCATTTCATAACTTTTCGTGGGTTTCGTAACTTTGAGATAAAAAATTATAACTTTTCTCAAATATGATTCGTAACATTTTCGTGTGTTTCGTAACTTTTATACCAAGCATTTGTAACTTTTGGACAATATGATTTGTAACATTTTCTTTTATTTCGTAACTTTTATTTTGTTTCGTAACTTTTTGTGTGTTTCATAACTTTTCGTGGAACTCGTAACTTTGAGATAAAAAATTATAACTTTTCTCAAATATGATTCGTAACATTTTTGTATGTTTTGTACTTTTTACAAATATGATTCATAACTTTTATTTTGTTTTGTAACTTTTTGTTAGGTAACCTGTTGCTCAGGTTAACAAGTTATCAATTCGTAACTTTTTATAATTGATTCGTAACTTTTAGCGATCCAACGGTAGATAGCAAGGGTGCATATGATACACAACCTAAAAAGGGTGTGTATTGTAGCCATTTCCATACAACATGGTTTTCATCGTTGTTTTTCATTTTTTTCAACTACATATGTAATATTCTTTTTCTATTTATGCACAGGGGATCAGGATTAACATCTCTTATCAATCCAGGGGACTGTTGCAAACCTTTTAACGGTGAATGACTTTATCAAAGATAAAATCAAGATTTGATAAAATCAATCTTTGATTTTATCAAATGAGAAAGAGATTTGATGAAATCGAGAAAGAGATTTGATGAAATCAAGGGTTGATTCTTGATTTTATCAGATTTTGATAAAATCTTTTGGAAAACTGATGCTTGTGTTTGATGATGTGAGCCACGTGGTGTGGCAGAACATTTCTCAAAATGAAATACTTGTTCTGGTGCGATCTTTTAACAATCTTCAAAGTTCTGAAAAGCTCTATGGCTTGATTACATACAATCGCTAGAATGACTTGGTCTAAATGATGCCAAATTTTGGTTCTGTGCCTGTTCTATGTTCCCTGCCTTCAAACACCATTGCTATCAGCTTCTTAAGCCTTTTATTTTTTACCAGTAAAAAATTATAGATACTAGAAAAAAGTTACATCAAGGAAAGACCAAAACAGAGCACAAGCGCAAAGGTAAGGCTTAGTGAGACACTGAAAATAGAGCCATAACAGAAATACAAGAGACAATAAGAAAACTTTCAACATAAAATCGTCCATGCAAACACATCAATAGCAGCAGAAGGGAAGCAGTACCAGAATTTAAAAGCATCAACAAAGTTGTATTAGAACACCAGCATCACGATAGTTTATTAGGCTCGCATTACTAACATATGAAGCAGTCCAGCAACAGAGTTAGTAAATTCTATTTATTCACAAACTTGACATCAAGCTATATGTGTAGTTCAAGGGCAAAAGATTTTTGTGGCATAGCACATCCAAGCAACCCACTGTGACCGAATCAAAGGAAAGTTGAACCTTTGATTTCAAGGAAAAGGAAGTGCATATTAGATTCTTGGGGAGCTCTTCCATATCCCCCCTGTCCTTTTGGGGATACCATATTCCCCCTCCTTATAGCCCTTGGATCTTCATCAACCAATCACAGCCATTAAATTTAAATTTGAAAAATATTGGCTACCCCTCAAGCCGGTTACCCAGGAAAGCAAAAAAAAAAAAATTTTTGACCTCACATCTAACCATGGTTACTTACCTTCCCGCCCCCCCCCCCCCCCCCCCCCCCCCCCTCCCCCCCCCCCCCCCCCCCCCCCCCGTTGTTCCCTTCTCTCTCCCCAGTCAGTCCCCTCCCCTCCCCTACATCGATTGATCTCTCACCCTCTCTCCCTGCAAAACGAAACCCTAAAATGGAATCCCCTCTTCCTCCCCCTCTCTGTTTGTCTCTATCATTATGAACAACATTCAACCTAGTTGTTCATAACCCTAGCGCCCAAAATCTCACACCGCCATTCGCGAAAATTTCAATCGGTTCCACCAAAACAATGGAGTAAACCGATCCGTCGATATAGTTGTTCATCGACGACGAAGAAGAAAGACGTACGGTTGTCAACCACAAAGATTTGTTCGAGAAGTCGAAAACCCTAGGAATGCCAACTTCACTGCTTCAAATCCATATCTCAGTTGTTTGAGGTTTCGATTAGGTAAGTGTAATATCCATAATTTAATTCGAAAATTAAACCTCATTTATTTGATTTTCCGTTCATATGAGTTTTTCGTATCGGTTTTTTTATTTCGGCGAACCCATGGTGATGCCCCATGGTGTGAAACACACAGCTTCTTGTCTTTCACCTCTTCCTCTATCCGTCTTCCGTTTATCATTCGATAGATACAGAAGATTGGGGTCCCTGTAAATGCATGTTCCCCTTCCATCCCCTGTTCTGGGGTTCGTTTCCTCAGATTTATGGATTTTAGGGCTAAATAACAATGGTTCACAATTTACAAGATAGCAAACGGTGGGCACATCGGTGGTGGTTGATTCTTTATAGGCCATTGAAGCCACTTCTGAGGTTTGAAAGGTAATTTCAACCACTTCATTCCGTTTGATAGTGATACCTGGAAATTTGATGTTTGATTTTTTTGAGTTTTCACGAAATTAAGAACGGTTATCATCATATTTCTTAACATGAAATACTGTTATTGTCTCTTATTGTTGGTGACTGTGGTTGGAAGGTTGACTAAATAAGAAATAAGAAAATAGGGCTCTGATCATGTGCTTTTAATTTTATGTTTTTGTGTGTGTGGCTGATATTGTAATTTGGTTTGAAAAAATGTGCTCTGGTAGTAAAATCATGTCACCTTCATTGAAATTATTTTTGCAAACTTGAAACATTAATTTAAGCAGTGTAAATGTAGAGGATAGAAAAAAATCAATGGAGTAGGTACAGAGTGTGCCGCATTTGAATGCATCACTGACCCCTGACGGGTATGGATCATGCATGTAAAAGTGATTTAAATCTGAAGCACATCTTCCACCCATGTGGGTGATCACAATTCACAACTTTTGGGATGATAATCTTAGTAAGCTTAGATTGTGTATAAGTAACCAAAAGTGTGAATATGAGTAGAAGGTTGAAATGCAGGTCTCTTTCAGGATCCTCCGTGGGTACATGAGAGTGATAGGGGATAGGGGACTGGAATAAAGTGAGGATTTTAGGTGAAAAAAATTGTTCATGAATTTATTTTTTTGAACCTTCATGATTGAAGTGATTGAGTCTGGAATAAATCACTTATCGTGCACGGGATATAGAAGTGATAGAGAGTCTAGAATAAAATCAAGTGGTTTGCTCAATAGGGTCAGTGGGGATCTTGCCATGCATCTAATTTATTGATTTTCTTATAAATGTTTGGTTGAATGATAGATTGAGTTCTTGCAAGTGGTAGCATTAGGAAAACGATCGTCTCTCTCGCCAGTCCCTTCCCCTCCCCAATCGATCGTCTCTCATCCACACCCTCTCTCCCTGCAAAACGAAACCCTAAAATGGAATGCCCTGTCCCTCCCCCTCCCCCTCTCTGTCTGTCTCCATCATTATGAACAGCATTCAACCGTAGCCCCCAAAATTTAACACCGCCATTCCCGAAAATCTCAATCGGTTCCACCAAAACCACGGAGTAAACAGAACCGCCGATATAGTTGATCGTCGACGACGGAGAAGAAAGAGGTACGGTTGTATCGACGACGGAGAAGAAAGAGATACGGTTGTCAAGCACAAAGGTTTGTACGACAAGTCGAAAACCCTAGGAATGCAGACTTCATTGCTCCAAATCCGTATCTTTGTTGTTTGAGGTTTCGATTTGGTAAATGTAATATCCGTAATTTAATTCACTAGTTTACTATGAAATTCACTAGTTTTCCCTTTCTATAGAATTTCATTAGTTTCTTTTCTCATAAAATTTCAGTAGAATTGATTATTGATTTAAAAACTGTTGAAACTATAGTATTCTTGAGTACTGTTTGTGTATTTTAATTGTCTATTCCAGATAGATCTAATGCTTACCTATATATCAAAAGGATTGAATATCCATTGTATGAGCCACTGCTGTTCGAGCTTTGAGCCGGTCAACATTTACATATTTTATTTTAATTTCCTTAGAAAGAAAGTCAAGTAAAAATAGCAAATGAACATAGAAGAGAGATCTCTTCATTTTCGTATTGATAACTTAAAAGATTGGTGGGATGGGAATGAATTGTTCGACCAATTGTTTGTGTATTTCCTAATATCATTATATAACATTTATTACTATTTATGTGTCTATCTTACTTACTAATTAATTGTATAGTTGAACAAAACTCTGTGAACTTAACTTTGTTTATTATGTAGGAGTAAGGGAATGGGTGTGGAGATGGATTCCTACGAATCTGAATCACAATCGGAGTCTTCCCCTAGGAATGCAGATAGGCCCACATTTGTCGATAACAATGTCAATGGGAACATGGAAAGCCTCACTGATGGTGAAATTATGCAAATGAAATTTGGAACGGAGGACGAGGCACATTTTTTCTACAATACATATGCCAAGGCGAAGGGGTTTAGCATTCGCAAATGTAAAAGTAAACCCCTAAAGAGCAATGATCTGAAGGTAAGGTTTAGGGTTTGGGTTTGTTCGAGGCAAGGTAAAAGAGACATGCGATACTTACAATTGGAAAATCGGACTAGACGTCATAGGACTGAAACGAGAACTAATTGTTGTGCAAAATTCCTTGTCCGTTATGAGAGGCACACAGACACGTACATTGTTACAGCCTTTGTGAATCTCCATAATCATGACTTAGCAGCCACCCATTGTGTTCCATTTTTACGGTCTCATAGATTTGTAAACAGTGCGAACCATGCTCAGGCAATCGCCATAAAAAATGTTGGCATGAAGGAAAGTCAAATTATGGACTTCGTCACATGTCAGTCAGGGGGTTTCCATAATGTGGGGTACACAACCTGAGATTTGCGCAATAAACTGTATAGGGACCGCAGAGCAGCACTTGACGATGGGGACGCTGAGGGTGCATTGGGGTATCTTTCTAATAAAGGGAAGAACGATCCCCTATTTTTTTTCAAGTACACCGTAGATGATAATGACTGGTTGGAGGCACTATTTTGGACAGATGGGAGGTCACGGATGGATTTTGCCGCATTCAGGGATGTGTTGGCGTTTGACACAACCTATCAAACCAATTCTTACAAGAAACCATTTGTCATATTGGCGGGTGTTAGTAATCATTTTACGACCACTATATTTGGTTGTGCCTTGTTGGCAAGTGAGACCGAGGAAACGTATAACTGGGTTCTTTCAATGTTTGTGGAGGTTATGGATGGTAAAAAACCAATTTCTGTTATCACTGACGGGGATTTGGCAATGCGCAATGCCATTAGAAACATTTTTCCACTTGCGAGGCATCGTCTATGTACGTGGCATTTGAAGCGAAATGCTTGTAAAAATGTCCACATACCTGATTTTGTCTCTGACTTTACAAGGCTAATGCTTATGGAATGTCATGCGGAAGAATTCAAAGTAATGTGGCCTCAATTGGTGTCACACTACCAATTAGAGAAAAATAGTTGGGTGTTGGAGACTTACAACGACCGCGAAAGATGGGCTGAGGCATATCTTCTTGGCCATTTTTTTGGCGGGATGAGGAGCACTCAGCGGTGTGAAGGTCTGAATGGTTATTTGAAGCAATTCTTAAAAGTCTGGCTACGGCTATTTGAATTTGTTGAACAATATGACCATGGTCTAGATAGGATGCGCGTTGCCAATGCGGAGGCTGAAACGGCGACAGAGCAGAGTAGTCCCGTTTTGATCACGCAACTGCAAAGTTTAGAGAGACATGGGAGCGAGGTCTACACGCAATACATATTCAAAATGTTTCAGGATGAGATACTACGCGAAAGTGCGTTGGTTGTGGCTAATCACGTTGACGAGGGAGAAGTTCGTCATTTGTACTACCTTGAGCATTATCCACGGTGGGAAGGTAATTGGACGGTGGAGTATAATCCAGTTGATAACTAAATTAAATGTTGTTGTTTGATGTTTGAGTCATTTGGCCTACCGTGTTGCCACATGATTTCGGTAATGAAATATGAACACTTACTTGCAATTCCTGAAAGCTTAATCATGCCTCGATGGACGAGGCGTGCAAGGCCTCAACAACCCACTCTTGGCCAAATATCTCCAAGTATGACCTCTATGTCACGGTATGGAATATTGAGTTCGGGTTATAACTTGATGTCATTCTATGCATCGCATACGCATGAGTCATTTCAACATGCAAGGCAAGTCTCTCATGAAATGACATCTTGGATGAGGGATCGTTGGGAGAAGGTAAAGAAGCTCTGTACATCAGATGTGGGGGAACCAAGTTCTGTAGGTAGTCTATTTGGCCTGGCAGATCCATTGATAGTCAACACAAAAGGAAACCCTGGGAATAACGCTGATAGTAAAGGAACTCGAAAGCCCAAGAAGTGCCGCGTGTGCCAGAGCATAGGTCACGATAAGCGTACATGTCCAAAGTTGAAATCGAAGGAGTAACCGCTTGGTTGGATGTCCTGCTTTCTTTTTTATTACAAAACAAAATTTCTAAGGTTGAATTTGAATTGCATGTAATATTTTGTTTATTTTGTTTATTTTTCGCTAATTTGTTTATTTTTCGCTAAAGTACATTGTACATTGTCTTTCTTGTGTTTCTAGGCTTCTGTATTCCAGATTTCCAAACGAGATCTACCTCTACAAACCCTGTTGTTAATCGATTGACCAACGGATCAGAATGATGAAGTGGCTTGTAACGCCCCGCATTTTGGGAAAAGCGTTATGGATTATTATTACAATTTAAAGTCGGTCTTAAACGGTAATAATAATAACCAAAAATACATATAGATGATCTATCCTTCACAGATTACAAAAAGGTAGACTGGGTGGGTTCTACGGCTCCGCAAATCTCTCCGCCTGGTGGATCTCCATCTCGGCAGCTCCTCCGGCTCCGTGTTCTCCGTAGAGGTCCTCCTGTTCATTATGATAATCTAGCATAATACGTCAGAGTTGCGAAGCAACACCGTGGTATTATGCCAGGGCGAAACCGTGAGCGAGGACGCTCAATAGATACCCTACCTTAATCTTAAACTAGCAATTCTAGAACAATATTGTAGGTGGCAGGTAAATAGTTGAAAATCATTTATCAAAACAGTAAGTTCATGTGTGTCAATGCATCAGTATCACATCCAAATCAGAGTGCAGCTTTAATAAAATCAGTATCCCATTTCTTTTCAAATCAGAGTGCAGCTTTTATAAAATCAGTATCTCATATCATTTCAAAATCCAGAGTGCAGTGTCAGTATCTCGTATCATTTTCTCATAACAGCATTCTTCTTCAAATTTTCAATCATGTCAACATCTCACATCTCTCGAAAGTTATTGGCCCGTTCTACAACCCCGTTCTAACGGTCACCAACCTTTCCGTTTGAAGGGTCGGCCACCCATAAACTGACTCCTGCAGTATGAGGTCCGCTAACTCCGCGTCACACACGACATAGTCCCGGCTACCCATATCACTGAATCCCCACCAGTCTGTTTATGAGGTCCGCTTGCTATGTGTTGTACTGAGTAAGTTCTAACCGTCAAATTCACCCGCGGAATTTGAGGAGAAACTTCAAACAGCACTACCGTATAGTTCCGTTGGGCTTTGACCACCAGTTCACCCCGGGGAACTGAGGCGGGACTCCAACAGCATCAACATCTCAACTTTCATCACATCAACATTTTCATTCTCATCTCTATTTCTTCCATTTAAAAACATTCGATCACTTTCTCGAAAAACGTGTCGTGTCGTATCGTCTTGAAAAAAAAACGTGCACATGCCATAATTTCATAAAAATCTTCCGTTTAGAAATCGGTTCACGATAAACTTTTCGTTCAAAAACATTTCACGATAACCGTGTTACTTAAAGACAAAAATTCTTTCTTCCGGAAATTTAAATCAAAACATAAGGATTAATTCTCGTTCTTAGCTTTGCTGGCGTGTTTTAAGATTAGTACGTAGAACCGTCACTTGGTTTGTCTAAACCAAGAAAATACCCTACTAGAAAACTCTAGTAGTTGAATCCGTTTGGCGTGTTTTAAGATTCGTTCGTCGAATCGCCACTTGGTTTGGGCTAAACCAAGAAAAAGCCTGACTAGACATGCTAGTCATAGATTCTATTTGTTAGTCTGAATAGATTAAGAATATTTATTCAATAATCCCGGAAAATCTCATTTCATTTAAAAAGCTCTTTTCTTCAGAAAATCGGTCGGGCATTATAACCGCGTAAATTTGAAAAGTCGATTTTTATTCGGGCATTATAACTGGGTAATTTAGTTTTCCAAAAGTCCATCGAACATTATGACGGTGCATTTTGATAATCAATTTTTAAATCGTGCATAGTAACGACTAAGTGTGATTTTCAAAGTCTAATTGTTCATAAAATCACTAATCACCAACATAATCACATTTAATCATAATTAAGCACATTTGAGCAAAATAATAACATAATTAATATGAACTAGTAAATACTAATCTAAGGTTAAGATAAAGTATCTACCTTAATTCCGATGATTAGTCGGAAGCCGATAAGCTAGTTGAATTCCGGCGGTGTAACGACTAGTCGACCTTTGCTCGAACACTTTCTTGCTAACTTATTCTACCTTTCTAAGATCTAGGGGTGGTCGAGGGTGGTGGAGTGTGGTGGTTTAGGATGAGTTTCAAGAAGAACACTCAAGAACTCATTCAAGAACACTAGAAAGCACAAAGTGGAGAAGTTGGGAGATTTTGGTGTGAGAAATGAAATAAGGTGAGTGAGCTATTTATAGAAGATTGTAATTGGGTAAGTAGCCTACCTTGTTAAGTAGTCAAATTTTCTTTCTTCTCATTAATTAAAAAAAATACAAATTAGGTTTAGTAAAGTCAAAATTGGTAGGAAGACAAAATTGAACACATGTCTAATTAGGGTTTTAAATAGGCTAAGGCTAGTCAAAATAGGACAACATAGGAGTTGGAAAATTAGTAGGTCTTCCGGATGCGATGTAGTGAAATACTCGGTGTGCACGCGTTGATTTTACGGCGCGGAAAAATAAATAAAAGGAAATAAACAAACTAGATCTAGTTTCATTCAAATTATTTAAACTAAATAATAAATTATTTCATTTAGCGATATTAAAAAATAACTAATCGAATTAATAAATCGAAATTTTTATCTACGAAATTTCGGGTTATTACATGGCATCTATATAACAAAACAGAATGTTTGTGTTTTTCCAATTGCATGGAAATTAGGTTTTCGTGTAATACATAATGGCCATGCCATGTTAATGTCTGCGAGGCAAAAATGTTAATGTGACGTGATAGATACTATCTATGTGATATAGAACATGGCCAGTGCCATCTTTGTAAATTTACCAACTCTATAAACCCTGTTGTTAATCGATTGACCAACTGATCAGAATGATGAACTGACAGTGAGTAGCTTCAAATGTTGGTTTCCCCTACGTAGACTTATGGATGTGGTTTATTCAATTGTGGTTATTAACTATGTTTGGGATATAGAACATGGCCAGTGCCATCTTTGTAAATTTACCAACTCTATAAACCCTGTTGTTAATTGATTGACCAACTGATCAGAATGATGAATTGACAGTGAGTAGCTTGAAATGTTGGTTTCCCCTACGTAGACTTATGGATGTGGTTTATTCAATTGTGGTTATTAACTATGTATGGGATATAGAACATGGCCAGTGCCATCTTTGTAAATTTACCAACTCTATAAACCTTGTTGTTAATCGATTGACCAACTGAACAGAATGATGAATTGACAGTGAATAGCTTGAAATGTTGGTTTCCCCTACGTAGACTTATGGATGTGGTTTATTCAATTGTGGTTATTAACTATGTATGGGATATAGAACATGGCCAGTGCCATCTTTGTAAATTTACCAACTCTATAAACCCTATTGTTAATCGATTGACCAACTGATCATAATGATGAACTGATAGTGAGTAGCTTGAAATGTTGGTTTCCCCTACGTAGACTTATGGATGTCGTTTATTCAATTGTGGTTATTAACTTATTTCAGGTGCAGGTAGTCCGTCATGAACACGCGTAAAAGGAAGATGAAGGTGACGCAAACCCGTAACTAAAAAAGGCAAGTTGCAAGTAAGGATGTTCCAATGTCATCGCAGTCCATGGAACCCGTCATGAAGACAAGAAAAAGGAAGGCCAAGGCACCGACCCAAACCTCGAAATCTAAAAGGCAAGTTCAATCTAACGATTTTCCTTTGTCATCGAATGAATCCAGTGAGACTAGGACTGCCATACACAAAACCATAGTGCAAGGTGTTCAAATGTCTACAGAGCACCTTGGTTTGTATGCTGGTCGTGCAGTTGTATGTGAGAGATCTGTGGCGATATGGGAATTGACTAAAACACATATCCCACACGTTGTAGACACAAGTAAATTGGAACCAATTTGTCAAATTGAGGGAAGTGCCAATAAAAACCTGGTCCGGGAGTTTTATGCCGGGATTGACAGATCTATGACTGACCTTCATAAGGAGACACTGACGAGCGTTGTGCATAGGGTTAGGATTGTTGTCACTCCGGATGCCCTTGCTAAGTTTCGGAAGTTCAGGCGACCATCACCAGATGAATCATTATTAAAAGCCGTTAAGAAGTACGCTTGGACGGAAGTTTGGGCAACGATGTTAAAAAAGGGTTGCGAACCAAATGACAGCAACGTCATTTACGTGAATACACTGGAGCGAGACTTTGTGTTCCTCCACCATCTTTTTTGGTGGAATGTGAACCCGAAACCCCCACTGAGATCTCTAACTAAGGACCAGTCTCGCATGATATTTGCAATATACAATGGAACACCTCCGGATATAGCCATGTTGTGGTTTTGTTGTATTTATGCGGGACATTCCAAAACAAGTTCAGTTGCCTCGCTTCCCCTTGGAGTATTGTTGACGGAGCTTATGTTGAATGAGTACGGTGTTGTTGTTGATTCGGATGATGATTGGCAGGTCCAAAAGAGTCCACCATTAGGGCGTGCAACACTTGGAAAGTCCGAAGGGCAGAGCAAGTTACATCGGGTTAGTAAATGCCCCAATCTTGCAACGGTGGAAGGGAACAATGACCTCTTTTTTTCTATTCATGAGAACATAAGCGATGTATTTGATTTGTTGGTGGATATCAAGAAAAAATAGGTTAGATTGGAGAAAAATCAATTGGAGATGGTGCAAAGAATGACGAGGATTGAGAAAAAACTACACATTAAGAAGGGCAATGGTGTGGAATCCTCCAAGGCAGTCGAGGAGGATGATGAAAGTGGTGGTCATGAGGTGATGGTGATGAAAGTGGTGGTCATGATGAGGAAAGTGAAACTGGTGGTGATGAAAGTGGTGCTAATGAAGGTGATGGTGATGAAAGTGATGGTGATGATGAGGAAAGTGAACCTCAGCATGAAGAAGATGAAACTGACAGCCAAAGTGAGGGAGATGACTAGGCCGAAGATTAGTATTATGGTACGTAATATTCCCTTGCATTTTAGTTGCTATCTTCCTTGCAAATTTGATTTAATCGATTGGAGAATCGATTGTAATCCATTCTTTGGATTTTGCATTAACTCGTTCGTAGTTGATACTCATTTATATTTGATGTTGTTGCAGGAATATGGGGACCATTACTGTGATTAGTTAGCTTGGTTTTTTGATGGATGTAGAAGACTTTTGCTGTTTTGGTGATGATTAATGGTACTTATGTAATTGTTTACATATAAAATTAACAAATCCAATAATTAATTGACACGTAATCGAAAATGCCAAATGTTGGCAATTACCTGTTGATAAAGACACACTGGATTAAAGGAATATATTTGATTAAACACGATGTCGTATTGTGTTCAAAGATGAAAAGCAGTTATTGGCAGTTACAAGTCATTGCTGGCGTAAAGGTTGATTTCGAAACCATGATATTAACTGCTAAACACATAAACTCCACGTGTGAAATTGGGAAACAAGGCAAATTGGCAGTTATAACACGTGGAGTACTTAGCGAAAGACAGTTATTCACCTTAACGTATAATCATTTGAGTTTGATTAAGTAACTGTGCAGATTCAAAATCAAAGCTTCTGGAGGAAGAATTTGAGGGATTCAAATTCAGACATGGGAGAGGGAAGAAACTGCCAAATCAAAGAAGTAGAAGTTAGAGTTCGAAGCAAGTCAAAGTTCAAATTTATTGAGCGGGAAGTTCAAACTGCAAGCAGCGTCTATAAATAGAAGAAGTTGAAGAGTGAAAAGCCCCGGACAAATCTTCAACAAACAGCTATCAAAAAACTGATGCTTGGTTTGTTCATTAGCAAAGTAGTTTAGGATTTCGAACTCAGTTCGAAGTAGTTTAGGATCTCGAACTCAGTTCGAAGTAGATTAGGAAGTAGTTAGGATTAATCTCGATTGTTTCTGTAACAATCACCTGTTCGAAGTTCTTGTATCTGAAGTTGGAGACAATTTCGAAGTAAGTTTACCTTTGATTTATTAATCGAGGTATCTTGTTTCTTTTGTTCTTCGATTTCCTAAGTATGTTGGTTTACATTTTTTCACTTGTTGAGAAAAATCCTCTTAGTTGAGGTAATTGAACCAATAAAACACAATCGCCTGATTAGATTTGGTTTTTCCAAAGTTAATCTGAGGGAGGAGATTGAAACTCTCTCTGGCACGCTCGCACACAATCATTTTCCATTGCAAAGAAGTAAAAGAACCAAACACATTTTTTGGCATGCCCAGTGGGACCGCTGAAAGTGTTGAATGGCTCCAAAACTTAGGAAGCAAGCAGATGATTCTCAGGTTGGCCAAACGCCAGAAGATGAGAATAATGTTAATTCTAGAGAGAATGAACAAGTGGAAGGCCTTCAAACAGGCCCAGAAACTCGTACTGGTCAAGACTTAAATGTGGGAATTGGCCAGACTTCTCGAATGAATACTAGGAATAATAAAACTGTACATGTTGATGACCCAAAGAATCCAGAAATTGGAGGAAATGTGTCATCTAGTCAGTTTGCTGAAATGATTGCTACATTTAGAGAACTGGCTCAGACCCAGAAGCTTATGTTACAAAAATTAGAAGAGCAATCAGGGCTTAGGCATGATCCTTTGCCTTCATTTGAGAAGGATAAAGGAGAAGCTAGTACAAGCAAATTTAAGTCAAGGCCTGGAAAAGAGCCTATAAATGTAGATGATATACCAGAATCTTGGTATGAACCTGCAAAAACTCATGATTATCAAACTCCTAAACCTAAGAAAGTGTTCAAACAAAACATTAATGTCCCATTCGAACCAAACTTTGATGGTTTAAATGAGGATAAGGGTTTTAAAAACAATGATTACGGGTTTGACGAGTATGTATTTACTCCTGGAAATCATTTTTATGAGAAGGATAGGACCAGTGCAAAAAGGCCTAATCCAGAGATTGGAATTCTTAAGTACGCAGGGATACCAGAGATGGGAAGGGTGCATTCGAACTACTTATATGAACCTCTTGCAAAGCAAGAAGAAGGTTTCAAGCAACATAGGCCTTTTGATGATCCTTTTCAGAGGTTTCCAGAAGATTACATGCCTAGAAATGCTACTTGGGAACCACCTATTAATTTAAGGGTACCTCTAGGTGAATGTCCAGCCCTTCGAGATGAAATATTAGGCCTCATGCAAGAAGTATATGGACCTCTAAACCGAGGGGTACAAACCCAAATTTATAGAAAGCTTTGTCCGGAATGGATAGATAGGCAGTTCGAAGTCCCTAGGGGGTTTAAAATCCCAGATTTTACTTTATTCCATGGGGATGGAAAACAATCAACAACTGAGCATATTGCCAGGTTTACGGCTCAATGTAAAGAGTTAGGCAATAATAGGTTCATTAAGTTGAAATTGTTTTCTAATTCTTTGACAGGAACAGCCTTCAAATGGTATTCTAATTTAACACCAGAGTCAGTTCCAAATTGGCAAAGGATGGAAGAATTATTCCATGCACAGTTTTATCAAACTGAACCTGAAGTCACTATGGCTGATTTAGCAAGATTAAAGCAGAAGCCTGATGAAAAGGCTGCACAATTTATTGCTAGATTTAAAAAGGCTAGAAACAAGTGCAAACTTCAATTACCAGAAGTTGAATTTGTGAGAATAGCACAAGATGGCTTAAGTAGAGAACTTAGGAAGAAGTTCGATTCTACTGAGTTCAGAGATTTGGTTGATTTAACTTACAAAGCTTCTAGATATGAATCTTTGTTAGAAGAAGATGTCGATAGGAATAACTCTTCTTATTCAACCTATTATAAAGACTCTACTTATGAAATTGATGCTGCTGAAATTATTGAGCATGACCCTTGTGTGTGTGAATGTTTAATTCGAAAGGATTCTTCTATAGCACCAAGGACTAATAAGAAAGCAATTAGCAAAGTATATTCATTTGATGTTTCTAAAGCAGATGAAATTTTTGATTACCTTTTAAAGAAAAAGTTTATCAAACTTCCTGAAAATGTTAAACTTCCAACTTTGGAAGAAACAAAAGGAAAGAATTATTGCAAATGGCATGCTTCTTGGACTCATTCAACTAAGAATTGTAATGTTTTCCGTGACAGGGTTCAGGAGCAAATTAAGAAGGGAAGGATCATGTTTCCAGAAACGACTATGGGAATAGACACAGATCCATTTCCAAAGATTGAAGAAGTGACTGCTAATACCAATGTGCTAACTTTTTTGGCTAAAATAGTTCAGGAGGTATGGCAAAACAGGCGAGTTCATGTTGGGATGAACTCTGTACAATTTGGAAGAGGAAAGCCAAAAATTGGCCAACTTCGAAGTGATGATGAGAAGACTTACCGGCAAAATTTTGCATCGGGAAGTTCCTCTAAAAAGGGTTTTAAGCAATCTCATATTCCCATGCTTGAAGCATCCTTTTTGGAATGTTTGTGCATGGAATGCAGGGCTAATTATTTGATTTTCAAAGATTTGGATTGACAGAGGGTTGATTTCTTTCCAAAAAGGATGGAAAGAAAGGCTTTG